>CM035094.1:74140500-74740500 GCA_020205505.1 Panax japonicus
GACTCTTCCAAAGGCTCTTCAAATAAATTAATTTTAATTTTAAAACTCAATTTGTTGATTTAATTGGTATAACAATTCTCCCATTCGCAATAATATACGATAAGTTAATCAACAGTTTTGTCAATGATTAAATCCTTGATAAAGAGTGCCAGATGTAAAAATAAATACACACCTCTAAAAGAATTTACAAAATGGGGGAGAAGGTTCAAATCAAGTAATTATCCTTCTTTTATACAAATACATTCATATATAGTGAGACCCTTTATATCATTCATAAATTTAGTAATTAGTGCATGAATGGATTATTTAACATGCAATATATATATATATATATATATATATATATATATATATATATATTGTAAATGAAACTGAAAGTGCGTTTTGCAACAGTAGTAGCGTTTGAAAAGTTATGATCTTGTTCGTTTACCATCTACTTATGTTAATGTTGAAATTATGATTCTGATTCGACTAGAATTACAGCAGTTGCAGCTGAAATGGTGTAAAATGGCCAAAAAGAACATGATTTGTTATATCATATAAAATATATGATAATAAATTAATTATGTAATCATATATGTAATATCATTTTTTCTTCTACCCATCCAATTATCATGTCAAAATTATCTGTCAGCATAGAATTATTTATAGATTTAAATTATAATAATATTATTAGATTAGTATACCTATATTGAGTCGGCTAAAATTAGTAGACTTGTTACGGAGTTGATTCAACCGAGTATAATTAATATATACTCCTTCCCTTTCTAATTATTTTGACGTTTTGAAGTTTTGCATAATTATTAAAGAAGTTAAAATTTCTATAAAAACTACACTAAAATTATTATGTATTATCAAAAACACCCTTACATAGATAAAAGCTAAATTGTAGATGATAAAGATAAGACAGAAATGTTGTTAAAGGATAGAGAAAATATAACAATTATAAGAGAGAGAAAGAGAGTATATCATTAATATATTAAAAGAGGGAGAAAAAATAGCCTGAAACAGGATCCTCTACGAGAATTTCTATGTGAGGATCATGTGAGAGTTTTGTTGTGGGGTTGACAACACATCAAAAAGGAGATCCAATGGCTCACAACTCTCTATTTTGTCTGTGTATCAAAACGACGCCGTTTTGATAGGAATTTTTTTACAAGTTGACAAAAAATTAGAAGCCACCAAACGCCGTCTATTTTTACATATAATTATTTTAAATTTTTTTGATTATTCTGTATACGATTTTTTTTATATTTAATAACTTAGCTTGTTATTAATATTAGGATAACTACAAACTTGGCTCAAAAAAATGAATAACTATATGGGTTATAATTATAGTTAATGTTTTTAATGTGGCTTTAGTTATTTTTCGTTTATTATTATTTTTGTTTGTTTATTTATATTATTATTTGTATTTATTTGTTCTATAAAAAAAGTTTACTCTCACCATTGAAAATATTATTATTATTTACTCTAACCATTGGGCCATCTTGGTCAACCAAGAAAATATTTTAGACCTATCGATTATTATTATTTACATATTCCTTTTATCTTTTTTTATTATTAATAATCATTTTATTTTACCTCTCTTAATCCACTCCTCGACGGAGACAAGTACCAATACAACTCAAATACTATTTTAAATGTACTCCTTTTACTTTACTTCGTTTGTTTGGTAAAAATAAACGGTGTTTGGTGGCTTCCAATTTTCTATCAATTTGTAAAAAAAATCATATCAATACGACGTCATTTTGATACCCAGACAAAAAAAAAGTTGAGATGTAAGACCCCAGATTTTATGAATAAATATTTAATTTTCTCGAAATAATTTTTTAAATATTATGGTGTGGATTTGATATAATATTATAGTTGTGGCTAGTATTTATAAATTTTGCAAAGTACGCAAGTTGTTATATAATATTCGATTGGTCGGGGAATATTCTTTTTATTGAGGAATATCCGTACGACGGTACAATCATTGTCGGATTGAGAAAACGACAAAAATACTTTATGAAAATAACGGCGAAAGTTTTATCGTTAACTGTTGAAACACCCGGTGTTAAACGTACAGTAATACGCGTGGTTGCATAGTAGCACACGGTATTGATTATTGATGCTTACGTGAGAAGTCACTCAGTTCTACTCAATTATTGCTACAGTAATTGCTGCATCATATCTTTCATATTATTGATTTAATTATTGTTACAGTATCATCTGCATAATATGATATATTATTAAATCAATGATTGAGACGACAAAGTTATTCATATTATTATTTGCAATATTGACAATGTCTAGAAGTTCTGTCAAGGAGAGGTTTGGTCACCTAATTGCGCACCAATAAAGAGAAATCCTTATCGGAAAGCCCCCTCTTTCCTGGGAACGACATGTTTGTTAAATATTGTGAGTTATAATATTAATGATGAATGTTATTAAAATTGAAGTTGTGTTCGGAGTTGAATTTGGAGACGCGGATGTGATTTTTGAGTCCGGAACAATGAAATTAGTAAGAATAATCTATAAACACAAATTTTTCGGGATTCACTATTTGGTCAAAAAGTCAACAGTTGACTTTTTTTGGAAAAGACAAACTTCAAAATTTCAAAATTTATATTGTTGATAAAAATTGTTTCATTTTGTTGGAATTGTTTGTGTTAGTGAAAATCGACATCTACTCCGATGATAATTGATGTCTGGGGGTTATATTGATAAATCGGATAAATGAGCAATTAATTGCTACTAATTCATATGCTTATATAACTATTTATTCACATGTGTGTACTATTGAATCACATTCTTGTACTATTAGGAGAGTTGGTGCAAAATTGATAATACTTGCATGACTAAGTTAAAAATGGAGGTATAGATGGAGATACTATACTGTAATTATTTTTATCACACGATTAGAACTATTGAGTCACATGATTTACTATTGATTCACATTATTTACTATTAGGGGAGTTGGTGCAAGTTTGATAATACTTGCAGGACTAAATTAAAAATGAAAAAAAGGAAGGTATTATACTGTAATATTTCGAGCCCTAAAACGTGCAATTATCGAAACTATATTTTCCTATAAATAGAAGCTCACTCTTCTTTCATTTCTCACCAATTCAGAAAAGCTTTAGAGCAATTATTATAGAGAGAAATTATAGAGAGAAAGAAGAAGAGAAGTCTGCTACCTCACTATTCCAGTATCCAGTTTTTTTTAGGTAGGGAATATTATTAGTTGTACTCGTAGGGAGTATTATTTCTTTTGTATTCATGAAGAGAACTTCTGCTATTCTATTCTTTATTATTCTGTTGGAATAACCTGTATACGCGGGCTACCCTATACTTGGTGACATTCTTCTATTATTCCGTCTTTATTATTTTGTTGGAATATCCTGTCTGTGCGTTTTACGCCAGACCTGATTTCGTCTTTATTATTCTGTTGGAATATCATGTCTGTGCGTTTTACGCCGGACCTGATTCCGTCTTTATTATAATTCTGTTGGAATATCCTGTCTGTGCGTTTTACGCCGGACCTGATTCCGTCCTTATTAGTATTCTGTTGGAAAAACCTGTCTATGCGAAGTACCGCATGCATGGTGATTTCTGTTGTTATTTCATTCTTTATTATTCTGTTGGAACATCATGTCGGTGTGAATTTCATCTGACCTGGTTCCATTATTTAGTATTCTGTTGGAATAATCTGTCTATGCGAAGTACCGCATACATGGTGATTTTTTTTGTTATTCCATTCTTTATTATACTCAGTTGGTTAAAGTTTTGACTTCTATACTCTATGAAATTAGTGGAATATCCTTGATACTTGCGCTTCATCCAGTATCTTTTCATGAAAATATTCTTCTGAGCATTCTTGAATTTTACTCTACAAAGCGGTATCATGTTGACAATTTGGACATTATTAGTTCCTGGATAAATTAATTCTTGAACTTGTTTTATTGATTTCTTATATCATTGTCATCATCCTCATGTTTATATTTTGTTGAAAGTCATCTGTGGCATGTAGTGCATAGATGGACTTGGTATGATTATGACCATGGATTATTCGGTGTAATCATGACCGTAATGTTACAAATGATGTGGTAAAAGTCCTCATTGGCCCGTAGTGCATTGATGGACAGTTTTTGGTATGATTATGGCTATGGATTCTCTTTGGCCAAAGGTGCAAAGAAGAATTGTTTTATGGCATGATCAGGACCGTTGATGAAAACACGATTATCTTTGGCCTGTAGTGCATGGATAATTCGTGGTCGTGATACTAAAAATATCCTTGGCCTGTAGTGCAGGGATGAGTTAATGATGTGGATTATTTATTAAGCTGAGTCTCAGCGATAAAGTTGGTGAAAAACTTTTTAAATAATAGAAGATAGTATATTTTATATTTTACTTAACTCTTCTAATGGATTGTTTATTCTGCTGCAGTTTTTGATCTAAAACTTGTTGTCTATTATATTCTAACAGTTGTTATACTGTTGAAGGCTAATGATAATTTATTCTGCATTATCTTAGTCATAATATTTCTTATTGGGCTAGTTGAGCTCACCCTTTCTTTCACTGTTCTCTTCAGGAAATGAGAACGTAGCTGGGACTAATCGGGGAACAGAGTGATGGTCCTATATATTTGCATTAGTAGTCCTCACTATTCTGTGAAATAGTGTGATAATAATAGTAATGAGGACTCCTTTTGAGTTTGTATACTCTCTAGTAAACAATATTTGTATTCAAACTCACAGCTCATGTTGTATATTTAAGATTGTATTTGTATTTTGTACCATGTATTTGGCGACTCAGAATAGGTGATGTATTCCTGTTTTGGGGGCGTCAAAGTTGGTATCAAAGTTTAGGGATATGATACTGGCTGAGTTGTGAGATAAGAACTAGGAGGGGAGAGACGGGTAATTCCTTCGCTAGTATGACCTACCTAAGTTTATTTGGTATTTAATTGGTCGGTCAGAGTATAGGGATAATATGTGATATGTTAATTAACCCTTGTTTTGTGGCAGTGTTTGAAAATGACATCCGAGAATGTTGAGAATAACAATAGAGCACATGAGGTCGTTGAGTCTCCACAGATCAATAATCAGGACAATGTGCAACAGGATGTCGATAATCCTCTTGTAAATAACAACATTGATCAATTCACAAACGAGGGTATGTTTAGGAGCTTTTTAGAATTCATGCAAAATCAGGAGAAGGCGACTCCTGTTCATAATGCAGGAAGAAACAATGGCAACCCATGGTTGGTCACCGCTAAGCAGTTTAAGGAGCTGGGACCACCGGAGTTTTTGGGAAAGCCAGAACCACTTAAGGCGGAGACGTGGCTAAAGCAAATCACCAAGATATTTGAGGTCTTGGGATACTCTGAGGAGCAAAAGGTTTCCTTTTCCACCTTTATGTTGCATGAAGAAGCAGATCATTGGTGGAAATTTGTAAAAAGTACCCGGAGTGACGCACTCAAGATGTCTTGGGAGAAGTTCCAAGAGCTGTTCAACGACAAGTACTTTCCCGAAAGTATTCGTCACATGAAGGAGATGGAGTTTATCAAGCTGGAGCAAAATAATATGACCGTGTCACAGTATGAGGATTAATTTGTAGAGTTGTCTCGGTTTGCATCCCATTTGGTCGATAATGAGGAGCGAATGACGCGAATGTTTCTAAGAGGTTTGAAACCTGAGATACGTCTGTGACACCCCCAAAATAGGTATACATCACCCATTCTGAGTTGTCAATACACGGTTCAGAAACAACTACAACTTTATTATTACAACATGTAAACTATGAGTTTAAATACAGATAAATCCCCATCATAATTATTGATACATTATTTTACAAAAATGGTGAGGACTACTAAACAATTCTCCCTAGAACCTTCATTCCATACCCCGACTCGTACTCGCTATATTCTCGCCTCCTGAGAAGAAAAATGGAACAAAAAGGAAAAAGGGTGAGCTCAACTAGCCCAGTAAAGAATATTATGACTAAGATAATATACAACAAAATTATCGTTAGTCTTCAACAGGGAAAAAATATAATAGAATACAATAGACAACAAGTTTTAAATCAATACTCGCAGCGGAAAATATTAACTCATAGAAGAGTTAAATAGAGAATGAAATCTGCTAATATCTATGAATTTAACAGTCCATCATCAATATTTTTATCCCTGTAACACCAATCAATATATATCTGGAATCATATATTCATCCTTGCACTACAGGCCAAGGACATTCATCAGTTGGTCATGTTCAACTAAACACCTGTTCATCTTTGTACTACGGGCCAAAGATATTCATCAGAAATCATTCATCTTTGCACTACAGGGCAAAGATATTCATCACAAATCATTCATCTTTGCACTACAGGCCAAAGATATTCAATAATATCATCATTTAAGACTGAGGATGATGAAAAATATTTTTAAAAAAACGAATCCAGTGAAACAAAATGACAAGGATTAAGGATTAAGGATTCGTACTTTGTTTTATCCACGTCCAAAAATATCTCAAAAATAATCATAGTGGTGTAAAATTCAAGAATGATCAAAACATGGATACAATCAAAGCTAGTATTCGGAATAGATATTTGGACGAAAAGAAGAAATTTCATTTTTCGGTAAATAGTGTCGTATTCGTGAATAGTGCCGTATACGTGAATAGTATCGTATACGTGAATAGTAACTCCGACACCAAAAGATAGAAATTTCACAAAAAACATCTTCACGCTTCGTGAATAGTACTCGTGAATAGTAACTCGTGAATAGTAACTCATGAATAGTAACTCGTGAATAGTAACTCATGAATAGTAACCCCGATATGAAAAAAAGTTCCAAATTTGATAAAAAATTCCAACCAATAATTCAGCATAATGATATTGAAGAAATAATATCATTTGAGAAGAAAATAACATCCCTTACCTCGGAAAGACAACACTTCTAACTGGAATACTGGATATAGGCTATAACTTGAACTTTCACCGTATAGCAATACTCAAAGTATACTCAAAATACTCACAAGAATACACTCGATAATATAGAGAGAGAAAACTTCAGTTTCTGGTGTGATTTTCAATTCTAATCTAAGCACCTATTTATAAGAAATTGCTTAGAACATCAAAGCAGAAAATTTAATAAAATATATTATAAATTTCATACGCCTCCTTGAAAAATCAGATTTCTAACATATCCCACATGCTCATCTTCTAGAAGGAGTGAAAAAAATGTTTTTGTAAAAAAAAATATTTAAAACTTTCAAAAATCAATTATTTCGGAGCTTCAGAACTTCAATAATTCATAATAAATAGCCCTTTTATCAGAAAATTCGAATCTCGCGAGTTTGTATAGAAAATTCAATTCTCTACAACTTTGCAGAAGGAAGTTTTTCCAAATTCCAAATAGAAATTGACCAAAATCCACAAACGAGCGATTTTACAGGCTATAATCAAATTTCAGTCAAGAAATGGGGTCCACCGACATATTTAACACGTTTTAAATATTTTTGGTAACAAAAATACTCCTCCTCCACATATACTTATATATCCCAAATTCATCGTAAAAATACCATCATTATTATATTATTAAAATATAATAATATATTTAAATGAATTATTTTATCATAAAAAGATAAAATATTAATTTTCAACAATTGTCACATTAAAAATTTTCTCCATCTATATCCACATAAAATCAATATTTTCCTCATCATATAAATCAATAATTTAATTATTCACAAATAATAGTACAGAATCACATTACTAACAACCAGGCCGTTCCCAGGAAAGAGGGGGCTTTCCAATAAGAATTTCTTCTTACTGGCGCGCAATTAGGTGACCAAACCTCTCCTTAGACAGAACTTTCTAGACATTGCCAATAATATTATCTAATAATATTATTCAGATAATATGAATTATTGCTTCGATAATGAAAAATACTGTGTAATGACAATTATTGAAACAACAGCAATATAAAAATATCAACGCAACAGTTATTGAATCAATATAATAAAATACTGAACAATAATTACTGTAACCATTATTGAGTAGTGCCTTCTTACGTAAGAGTCAATAATTGGTGCAATACCGTGTGCTACTGTGCAACAACGCGTATTACTGTGTTTTAACCACCGGGTATTCCAACAGTGTAAACGGTAACAACTACGCCGTTATTTTTAAACAACTTATATTTGTCGTTTTCTTCCTCCAATCGCTTTCCGTTATGGGGCCCACACATGGCTGCGTCGTCGTACGAATATTCCCCGACAGTACGAATATTCCACGACAATACGAATATTCCCCAACAACAATGAATATTTTATAACCACTTGCTTATTTTGAAATATTTGCGTATTTTACCCATTACTATCCACATTAATCACATCAACCCTTACTATTTCAAAATAATAATTAGAGGAAATTAAATTTCATTTATTAATTATTTGGGGTCTTACAACCTCCCCTCCTTATGAAATTTCGTCCTCGAAATTGACATACGTACCTGGTGTTTCGAAAAGGTGAGGATACCTCGCTTTCATTTCCGTTTCGAACTCCCACATCATTTCCTCTATAGCATGGTTCCTCCACAAAACTTTAACTTGTGGTATGACCTTCGTGCGTAGGACATGCTCCTTCCTATCCAAGATCTTGACAGGTACCTCTTCGTACGTTAAGTCTTCGGCTATCTCATCTGGTTCTAACTCAATAACGTGGTTCGGGTCTTTCACATATTTACGAAGCACAGATATATGAAAAACATTATGAACACGAGACATACTTGGAGGTAACGCGAGTCTATAGGCTACATTTCCTACTCGGTCAAGAATTTGAAATGGACCAACAAATCGTGGATTGAGCTTTCCTTTCTTCCCGAATCTTGTAACTCCCTTCCATGGGGCAACACGCAACAATACATGATCCCCAACACTAAATTCTACGTCCTTTCGATGAAGATCCGCATAACTCTTTTGTCGATCTTGTGCCGTTTGTATACGTTGTCGAATCATTTGGATCTTTTCGGTAGTCATACGTACTAACTCGGGTCCCAACAATGTTGCTTCACCCACCTCATCCCAACATATTGGAGAGCGACACTTTCGTCCATATAATGCTTCAAATGGAGCTACACCTATACTTGCTTGATAACTGTTGTTGTACGAGAATTCCACCAATGGTAAATACTTATCCCAACTGCCCTTGAAATCTAGGACACAGAGTCTTAATAGAACTTCAAGAGTTTGAATAGTCCTCCCTGATTGTCCGTCCGTTTGAGGATGGTATGCCGAACTGAATCGCAAATCCGTGCCCATAGCTTTTTGCAAGCTAACCCAAAATCTTGAAGTGAATCTTGGGTCACGATCCGAAACTATGGATACTGGCATGCCATGCAATCTCACAATCTCATTTACATACATTTGAGCAAGACGTTCAAGGGAATAAGTCTCCCGTATCGGCAAGAAATGAGCAGACTTGGTTAATCTATCAACAATAGCCCAAATAGCATTGATGCCTTGAGAAACCGTGGGAAGACCCGTAACGAAATCCATAGTAATATGTTCCCACTTCCATTTCGGAATCTCAAGTGGTTGCAATGGTCCCTTAGGCACTTGATGCTCCGCCTTTACACGTTGATAAGTTAAACATGTTGAGATAAACTTTGCAATCTCTCTCTTCATATTGTTCCACCAAAATGTATGTCGAAGATCACGATACATTTTGGTACTTCCAGGATGGATTGCAAATGGTGTATTGTGTGCCTCCATCATGATCTTATACTTTAAATCAGAGTCATTAGGAACACAAAGTCTGGAGTGGACTCGAAGTATTCCCTCTTCATCGATTCTCGCTTCTGGAATAGCACCTTCTTTTACTTTCTTTTTCATATGCATCAACTCCGGATCGGTGGCTTGAGCAACCTTAACTTTTTCTATTAAAGTTGGCTCTATGCGTATACTTGACATCATCGCACTTGTTCCTGCATATGACCTTCTACTCAACGCGTCAGCTACCACGTTTGCTTTTCCAGGATGGTATTGAATAGCGTGGTCATAGTCTTTTAATAGCTCGAGCCAACGTCGCTGCCGCATGTTGAGTTCTTTTTGAGTGAAGAAATATTTAAGGCTTTTATGGTCTGAATATATCTCCACTTTCTCCCCATATAGATAGTGCCTCCATATCTTCAGCGCGAAAACGACTGCTGCCAACTCTAGATCATGAGTAGGATAATTCCCCTCATACTCTTTAAGTTGTCGCGAGGCATAGGCTATGACTTTCCCATGTTGCATGAGAACACATCCTAACCCTTTACCCGAAGCATCGCTATAGATAACAAATCCATCCGTACCAGATGGTATTGTTAGAACAGGTGCCGAAATAAGTCTCCTCTTAAGCTCTTGGAAACTCTTCTCGCATTCTTCGCTCCAAACGAATTTTGTATCCTTCCGAGTTAGCTGGGTTAATGGAGTAGCGATTCGAGAAAACCCTTCCACGAATCTCCGATAATAACCAGCTAAGCCAAGAAAGCTACGAACTTCAGTCACCGTCTTCGGTTGCTCCCAACTCTGTATTGCTTCAATCTTCGCCGGGTCAACAGATACTCCATGTTTTGACACCACATGCCCAAGAAATGCTACTTCCTCAAGCCAGAACTCGTATTTCTTTAACTTGGCATATAGCTTGTTTTCACGAAGCCTTTGGAGTACCAGCTTCAAATGGTGCTCATGATCTTCACGGCTTTTGGAATATATGAGGATGTCATCAATAAAGACAACAACAAATTGGTCCAAATAATCCTTGAATACTCGGTTCATCATATCCATGAAAGCCGCAGGAGCATTAGTCAATCTGAAAGACATGACTAAAAATTCATAATGCCCATACCGAGTTCTGAAGGCAGTCTTTGGAATATCCTCAGTTCTAATTTTCAGCTGATGATATCCAAAACGAAGATCGATTTTTGAAAAGAATATTGCTCCTTGCAACTGGTCAAACAAGTCATCAATACGAGGTAGAGGATACCTATTCTTGATAGTGACATGGTTCAATTCCCGATAGTCGATACAAAGTCGCATACTCCCGTCTTTCTTCTTTACGAATAAAACAGGAGCACCCCAAGGAGATGTACTAGGACGAATGAAACCGATGTCCAACAATTCTTGTAGTTGGACCTTTAACTCCTGAAGTTCAATAGGAGCCATTCGATATGGGGTTTTAGAAATGGGCTTTGTACCAGGTTCAAGATCAATAAAGAATTCAACTTCTCGTTCTGGGGGTAGACCGGGAAGTTCTTCAGGAAATACGTCAGGAAAGTCAATAACAACAGGAATATTATTCAATTTTGACGTGTCTTTATTTAAATCCATAACATGGGCTAAGAAAGCTTGACATCCGTTTTTCAATAAACGAATAGCTTTATGATTAAATATGACAGTGATTGATTTTAATGGTTTAGTTGCCTGAATTCGAACAACAGGTTGATTAGAAATATGAAAACTAACAACCTTACGAAAACAATCAATTTTGGCATGATGAGTTGTTAACCAATCAATCCCTAAAATCACATCAAAAGCAAGTATCTTTAAAGAGATAAGGTCAACAGGTAAGGTGATGGTGCCAACTTGAATCAAACAAGATTTATAAACAGTGGATGTGATGAAAGTTTCTCCCAACGGAGTTTCCACAGATAGGTCAAAGTCTAATTTCTCCGGAGTCAATTTTAAACGTTGAGCACAAGCAGGAGAGATAAATGAATGGGTAGCACCGGTATCAAGTAAGGTATAAACTTCGCAAGAATTTATAAATAGCTTACCCGTGATCACCTCGTTTGGGTTCCTCGCATTTTGACCAGTCACAACAAACGCTCTTCCAGGAACCGTTGACTTTGACTTTTCTGGGACAGTCTTTTGAATCACCATCCCCGCTGGAATTGGTTTCGCTACCGTACACTCTCGAGCGATATGTCCTTCCTTTCCACAATTATAGCATACCTTGAACTGTTGTGGGCAGTTTGGACTGATATGTCCCTCTTTTCCGCATTTGTAGCATACGACCGGTGGTCATTCCCCTCCCTTGGAACCAGTTGCTGCTGGTGCTGCCATTTTCACATTGTCGTTGTTGAATCTCCTCTTTTTAAAATTTTCTCCTGACTCACTTCTTCTATTCTCATAGCTATGATTACCACCAGAGTGGTTACCATTTTTGTCCGTCTTTTTCTTTCTCCATTGGTTATTGTTGTTTTGCTGACTGCTATCTCCAGTATGATCCTGATTGTGGTACCTCGGTTGACCGTACTCGTTATCTCGCTCCAACAATTGAGCCCTGTTAACAACATCTGAATAGAGAGAAAATTTATGAGAGATGAGATATTGTCGTATGCCGGGTTTCAAACCTCTCAGAAACATCCGCGTCATACGTTCCTCATTCTCCACCAAATGAGGTGCAAACCTGGATAACTCTGCAAACTTTGCCTCGTACTGAGACACCGTCATGTTATTTTGTTCTAATCTGATGAACTCCACTTCCTTCATATGGCGAACACTTTCAGGAAAGTATTTGTCATTAAATAGTTTTTGAAACGTCTCCCAAGACATGCTGAGTGCGGCTGGATGGGTACGCTTCACAGACTCCCACCAGTAGTCTGCCTCGCCACAGAACATAAAGGTGGCGAACGGAACCTTTTGCTCCTCCGTGCATCCCAAGACATCGAATATCTTGGTAATTTGCTTGACCCACGTTTCCGCTATGATCGGATCTGGCTTTCCCTTAAATTCTGGTGGTCCCAACTCTTTGAACTGCTTGGCTGTGACAACTCGTGAATTGCTATCATTTCCTCCTGTATTTTGAACACGAGTCTCCCTCGTCTGATTTTGCATGAACTGCAAAAAGCTTCTAAACATTGCGTCGTTCATCGTCTGATCAGTAGTGTTGTTCACAGGAGGAACATTGCCAGCCTGTTGTACGTTCTCCTCGTTGGTAAGTACAGGCATCTCCACAGTCTCATTAACTCCACTGTTAACATTCTCGGTTGCCATTCTTAAATACTGCCATAAAACAAGGGTTAATTAAACAAATCACATATCACATAATATCCCTAAATTCTGACCAACTAACAAATAAGCTTAGGTAGGACACACTAGCGAAGGAATTACTCGTCTCTCCCTTCCTAGTTCTATTCCCCGATCTCCGCCAGAGATCATATCCCTAAGCTCTGATACCAACTGTGACACCCCCAAAATAGGTATACATCACCCATTCTGAGTTGTCAATACACGGTTCAGAAACAACTACAACTTTATTATTACAACATGTAAACTATGAGTTTAAATACAGATAAATCCCCATAATAATTATTGATACATTATTTTACAAAAATGGTGAGGACTACTAAACAACTCTCCCTAGAACCTTCATTCCATACCCCGACTCGTACTCGCTATATTCTCGCCTCCTGAGAAGAAAAATGGAACAAAAAGGAAAAAGGGTGAGCTCAACTAGCCCAGTAAAGAATATTATGACTAATATAATATACAACAAAATTATCGTTAGTCTTCAACAGGGAAAAAATATAATAGAATACAATAGACAACAAGTTTTAAATCAATACTCACAGCGGAAAATATTAATTCATAGAAGAGTTAAGTAGAGAATGAAATCTGCTAATATCTATGAATTTAACAGTCTATCATCAATATTTTTATCCCTGTAACACCAATCAATATATATCTGGAATCATATATTCATCCTTGCACTACAGGCCAAGGACATTCATCAGTTGGTCATGTTCACCTAAACACATGTTCATCTTTGCACTACGGGCCAAAGATATTCATCAGAAATCATTCATCTTTGCACTACAGGGCAAAGATATTCATCACAAATCATTCATCTTTGCACTACAGGCCAAAGATATTCAATAATATCATCATTTAAGACTGAGGATGATGAAAAATATTTTTAAAAAAACGAATCCAGTGAAACAAAATGACAAGGATTAAGGATTAAGGATTCGTACTTTGTTTTATCCACGTCCAAAAATATCTCAAAAATAATCATAGTGGTGTAAAATTCAAGAATGATCAAAACATGGATATAATCAAAGCTAGTATTCGGAATAGATATTTGGACGAAAAGAAGAAATTTCATTTTTCGGTAAATAGTGTCGTATTCGTGAATAGTGCCGTATACGTGAATAGTATCGTATACGTGAATAGTAACTCCGACACCAAAAGATAGAAATTTCACAAAAAACATCTTCACGCTTCGTGAATAGTACTCGTGAATAGTAACTCGTGAATAGTAATTTATGAATAGTAACTCGTGAATAGTAACTCATGAATAGTAACCCCGATATGAAAAAAAGTTCCAAATTTGATAAAAAATTCCAACCAATAATTCAGCATAATGATATTGAAGAAATAATATCATTTGAGAAGAAAATAACATCCCTTACCTCGGAAAGACAGCACTTCTAACTGGAATACTGGATATAGGCTATAACTTGAACTTTCACCGTATAGCAATACTCAAAGTATACTCAAAATACTCACAAGAATACACTCGATAATATAGAGAGAGAAAACTTCAGTTTCTGGTGTGATTTTCAATTCTAACCTAAGCACCTATTTATAGGAAATTGCTTAGAACACCAAAGCAGAAAATTTAATAAAATATATTATAAATTTCATACGCCTCCTTGAAAAATCAGATTTCTAACATATCCCACATGCTCATCTTCTAGAAGGAGTGAAAAAAATGTTTTTGTAAAAAAAAATATTTAAAACTTCCAAAAATCAATTATTTCGGAGCTTCAGAACTTCAATAATTCATAATAAATAGCCCTTTTATCAGAAAATTTGAATCTCGCGAGTTTGTATAGGAAATTCAATTCTCTACAACTTTGCAGAAGGAAGTTTTTCCAAATTCCAAATAGAAATTGACCAAAATCCACAAACGAGCGATTTTACAGGCTATAATCAAATTTCAGTCAAGAAATGGGGTCCACCGACATATTTAACACGTTTTAAATATTTTTGGTAACAAAAATACTCCTCCTCCACATATACTCATATATCCCACATTCATCGTAAAAATACCATTATTATTATATTATTAAAATATAATAATATATTTAAATGAATTATTTTATCATAAAAAGATAAAAGATTAATTTTCAACAATTGTCACATTAAAAATCTTCTCCATCTATATCTACATAAAATCAATATTTTCCTCATCATATAAATCAATAATTTAATTATTCACAAATAATATTACAGAATCACAATACTGACAACCAGGCCGTTCCCAGGAAAGAGGGGGCTTTCCAATAAGAATTTTTTCTTACTGGCGCGCAATTAGGTGACCAAACCTCTCCTTAGACAGAACTTTCTAGACATTGCCAATAATGTTATCTAATAATATTATTCAGATAATATGAATTATTGCTTCGATAATGAAAAATACTGTGTAATGACAATTATTGAAACAACAGCAATATAAAAATATCAACGCAACAGTTATTGAATCAATATAATAAAATACTGAACAATAATTACTGTAACCATTATTGAGTAGTGCCTTCTTACGTAAGAGTCAATAATTGGTGCAATATCGTGTGCTACTGTGCAACAACGCGTATTACTGTGTTTTAACCACCGGGTATTCTAACAGTGTAAACTGTAACAACTACGCCGTTATTTTTAAACAACTTATATTTGTCATTTTCTTCCTCCAATCGCTTTCCGTTATGGGGCCCACACATGGCTGCGCCGTCGTACGAATATTCCCCGACAGTACGAATATTCCACGACAATACGAATATTCCCCAACAACAATGAATATTTTATAACCACTTACTTATTTTGAAATATTTGCGTATTTTACCCATAACTATCCACATTAATCACATCAACCCTTACTATTTCAAAATAATAATTAGAGGAAATTAAATTTCATTTATTAATTATTTTGGGTCTTACAACGTCAATATCTTATTTCTCACAAACTTTGTTTATATTCAGATGTTGTGAATAGGGCTCAGTTATTGGAGCGCGATAATGAGTCAGCAGAACCAAAAGGCAATGACCAATAACACGATAATAATCGTACCGGTGGCAACGGTCATCGGAACAATGATAACCATCGTGGGGGAAATTATCATGCCAAGAATGATAACCACTTCTGTGGTAATCATGGCCAAAATAATAGAAGTGGAAATTTCAAGAAGAGAAGGTTTAATAATGATGGAAAGACAGCAGCACCAGCACCTGTTTCAAAGGAAGAAGAACGATCATTGGTCGTATGTTTCAAATGCGGACAGGAGGGACACATCCGTCCAAACTGTACGCAGCAATCCAAAGCGTGTTTCAATTGCGAAAGAGAAGGTCACCTAGCTCAATTTTGTCGTATGGTGAAGTCAAGTCCAGCTGGGATAGTGATGCCAAAGGATGTCCCAGACATGCCAAACCCGTTAGTTTAAGAGATAGTGTTTTTTTTCATAACGAGGAACCTAAATAAAATTATCACGGATAAGTTAATCATAAACTTTTGTGAAGTCTATACCGTGTTAGATACCGGTTCTACTCACTCTTTTATTTTACCTAGTTGTGTTCAATGTTTGAATTTAACTCCGGAGAAGTTAGACTTTGATTTATCTGTTGAAACTCAGTTGGGAGAAATCTTCGTTACCTCTACTATTTATAAATCTTGTTTGATTCAAATCAACACTTTTACGTTACTTGTCGATTTTATCTCATTGAAAATATTTGTATGGATGTGATTTTTGGAATCGATTAGTTAACTACTCATCATGCTTTTCGTAAGGTTGTTAGCTTTCATATTCCTAACTTTTTAAGTAACCAAACCACTAAAGTCAATCACTGTCATATCAAGCCATAAGTAAAGAGCCCCGAGCCTTTCGTTGTTGACTTCCTTGTGTGGAATGCACCGAAGCCAGACTTTCTGTAGGCGATGTCGTGAATGACGATGGCAAGTTGATAGGTATCAATGTGATGTACTATCCAAGTCTTGGATGAGAGTCACAGTTTTGAATGACATTTCTATTGTTAATAGATTTATTGACGTATTCTTGAAGACTTCTTAGCCTACCCTAGAGCGTGAAATCGAATTTTGTATTGACCCCAGTACAAAACCCATTTCTTAAACCCTCAAATATTTCTTCAACTAAAATGAACGTAACATGCGCCAAAGACGTTGGCTCTAGCTGTTGAAGATTACGATCGTACCATTCAATATCATCATGGAAGAGCGAACGTGGTAGCTGACGTGTTGAGTAAAAGATCGTATGCGTTTACGAGTGTGATGTTGTTAACACAAAGACTCATTTCGTATAACTTACAAATGATGAAGATAGAGCTAAAGACTCTAGGAACCTACGTCAAGATAACGAATATAAGATTAGCATTGACTTTAATCGATAAAGTTAAAGCCGCTCAAACTACACACTCAGAGCTGATGATTGTGAAGAATTAAGAAGGTTCAAGAGGGCATTATTCTAGAAGCAAGAATTGATGAAGAGAGGAAATCTCAACCCTCGATTTAATTGGCCCATTTGAAATCCTCGATCGAGTAGGAACTGTGGCCTATAGACTCATTTTACCGCCAAGTGTGTCACGTGTTAATAACGTTTTTAACATATCGATGTTACGTAAATATATGGACGACCCGAACCACATTATTGATTTAGAACCGGACGAGATAGAAAAAGATTTAACGTATGAGGAGATATGTGTTAAAATCTTGGATAAGAAGAATCGTATTCAACACTCAAATGTTATACCTCAAGAGTTATAATATGACGAGGTATCCTCATCTCTTCAGCATACCAGGTACGTACGTAAATTTTGAGGGCAAAATTTCATAAGGAGGGGATATTGTGAGACCCCAGATTTTATGAATAAATATTTAATTTTCTCAAAATAATTTTTTGAATATTATGGTATGGATTTGATATAATATTATAGCTGTGGGTAGTATTTATAAATTTTGCAAAGTACGCAAGTTGTTATATAATATTCGATTGGTCGGGGAATATTATTTTTGTCGGGGAATATCCGTACGACGGTATAATCATTGGTGGACCCCGCAACGGAATTATTATCAGATTGAGAAAACGATAAAAATATTTTATAAAAATAAGGGCGAAAGTTTTACCGTTAATTGTTGAAACACCCGGTGTTAAAAGTACAGTAATACACGTGGTTGTATATTAGCACACGGTATTGATTATTGATGCTTACGAGAGAAGTCACTCAGTTATACTCAATTATTGCTACCGTAATTGCTGCATCATATCTTTCATATTATTGATTCAATTATTGTTACAGTATCATCTGCATAATATGATATATTATTAAATCAATGATTGAGACGACAAAGTTATTCATATTATTATTTGCAATATTGACAATGTCTAGAAGTTCTGTCAATGAGAGGTTTGGTCACCTAATTGCGCGCCAATAAAGAGAAATCCTTATCGGAAAGCGCCCTTTTTCCTGGGAACGACCTGGTTGTTAAATATCGTGAGTTATAATATTAATGATGAATGTTATTAAAATTGAAGTTGTGTTCAAAGTTGAATTTGGAGACGCGGACGTGATATTTGAGTCCGGAATGATAAAATTAGTAAAAATAGTCTATAAACACAAAAAATTTCGGGATTCACTATTTGGTCAAAAAGTCAATAGTTGACTTTTTTGGGAAAGTCAAACTTCGAAATTTCAAAATTTATATTGTTGATAAAAATAGTTTCATTATGTTGGAATTGTTTGTGTTAGTGAAAATCAACATCTATTCCGATGATAATTGATGTCTGGGGATTATATTGATAAATCGGGTAAATTATCGGATAAATGAACAATTAATTGCTACTAATTCACATGTTTATATAACTATTTGTTCACATATGTGTACTATTGAATCACATTCTTTTACTATTAGGGGAGTTGGTGAAAATTGATAATACTTGCATGACTAAGTTAAAAATGGAGGTATAGATGGAGGTACTATACTGTAATTATTTTTATCACATAATTGAACCATTTAATCACATTATTTGCTATTAGGGGAGGTGGTGCAAGTTTGATAATACTTGCAGGACTAAATTAAAAATGAAAGAAAAGTTGGAGGTATTGTACTATAATTTTTTGAGCCCCAAAACGTGCAATTATCGAAACTATATTTTTCTATAAATAGAAGCTCATTCTTCCTTCATTTCTCACCAATTCACAAAAGCTTTTGAGCGATTATTATAGAGAGAAAAAGAAAAAGAGAAGTTTGCTACCTCACAATTCCAGTATCCAGTTTTTCCAAGGTAGGGAGTATTATTTCTTTCTTATCCATGAAGAGAACTTCTGTTATTCCATTCTTTATTATTCTATTGGAATAACAAGTATACGTGGGCTACCCTATACTTGGTGAAATTCTTCTGTTATTCCATTCTTTATCATTCCGTTGGAACATCCTGTCTGTGCGTTTACGCCAGACCTGATTCCATTATTTATCATTCTGTTGGAACATCCTGTCTGTGCGTTCTACGCCGGACCTGATTCCATCTTTATTATTCTGTTGGAATATCCTATCTGTGCGTTTTATGCCGGACCTGATTCCGTTATTTATTATTCTGTTGGAATAACCTGCATGTGCGGTCTATCGCATGCCTGGTGATTTCTTTTGTTATTCCATTCCTTGTTATACTCAGTTGGTTAAAGTTTTGACTTCTATACTCCATGAAATTAGTGGAATATCCTTGATATTTACGCTTCATCCAGTATCTTTTTATGGAAATATTCTTCTGAGCATTCTTGAATTTTACTCTACAAAGCAGTATCATGTTGACAATTTGGACATTATTAGTTCCTGTATAAATAAATTCTTGAACTTGTTTTATTGAATTCTTATATCATTGTCATCATCCTCATGTTTATATTTTTTTTGAAAGTCATCTGTGGCCTATAGTGCATAGATGGACTTGGTATGATTATGACCAGTGATTATTCGGTGTAATCATGACCGTAATGTTACAAATGATGTGATAAAAGTCCTCATTGGCCCGTAGTGCATTGATGGACAATTATTGGCATGATCATGACCATTAATGAATACACAAATATTCTTGGCCCGTAGTGCATGGATAATTATGGTCGTGATACTAAAGAATATCTTTGGCCGTAGTGCAGGGGTGATTCGATGATGTAGACTATTTATTAAGCTGATTCACAGCGATAAAAGTGATGAAAACCCTTTTAAATCATAAAAGATAGTAGATTTTATTCTCTACTTGACTCTTTTAATGGACTGCTTGTTCCGCTGCAGTTAAACTTGATGGTTGTTATATTATATCAGTTTAACACTGTTGAAGGCTAACGATAATATATTCTGTATTATCTTAGTCATAATATTTCTTACTGGGCTAGTTGAGCTCATCCTTTTACTTTCATTGTTCTCTTCAGGAAATGAGAACATAGGAGGGACTAGTCGGGAAACGGAGTGACGGACCAGATAATAGCTTTAGTAGTCCTCACTATTCAGTGAAATAGTGGGAAAATAAATGTAATAATATTGAATTTGAGTTTGTATATTGTCTAGGCGATAATATTTGTATTAAAACTCACAGCTTATGTTTTGTCGTACTTTACACGACAGTTGTATAATTAAGTTGTATTTGTATTCTGTACCATGTATTTGGCGACTCAGAATAGGTGATGTATACCTCTTTTGGGGGCGTCACAGTTGAATCATGTCACCATCAAAAATAGGTACCCATTGCCACGTATTGATGACCTATTTGACCAGTTGCAAGGAGCTAAATTCTTTTCAAAGATTGATCTTCGTTCCAGATATCACCAATTGAAGATTAGAACCGATGACATTCCAAAGACGGCTTTCAGAACTCGGTACGGGCATTATGAATTCCTATTCATGTCCTTTGGATTGACTAATGCTCCTGCTTCCTTCATGGATATGATGAACCGAGTATTCAAGGAATATTTGGATCACTTTGTGGTCGTCTTTATTGATGACATCCTTATTTATTCCAAAAGTCGTGAAGATCATTAGCAACACTTGAGGCTGACACTCCAAAAGCTTCGTGAATACAAGCTTTGTGCCAAGTTGAAGAAATATGAGTTCTGGATTGACGAAGTAGCATTCCTTGGGCACGTAGTATCAAGTCATGGAATATCTGTTGACCCGGCAAAGATTGAAGCAATTCAAAGTTGGGAGCAACCTAAATCAATGACCGAAGTACGTAGCTTTCTCGGCTTAGCTGGTTATTATCGGAGATTCATGGAAGGATTTTCTCGAACAACTACTCCATTAACTCTGACTCGGAAAGATAAAAAGTTCGGTTGGAGCGAAGAATGTGAGAAGAGTTTTCAAGAACTCAAGAGGAGACTCATTTCAGCACCTGTTCTAACAATACCATCTGGCTCAGAGGGATTTGTCATCTACAGTGATGCTTCGGGCAAAGGGTTGGGATGTGTTCTCATGCAATATGGGAAAGTCATAGCCTATGTCTCAAGACAACTCAAAGAATATGAGAGGAATTATCATAATCATGACCTAGAGTTAGCAGCTGTTGTCTTCGCACTTAAAATTTGGAGGCATTACTTGTATGGGGAGAAGGTGGAGATCTTTACAGATCATAAAAGCCTCAAATATTTCTTCACTCAAAATAAACTCAACATGCGACAATGACGTTGGCTTGAACTGTTGAAAGATTATGATCATACTATCCAATACCATCATGAAAAAGTGAACGTGGTAGCTGACGCATTGAGTAGAAGATCATATGCAAGTACGAGTGCGATATTGTCAACACAAAGGCCCATTTTGTGTGACTTTCAAAGGATGGAGATAGAGTTAAAGACTCCAGGGACCCATGTGATGATGGTGAATATACGAGTAGAACAAACTTTAATTGATAAAGTTAAAGCTGCTCAAGCTACAGACCTGGAGTTGATGCGTATGAGGAAGAAAGTGCAAGAAGGTGCTATGCCGGAAGTAAAAATCGATGAAGAAGGAGTACTTCGAGTCAACTCCAGACTTTGTGTTCCTAACGACCCTGATTTAAAGTATAAAATCATGATGGAGACGCACAATACACCATTTGCAATCCATCCTGAGAGTACCAAAATATATCATGATATTCGTCATACATTTTGGTGGAGTAATATGAAGAGAGAGATAGCGTTGTTTATCTCAAGGTATCTAACTTGTCAACGAGTTAAAGTAGAGCATCAAGTACCAAAAGGTCCATTGCAACCACTTGAAATTCCAGAATGGAAGTGGGAGCACATTACCATGGATTTCATTACCGGACTTCCTAAGGTTTCTCAAGATATAGATGCGATTTGGGTCATTGTTGATAGATTGACCAAGTCTGCTCATTTCTTACCGATACGAAAAACATATACACTTGAACGTCTTGCTCTTATGTACATAAACGAGATTGTAAGACTGCATGGTATGTCAGTATCCATAGTTTCTGATCGAGACCCAAAATTCACTTCACGATTTTGGGTTAGTTTGCAGAAAGCTATGGGCACAAATTTATGATTTAGCTCGGCATATCATCCTCAGACGGACGAGCAGTCGGAGAGGACTATTCAAACTCTTGAAGATTTATTAAGACTCTGTGTACTTGACTTCAAGGGAAGTTGGGATAAGTTCTTAGCATTGGTTGAATTTTTCGACAACAACAGTTATCAAGTAAGTATTAGCATGGCTCCATTTGAGGCGTTGTATGGAAGAAAGTGTATTTCTCCAGTATGCTGGGATGAGGTGGGTGAAACAACTTTGTTGGGACCTGAGTTGGTATGTATGACTACGAAAAAGATTCAAATGATCCGATAACGTATAAAAACCTCACAAGATCGACAAAAGAGTTATGCTGATCTTCATCGAAAGGACGTGGAATTCGATATAGGAGATCATGTGTTGTTACGTGTTGCTCCATGGAAAGGAGTTACAAGATTTGGAAAGAGAGGAAAGATCAATCCTCGATCGAGTAGGAACTTTGGCCTATAGACTCGCTTTACCGCCAAGTATGTCTCGTGTTCATAATATTTTTCACATATCCATGTTACGTAAATATGTGAAAGACCCGAACCATATTATTGAGTTAGAACCGGACGAAATAACGGAAGATTTGACGTATGAAGAGGTTCCTGTTCAAATCTTGGATAAGAAGGAACATATTCTACGCTCCAAGGTTATACCTCAAGTCAAAGTTTTGTGGAGAAACCACAATGCTGAGGAAATGACTTGGGAGTTAGAATCTGAAATAAAATCAAGGTATCCTTACATCTTCGACATACCAGATACGTACCCTAATTTCGAGGACGAAATTTCATAAGAAGGGGAGGTTGTAAGACCCCAACTTTTATGAATAAAGATGAATTTTCTATAAATATCATTTTTGAATATTATGGAATGAATTTGATATAATGTTATAGTTGTGGGTAATATTTATAAATTTTGCAAAGAACGCAAGTTGTTATATAATATTCGATTGGTCGGGGAATATTCATTTTAACAGGGAATATTCGTACAACGGCACAATCATTGATGGACCCCACAACAAAATTATTGTCGGATTGAGAAAACGACAAAAATACTTTATGAAAATAACGTCGAAAGTTTTACCGTTAACTGTTGAAACACCCGGTGTTAAAAGTACAATAATACGCGTAGTTGTACAGTAGCACACGGTATTGATTATTGATGCTTACGTGAGAAGTCACTCAGTTTTGTTCAATTATTGTTATAGTAATTGTTGCATAGTATCTCACGTTATTTGATTCAATTATTGTCAATATTTTATAATCAATAATTGAGATGACAAAGTTATTAATATTATTATTTGTAATATTAACGATGTCTAGAAGTTCTGTCAATGAGAGGTTTGGTCACCTAATTGCGCGCCAATGGGGAGAAATCCTTATTGGAAAGTCCCCTCTTTTCTGGGAACGACCTGGTCGATTAATATTGTGAATTATAATAATGATGATGAGTTTTGTTTTATTAGTATTATTAATGTAATAAAACAGAAAATCTTTTTATATAAAACAGAATACTTTTATAAAGTTATCTGTTTTATTAGACAATAATTAGAATATATTATATTTTATTATGCATAGTGTTTGCATAGTAAAATCTTTTTATATAAAATAGAATACTTTTATAAAGTTATTCGTTTTATTAGATTATAAATAGAATATATTATAGTTTATTGTAAACTAATCTGGACTGTCCGTTTAAAGTAAATCAATCTGGACCGTTCATGAATTAGTTACTATGCAGTCTATTCTTCTATAAATAGAAACTCATTCCTTCATTATTTCTTACGAATTCATTGAAACTCTAGAGAGAGAAACTATAGAGAGAGTTCTTCTTCTATAATCTTGAGCGTATTTCTTTAGAGTTTAAGAAAGCTTTGAATGTAGTGCAAGTTTTCTTTGAGTATACCATCGCCTTACCAGTCAAAATACTCTTCTTTTACGGTAAGGGATATTATTTGTTGTACTCGTTAGGGGTATTCCTTCTTTATTATTGGTAAAATTCTTTTGTTATTCCATTCTTTATTATTCTATTGGAATAACATGTATACGCGGGATACCCTATACTTGGTGAAATTCTTCTGTTATTCCATTATTTATTATTCTGTTGGAACATCCTGTCTGTGCGTTTACGCATGACCTGGTTCCGTTGTTTATTATTCTGTTGGAACATCATGTCTGTGCATTTATGCATGACCTGATTTCATTATTTATTACTATGTTGAAATATCATGTCGGTGCATTTACGCATAACCTGGTTCCATTATTTATTATTCTGTTGGAATATCCTGTCGGTGCGTTTACGCATGACCTGGTTCCATTATTTATTATTCTGTTGGAATAACTTGTCTATGCAGTCTATCGCATGCCTGATGATTTCTTTTGTTATTCCATTCTTTATTATACACAGTTGGTTAAAGTTTTGACTTCTATACTCCATGAAATTAGTGGAATATCCTTGATATTTGCGCTTCATCCAGTATCTTTTCATGGAAATATTGTTCTTAGCATTCTTGAATTTTACTCTACAAAGAAGTATCATGTTGACAATTTGGACGTTATTAGTTCCTGGATAAATTAATTCTTGAACACGTTTTATTGAATTCTTATATCATTGTTATCATCCTCATGTTTATATTATGTTGAAAGTCATCTGTGGCCTGTAGAGCATAGATGGACTTGGTATGATTATGACCAGGGATTAATCAGCATAATCATGACCGTAATGTTACAAATGATGTGGTAAAAGTCCTCATTGGCCCGTAGTGCATTGATGGACAGTTGTTGGCATGATCATGACCATTGATGAATACACGAGTATCCTTGGTTGTGGTGCATGGATAAATTGTGGTTGTGATACTAATGAATATCCTTGGTCGTAGTGCAGGGATGAAGTGGATTATTTATTAAGCCGAGTCTCAGCGATAAAAGTCATGAAAAACCTTTTAAATCATAGAAGATAGTAGATTTTATTCTCTACTTAACTCTTCTAATGGATTGCTTGTTCCGCTGCAGTTATACTTGATGTTTGTTATATTTTTTCAGTTTAACACTGTTGAAGGCTAATGATAATTTATTTTGCATTATCTTAGTCATAATATTTCTTACTGGGCTAGTTGAGTTCACTCTTTTGCTTTTATTGTTATCTTCAGGAAATGAGAACGTAGCAGGGACTAATTGGGGAACAGAGTGATGGTCCAGATAATAGCATTAGTAGTCCTCACTATTCTATAAAATAGTGTAATAATAAATGTAATGAGAACCCCATTGAGTTTGTATATTGTCTAGATGATAATATTTGTATTAAAACTCACAACATATGTTTAGTCGTATTTTACACGACTGTTGTATAATTAAGTTGTATTTGAATTTTGTACCATGTATTTGATGACTCAGAATAGGTGATGTATACCCATTTTAGGGGCATCAAAGTGAACCATAGCATCAGTGTTAACCACCATGTATTAGAAGGAACATAATTAAAAAGTATTCATAAGTTACATAATTGAAGGACGATATACCTTTCTTTCCAAGTCATTCTTTTAATTTAGAGCATTCTTTTTGAATATGTCATTATTTCTTACAGAAGTTGCATTTAGGACATGTCTCAGAGTAGTTACCTGAATAATTTGCCTTATTTGTTTTGGTAAAAATTGGTTTATCCTTATTCTTAAAATCTTTGCCATTTTTATAAGCCTTCTTCTTATAGGATCCAGTGGTAGTCAAATGAGCAACATTAGATTTTTCAACCTTAAGCCTTTCTTTATCTTTAATTTAAAAGTCATGTCGTTCATCATCATAATGTGCTCGCGCACCCCACTAACCCCATCATACCTGCTAATAAGCATTTTCAAAATAAGGGTACTTGCATGAGTTTTTGAAAAACCCTTAAATTGTTACTCGACTGAAGTTAAATACTCTTTAACATTCTCAAAGTCAAGAATGACTCCTCGAATAGCTATCGTGATAAAGTTTTTCATAATCATAAGATACATGCAGTTGGATCGCTCCTACTTTCATAAATATCCTTTTGCTCAATTGAGCTAGTAGTTGTAAGTAAAACATGATAATTCACTCGTAGTGCATAGTCCAAAACCATAGTGCCGAGAACAATTTTCACTTGTACTTTTCGAACAGTAAAATTAGTTTCATTCAAGACTTCAATTCCAGAGATACCCATAAATACTAGTTGAAGTCAATGCTTAAATACAATCAAGCTCATAAGCATACTTACAAAAAACAAAAAGAAATCAATAATGTACAACAATAATTAATATATAATCATAATGAAAATCAACCGTAGGGCAAGCAATTAGTTAGATAAAATCTATTTACAACACCCAAAAAATAGATTTTAATGAGACGTTGGTGCATAATTATCAATCTTTCGTTGGTCCAATTAATAATATGCTAATAGCATTCCTATAAAATAATGCACAACACATTTATCCACGCAACACTGTTGGGCAGAAACGAAATAAACATGTTACTTATGCAATAAAATTTCATTTAATAAATTCTAATTCTAATTTTTCGTTGGGTAAAATTAAAATATTCATTTATTAAATGTAACATTATGTGACTTTTCTTAATCTTTAATTGTTTCAATTAATAACCCTCCGTTGGGTTGATTATTAATTTTAACAATAAAAGAGTCACGCATACATGTAAATTATTATAATCAAACTCATTTTTCTTTAAACATATTAATCAAGTTTGAAAATTAACATTATTTAAAATTTACATGTAACAACTTAAAATCCCAATAATCATGTTCTAAAATCTTAAATTAAGATATATAATTATGAACATGAATCAATTACAAAATGTTCATATAAATTCTAAATTAAATATAATGACATGACATAAAATAATATTAGATAAACATAATCATAAATTAATCCATAACCATTATTAACTGATCCAACTTTCACGTAATTAAAATTAGCAGACATACATGACTTGAAAGATTTGAGTTGAAAGTTTTCATAAGCATATATACTATAATTAAATCAGGATACATAACATAGCACATGAGAAATCAAAAAGTATTTTTGGAAAAGTTTTTCCGTTCTGACATTCATTAATGTAACCATAACGTAAAATTATGCCTGAACATAATTGAAAATTTATTCTTGAACAAGTCACTTTTCACATAAAGGTTTGGCTTGGCAATTTTTTTAAAGAGATTATGCGAAATTAAAAAAAAATCTAGCATAATTACGTAATTAATTTATTCTCAGAGTTGTTACCTGAATAATTTGCTTTATTTATTTTGATAGAAATTGATTTATCTTTATTCTTAAAGTCTTTGCCATTTTTATAAGCCTTCTTCTTATAGGATCCAGTGGTAGTCAAATGAGCAATATTAGGTTTTTCAACCTTAAGCCTTTCTTCATCTTTAATATAAAATTCATGTTGTTCATCATCATAATGTGCTCGTACACCACCAGCCAAAAATGTTTTACGCTATTTACAGGGTATTAAGGAATCTTATTTCAGGACTTAAGGTTTTAGATTCTATTTCAAGGACATTGAAAGTATTTTATGATAATGATTCTGCTGTTAGTTTTTTTAACATCACCATTTCGAGTGGTGCTGAACTATACCTCGACACTAAGTACTTATTTGTCATAGAAAGAGTTGAAGATTAAAACGTTGTTATTAAGTATATTAGTACGCATAATATGTTAGCGGATCCACTTACGAAAGGCTTACTACCCAAGCTTTGATACCAAATGTTGGATAATTATACAGGAACGTATTATTGCATAGAATAAAATATATAATTAATAATAATAATATTAAGTACTTACATGAATTGAGAGAAGATCTCTTGTGTGTATCGCGCTTCCGCTGCGCTTAAGGGTGAAAGTCTTCAATTGCCTCTGTTTGTATAAAGTTCTTGAGACAACAATTGGGATCAAACCCTAACTATTTTATTTATATAATAGCTAAGGGTCAAAATCGTCCATCAAGATTATGAAACCCTAGGGCCCATTATGAAACCCTAGGGCCAAATTCTATTAGGAATATTATTTATAGGCCACATAATTAATTACCAAACTCATAAATAAAATGATTAAATTAATACAACATGTAAGTCCAATAATTACATAAATAATAAATGTCATGAATATTAAAATATTCCAACAACAATTATATTGATAAAAAAAACACACTTTCACATCAAAGGGAAGGGAGAAGTAAATTTCTACCAAGATTTCTGGTTGAGGAAGAGGACCAAATTTGGATCTCCGAAGTGTATGATTTGAGCTTATACCAAATTCCAATAACACTGTCTTGTCCGTATAAAAAAATCAGATCTGTTTATTCCCAGTTCTCCACCGGCCGCTGCGCTGCTTTCACACTGCCCGAATCCCAATAAAACCCACTTCCAATTCCACCACCTTGTCTTCCTTCTCTGCCTAGTTCGTTTTCTTGCGTGCCGGACATCAGCACAAGTCCCGGCTTCGGCCTCAACTTCGTCCTCTCCGGCTCCACCGCTCCCGACGACGACCTCTCAGGCCAGTACTTCGGCCTCTTTTCCAACGCCACCGTCCCTACCACGACCCCACTCCTCGCCGTCGAGTTTGACATCGGTCGAAACCCTGAATTCAACTACCTATATGGCTATATAGTAATCATGTTGATATCGACTTTAACTAATATAATACCAACACTCCCATTCCACGTCAGATCCAACTAATTAGTCAAACAATATTATTATCACATAAAAAAATTAAATAATATTAAAATACATACATATTGTGGACTTTCCCCGGACATACAGAACCCACAATTTTATGTGATAATAACATCATTTTTAATTAAATTAAACACATCAGCATTTACATGTCATTTTTTTTATTTTTTTAAAGCCACGTATGAAATTTGGATAATTTATTTAATGTCCATCTACGAATTGGACCGAATGACCCAATTAATTTTTTTTTTAAATCTGTGAACTAATTCTATTTTTTTAAAATTTAGTGAGATAATACCGAAAATATGAAGAGTACAGCTGGTTAAAGGTCATTTTTCCAAGTGGAATCTCATTTGAGACTGAAGGAGAGCATATTTTTTTCCCCGTATGGTTACAACTTGCATCATCATTTGAAAGTCAGGCACAACTTATCCTTTACAGATATCATAAATAATCCAAATTCAGTGGACTCCACTCCAAAAGGACCACAGTTGTAGCTCTATAGGGGAAAGGAATACATTTTGGACATGAGTCACCGGGAAAGTGCCCGGAGAAGCTCATGAGCCAAAATCCCCGGTGCACTCAAGTGGGGCAAATGGCCCTCAATGTTCAACATCACCACCGTGTTCCGCCCACCCAGGTGGTTCTTCAGGTACCCCGCCACCGACGTTGGAACCGAAACGTCCTTGGTTGTTTGAATAATGCAACAAGGCACCTTAACTAGGCCTAACACTGGCCTTAAGTCGCTATTAAATACTGTTTGACACACAAATAGGGCAATGTCAGGCCTCATGTTAAATAAAGTTCGGCTAAACTCCCTCACCGCTGCCGGAACATCAGCTCCCACTGCTAGGGGAGCAAAACCATTGACAAATGCCTGGTAATTGGCCTTCATAGCCAAGAAGAGTTTGTCAATTTCTCCTTGTTCAAATCCACCATGGTACTCTAGATCATTTAAGAACCTGAAAATTTCCAAATTTCATTCTTTCATAAGCATAAAATAACACCAGACAAATGTTATTGTCATATCATCATCTGTAAAAAAAACATACCAAATAAATACTCCCTCCGTTCCCTCAAAAAAGGATCATTTGCATAATTTACAAACTTTAAGAATACATTTATTTTTAATATTTAATTTTAAATTTATAGATTTTTTTTTTAACTGGGGATGACATTAATAGAATTGTATTTAAGAATTGTGTCATTTTATCGTAGGGGTTAGGAAGACAACTAGGTGAATTTAAGAAATATTTATCTTTTTCAATATGATATGCTTATTGATTCTTACTTTTTTGTGAAACATAGTGGCTATTTTATAAATATATTACATGTTTAAAATAGGAAAATTGTCAATGTTTATAGCGAGTATAAATTTATCCTAGGCTAGCAGAACTCTTGAAAATATATCCACCCACACTACACCACCAAAACCATATAATAATGAAATAGACGGCCTGTTGAACCGGTTAAAATCGAAATTGGTCGACACTTCGATTCGATTTGGACCAATTAACTCAATTTTGGTCAAAACTCGGTAGAATCGGTTTATCACCGGTTATGTTGACCCAATAAACCTATTTTAATATTTTTTTTGTACCAAAATTTTTTTAATTTTAAAATTAACCACTTTAAATAATATTGTAACTCAATTTTATTATGTTTTAAATTTTTAGTTCATTAAAAAATAATATTTTAAAAATTTTATTATTTAATAATAATATATATGTTTATATATTAATAAGGTTACTCGGTCAATAACGAGTTGAATAATCTTTTAATTCGATTAAATCCAATAAAATAACAAAAGCATAAAATTCCACTTATGGCTCCTCCAAATTAAATCGAAACTCATACTATTATTGTAATCAAAAAAACGGGTTAAATGTTTTCTAAGTCACTGTACTATATGTCGACTTACAACTGGGTCACTGAACTTTTTTTTTTACAGTCAACTCACTGAACTAGATTTTTCTAACAAAAAGTTAAAAAAACCGTTAAACTTGTTTGACTGTTAACGGTAAACGGCTGAGTTGTCAAAAAAAGTTTATGTGGCAGTTAGTATGCGACGTGGCAGTGATGATGTGGATTTGTAGGAAAAAATTATGAAAAATGGGAAAAAAAATATTTTAAAGTATAATAAAAATTAAAAAAATTAATCAAAAAAAGAAAATAAATAAAAAAATGCTTTTCATTTTCTTTATAAAAAACTGCGTTTTTTATTTTTATTAAAAAAAACTGCGTTCTTTTTTAAAAAAAACTGCGTTCTTTTTTTAAAAAAACTGCGTTTTATTATTAAAAAAGCAGTTTTTATTATTAAAAAAAAGCGGTTTTTTTTAAGAAAAATAAAGCAATTATTTATTTATTTTTTTAAAAATGCTTCTATTTTTGTTAAAAAAATAAAAAAAACAGTTTTTTTAAAAGAAAAATAAAGCAATTATTTTTGTTTTTAAAAAAAATGCTTTCATTTTTGTTAAAAAAAATTAAAAACAGTTTTTTTTTCTTTAAAAAAAACAGTTTATATTAAAAAAAATAAAAAAATGCAGTTTTTTTTCTTATTAAAAACAGTTTTTATTAAAAATAAAAAAAAAATATTTTTTTAAGAAAAATAAAGCAATTATTTTTGTTTTTTTAAAAAATTCTTTTATTTTTGTTAAACAAATAAAAAACAGCTTTTTTTAAAGAAAAATAATGCAATTATTTTATCATTTTTTAAAAATGCTTTTATTTTTGTTAAAAAAAACTGTTTTTTTTAAAAGAAAAATAATGCAGTTATTTTTGTTTTTGTTTTTAAACACAGTTTATTTTTCTTAAAAAATAAAAAAGCAGTTTTTATTAAAAAATAAAAAAACGCAGTTTTTTTTTCTTCTTAAAAACTGCTTTTTTATTTTTTTTTAAGAAAAATAAACTGTGCTTTTTAAATTTTTATTAAAAAAAACTGCGTTTTTTATTAAAAAAATTGCACTTTCATTTTCTTAAAAAAACCTGCTTTTTTTTCTTTTTCTTTTTTTGGCTAATTTTTTAAATTTATATTATATTTTAAAATTTTTGTTCCCCATTTTTTCATAAATTTTTTCTTATAAATCCACATCATCACTGTCACGTCGCATAGGCTTTTTTTGACAACTCAGCCATTTTCCGTTAACAGTCAAACTAGTTTAACAATTTTTTGTTAGAAAAATCGAGTTTAGTTAGTTGACTGTAAGAAAAAAAAAATTCAGTGATCCAGTTGTAAGTTGACATATAGTACAATGACTTAAAAAACATTTAACCCTCAAAATAACCAAACAGATGCACAACTGTAAAATGGATAAGATAGAAAGTCACATTTTGTTGCATACCTGGGAGATGCGCCGATAAGGATAAGCTTAGAAAAGAGCTCCGGCCGGCGAATTGAAGCTAAAATTCCGATCATGGCTGAAACAGAGTGGCCTACATACAAGCAACGATCAATTCCGAGAGAATCGAGTATATTCAGGAGGTCATCCACGTAAGGATCGAGACTAGTGTATCGCCGGAAATCGAAGTAATCGGGATTTACACTGCCGGCACAGACCAAGTCATAGAGAATGACTCTGTACGACGGGAGGAAATGGGGGAGAATGCTTTTCCAGGCGGACTGATCCGTGCCAAATCCGTGGGCTAAAACGACGGTTCGCCGGCCGGAGCCGACTTGTCGAACGTTCAGAGCGTCCAAGATACTTTGGCCCATTTTTGGAGAGGGAGATATACCGGTGGGGGTGGGAAATTGGGTTTGTTCAGTTGAATAGATTATCTTGAAGTTTTAAGGGTGTGTTTGGCGTGGTATTTATAGTGGCGTGAGAAAAAAATTTGGATAATGTATTATTCATTCCTGCTAACGTTGAGGTGGCATTTTTGTTTTGGAGTTTACCTATACGATAATATGACAAAAAAGGATATTTTACTTTAAAAGATGACACAGCTGAGTCTAGAAGCCCATCTTGTGGCCACAAAATGAACAAAACAATAATTTGTCAATAAAATGTTTTTGTTCGCATATGGTCGATAAGATGCCAATTAACTTATTATTACTCCCTCGGTCGCATAATAAAAATTTTTATTATTATTTTGAATAGTCTCATATTAAATATTTTTTTTTTTAAATAATCAAAATTTTACACATATTTTCGTATTATACTCATAGCATTAAATATCTCATATTTTTTTATTTTAATTCTCTCTCCATATTTAATGACATTGTTATGGATAATTTTGTCATTTCACTCATCTTCTTAATATGCGTGAAAAATCCACCAGAACTTTTATTCTGGGACGGAGGGAGTATTATTATTAAACTAAAGATATTTAGTATCAGTGGCAGAACCAGGATATTTTTAGAAGGGATCAAAATATATCAGTAAAAAAAATATTAATTAACGCTTAGAGTGCTTCTTTCAAATTCATTTTTGACCAATTATATTATTTCACAACATTCTATTCTAACTATTGTCAACTTTTGAGTTGTGAGTCTAATAACTTTAAATACATACACATAGAGCAAGGATTAAGAGTATTCATCTTAAATAGCATTCTTTTATTAAAACTACGTCGTTTTGGAGTGGCCGCGGGTGGCATTTTTGTAAATAAAAAGAAAACAAATGGGACCACTCTCTTTTAAGTCACTCCAAAACGACATAATTTTAATAAAAGAGTGCTATTTGTGAGTCTAATAATTTTAAATATATATATTAATTTCCTCCGAACTATGAAACTATTAATCAGACTTTCAATTTTTTTAGTCAACTAATTAGCTACTTTTATAGATAACTTCCAAATTATAATATTATATATTCAAAATTTTATATTGTGGTTTTGGTCATCTTCCTTAGAGACAACTGAGAGGAGCCATTCAAAGCAAAAAAATGAATTAAATTATTCTCATTTATAAAAAATTGATACTAATGTATGATTAAGTCAGTAAAATAAATGAGTGCAATATTAAGTAATTAATCATCAAACTTATTTAATATTATTTTATCTTATAGTACTATTGTTAATTTATTATAAGTAGAAGTATATAAGGAAGCAAATAAATTAATATCATCTCATAACAAAAATTAAATTTAACTAATATTAATATGCTTCTCATTACAAAGTTGGGGTCATATGACCAACCTACCCCCCCCCCCCACCCCCACCCCCACTAATTCCGCCCATGTTTACTATATATGTATAAATTGTATTCATTTACTTCTATGCCAAGAAAAATGTTTATGAAACTTTAATTCAGGCATGAGTAATGTTATGGTTGCAAAAATATATATATATATATATATATATATATATATATATATATATATATATATATATAAAATGATGAGTCGAATAATAAATAGTTGATGTTTTACCATATTTAATGACTAGCAACAGTCTCGTGCCTCCGGCACTATGGACGGTGGGATTTATCTCAAACTTTAGACGACCCAGATGATTTATTAGGATGGGCGGGAAATTCAAAATCATTTGTATTTTATTATATAGATTATAACCAACAATTATTATATACATATATTTTCTTTTTATATCTAATATTTTATTATCAAAATATTATTAGCATATAATTAATTAGTTAGTTAATTAAATTTATAAAACTAAAGATATTTATAACGTGATAATTGTGTTTAGTTAATTTTACTTCCACTAAATACATATAGTAAGTTCAAACTCATGGTTTTAATATGGATAATTAGTCAGTAGTGTTTCGTGTATAATAATATTTTGGTGACAAAAAAATGGATACAAAAAGAAGATACAATTGTTGGAAGGAAATTGATATTTTAACATGTGTTTTTGATATTTTCATATAGTCCACGTGAGAAGAAAGTAAGTCTCACATTCATGTGAGAGGGGATCATGTGAAAATATAAAAAGCTCAAGTGGAAATATTGCTCCTTGTTAACGCCAAGATTCGTCAACGCGCCTTAATCACTAAAGCACGTCAAATCCTGCACAGAAACGAAATTACACCAAAAGCTACACGGCTTGGGCCGTCAGGGGATAACTCCGGTGTGAGAATAAATACAGACTGAATAAGGTTTAACAATGGAGGTTTAATGCTTTAGTGTCGTAAAATAATATTGTACCTGATAATAATGGTGTAGTTGTAATACCCGCGAATTTTATAGATAATAATAATATTAATATTTAGAATGTTTGAATATTTATGTTGAAATACATTTATAGTTATGTGTGTCATGGAAAGTGAGAATTCAATTTAAATTTAATTAAATACGTGATGATCTAAGTAAAGTGGTAGAAATGATTAGAAGCTTAATTTAAGCTTTTGTGCCTAGTGTGACAAAGTGGTGAAATGAGTAAGGTACTAAGTAAATATTAACATGTCCGACCACATCCTGAAACCTCTTAACGTATTGGCCCAAAGTCTCGTTCGAGTACTGTCTGATCTGAGCTAAGGACCTTATTGGCGTTTCCCTCCTCTTATTAGTACCGAATCTGACATAGAACTTATCACAAAGATCCTTCCACGATTAAACAGAATTCGATGCTAACGTTATCATCCACTATCAAGCATATTTCTTCAGGGTAGTCATGAACATTTGGCACTTAGCCGCATCGAAGTAGTCGTAATAGTTCATCAGCCGATCATAAGCCTGATTGTGTTCATATGAATCTCCTGTTTCATCATAGCTCTCCATATGCAAGATCTTCTTTTTTGGATCTGCTCATTCTCGAACTATTTCTTGGGAGAACGACGATAATGATTTAACTGTATTCACTTTCTCCTTGTTGCCTTCGGCTAACCTCTTTTCCAGATATACTAGATTTCGGGCCAATGCCTGAACTCCAACTATTTTGGGGGATAACACTCGTCTGTCCCGATCTCTATGTTTTGGAGAGGCGACTCGCCTTCTTCGTTCTCTTCATCCTCTGCTTTCTGAGCTTGCTTCCTAGGGGCGGCTTCGGTGCCTGCTCCTCTCCTGTGAACGACCTCAAAGTCAGTTCCTTTCCTGAGAGCGGCTTCGATGCCTACTTTCTTCCCGAGAGCGACTTCGATGCGTACTCCCAATGCATCGAGTGTCGTCTGGACGATGTGTCCTGGACTGACTCCCTGACTAATGCTCCCGCCTTCGATTGGGGCCGGAAGCACAATCCTCTCCATCCAAAAGGGTTAGTTGAGCGTCAATCTCCATTCGTTGCAAGAGTAAGGCTTTCATGGCATCATTAATCTCCTGCGCCTTTTTTGGCCAAGATCATTGTTCTCTCATCTAGACCGTCATTTGGGGAGCGTGTTCAGGATGGAGTGTCCGCGACACGGTCCTTGAATCTCGCCTCCTTGCTGGTCGTCGAGAACAGTCTTCGTTAAGGATCGCCCGCCCTGTCCTTTGATGGGGCCACAAAATTAGCATGGAACCCCAACCCTTTAGAAACCGATGGCCCCAACCTGTCTTTGGCTGAACCCCTTGGTTGTTAAGAAGGAAGTTTGTCGTTGACTAGTCACGTGTTGAAATTGGTTTCTTGATATTTACCATGATTTCAACCGAAACTCCTTTGTGATTGAAAATTACGTAACGCTAGAAAGCCCTCCTTCTAGAGCCAATGTTAACGCCAAGATTCGTTCACGCACTTCAATCACCAAAGCGCGTCAAATCCTGCACAAAAACAAAATCACATTAAAAGCTTGACGACTTAGGCCACCGGGGAATAGCTCCGGTGTGAGAATAAGTACATTCTGAATAAGGTTTAACAATGGAGACTTAATACTCTAGTACTGTAAAATAAAGTTGTACCTGATAATGAGGGTGTAACCTTGTATTTATAACGATCACACCATCTTCTCCAAGCTCTTCCATGTATAGGAATAGGATTCCTCATTAGGTAAGATATCATAATGGGATTAAAGTCAATCTTCTTAAGGAAAGGAAATCGAATTGTATCCAAACTTTTTCCTTAGGAGTTGAAAATCAAATATAGTTAGAAATCTTAAATTCCTTAAAATCATCAACTACCCAAACAGATTCCCACGTGGGGTAATTACCTCCATGCGGACTATGGCCCGCCGTATCATTTGGACCCAAATAAACACGCCCTAACATTCATGTGAGAGGGGAACATGTGAAAATATCAAAAACTCACGTGGCAATAGTGCTCTTCTTATTGGAATATTTCATATGAATTCCACATCAGATAAATTCTAGATGATAAATGAGTTAATAAATATGGTAAAATCTTAACTTAATAGAATAACTTTTTTGATAAAGAGATGATTTAACATACTTATTGAGCCACTAACGGATTATAATCATTAGAACCGCTCATATATAATGAAATATCAACTAATTATAATAACCATCTTTTATCACTGTTGGGCTATAATACTTTAGACACGTAAGGTCGGGGTCTTGAAAGTATTGGGCCGACCCATTGGGTGAATAATATCTTTAGTTGGACTTTGACCGGTGATCATTGCAAGGATAAAACTTTGACTGTTATCATGCATTGCATTAATGAGGATTGGACAAGGCCTAGTCGGCAGTGAACTGTGATGGGATGATCCGGAGGGGTGCGTGCATATTGGCTGACGTAAGTGCAGGTCGGCGGCATGCAAGATAAAACGGAGTAGTATATGATAGCAGAGGATAGCACAAAGAGAGATAACTGATATTTCTCTTATCAAAATACTAGACTTTGTCACTTCCATTGTTATCCTTGTATATGAATGTACTGACTCTCACGCCGGAGCTATTCCCCGACGGTCCAAGCCGTCAAACTTCTGGTATTGACGTGTTTACTGTGCAAGAAAGGACGCGCTTTTAAGTGATTGAGACGTCTGGAAAGATCTTGACGTTAATAATAACCGTAACATTACTCTTCACCCTTCATGTATTGTGGTTGTTCTATAAAGTGAATACTAGTGTAATTAACGTAAAGAAAAGAAGCTTGTTTTTGTATAGCCTATAAAAATAAAAATAAAAGAGAACTTGTCTTTAAAGCGGAATGAATTTTAGTTTGTTTTAGTAGACTTCTTTGTCTATCTAAATTGAATTTAAGAGTTAACATGTGAATGTGTTATGTATGCACTATGCCACCAATTATATGTATTTTTTGAGGGACTTATGGTCCTTTTGATAGCATCCGGCTCCCAAATTGAGTACAATATGAAAGTTATGTAGGCACCACCCTACTTTTTTCGGGGTGGGGGTGGGGGTGGGGGTGGGGGTGGGGGTGGGGGTGGGGGTGGGGGTGGGGGGGAGGGGCGTCCGGTACCCTTAACGATCGGTACGTCCGGTGCCCCCCCTTTTTTTTTGTTTTTTTTTCCCACAATTATGAGGGAAAAAAAAATAATAGAGCAAATTTGAACAAAAAACTGTAAAAGGAAGTACATTTTTATTGAAAAAACACTGTAAACAGTTTACAGTGTTTTTTCAATAAAAATGTACTTCCTTTTACAGTTTTTTGTTCAAATTTGCTCTATTATTTTTTTTTCCCTCATAATTGTGGGAAAAAAAAAAAAAAAAAAAGGGGGGGCACCGGACGTACCGATCGTTAAGGGTACCGGACGCCCCCCCCCCCCCCCCCCCCAATTATCTTTTTTCTACTTTCAAAAAGATTGCTCATGTTTTTACATATATAAATAAAAATTTAATGTGTCCTAAAATGAGAAACCAAATTTATTTTCAATGTTTAAATTCAATATGAGATTTCAAATAAAACCAATGAAATATTGGGTTAGATGGAGAGTAGGGTCAGAGAGGAATCTGATTCAATCCATCATTTTAATGGAAGTAGCCCTCATCCCCATGGGAAAAAAATAGAGTACACGTGCATACAAATCTCTAATATTTATCCTTGTATATAATATGGTCCTTTTTTTCTTGTTTCCCCCCCCCCCCACCCCCACCCCCACCCCCACCCCCACCCCCACCCCCAAAACACAAATCACTTAAAATTTTCAATAATTTAGGTGAATTCATATTTTTACGTGTATTTTTGATATTTTTACATAAATTTTTATCACATGAACATACAGTAAGTTCTACTTTTATGAAAAAAAATTATGTGAAAATATCAAAATCACATGTGAAAATAATACTCCCTCCGTCTCAGGATAAAAGTCATGGTGGACTTTTCACGCATATTAAGAAGATGAATAAAATGACAAAATTGCCCATAATAATGTCATTAAATATGGAGAGAGAATTAGAATAAAAAAATATGAGATATTTAATGATACGAGTATACCAGAAAAAGAGTGGTGCTATTGACACAAACTATTTTATAAATATTTTATAAATTACTGATGTGGCATACTCCACATTAGCCTATTGATCAACAATCTATATATGAGGCCCTCCGCCCTCGTCTGCTCAATCTATATCTGCATATTTATTTTCTCTGTTATTTGCCAAAATAGCAAACCACAAACTGACAAAAGAGTTCATATTTATAGTAATTATTTGTTATGAGTCTATGACCTATTTTTGGATAAATACATTTAAATTGAGGCACTAGTAGCGAATGATGCCAAAAAAAATTACTCCCTCCGTCCCAAATTAACTGCTCAATTTTGACCTTTTTAAGTCAAATTGACTATTTTTAGAATTAATAATTAAGCATATATAAATATATTTCTAAAATTATAAAAATTAGGATTAGTAATAAATTGTATATACTTTCTTTTGGTTATAATCTCTTTACCTATATTTTAACAAAAATAGTAAAAAGATTAGTTTTAAAAATGGTCAATTTGACTTTAAAAAGTCAAAACTGAGCAGTTAATTTGGGACGGAGGGAGTATAAAATAATACTATCTGCTACTAATATTAGTTTTTCATAAGGATTTGCTCATAAGATTTAAGATTTATTTAATATATTTTATTCAATAATATACAAAAGCCTATGTGCAATTCTTTTCCAATGAAATTATCTTTCAATGTGATTGTAACGTTAATAGTTCATTTAAAACAATCCAATAGGGCCATATTATGCACAAAACAAGGGGTATTAGTATGTAGTTGAATTATACATTATAATAGTTGTTGTATAATACTCCCTCTAAGGGTGTAAACCAACCGAATCGATTCGAGTATTGAGTTGCTCAGATTTGGTTCACAAAATTTATCGCGAACACAATTTCGAATCGAGCCCGAGCAGTTTGAATTTTTCCAACGAATATGATCCGAGTATAATTAGAAAATTACAATTTGAGAAGGTTCGAGTAATTTATCGAACTTTAAAATGTACTCATATTTGACTCATTTATATTTCGAGTCGAGCTCGAATCGAAGTTTTAGTCAAGCGAGTACGAATCGAGCCCGAACTGTTTGCTTATTTTACAGCTTTAACTCCCTCCGTGGCTCCGTCCCAGGATAAAAATCAGATAATCCCAAGTTAAATGTCTACTTACCTTAAATGATCTATTTTTATAATAATTTAGCTATAATACCCTTATTATTAATTGTTATATTTCTATTCTCTATGCATATTTATGGAGCATCGCTAGTAATGTGCAGAAAACTATACAATTAAATGAGAATTTAAATATAGACAATTTTGTCATTTTATCCTCTTTTCTAATATGCGCAAAAAATCAACCAGAACTTTTATCATGGGATTAAATGAGTGGCATCTTGATAAATATGGCATTTATTACTAATAATAACCCAATCAGCTAGTATTAGTGATTTTTAAATATAAAATAGATGTTATAAACCTATTTGCCCCCAATAATGTGTGTGTCTGAGTCACTGGGCTTATCTTATCCACACTTTACTTCTGTCCTTCTTTTCCTGCTTTTGAATTGAGCATCTTAATTCCCACGTATATTCTCATCACTTTGGACTTTGCATGTATGCCTAAGGAATTTTGTAGAAGGACAACTTTTAGAAAGAGATCGAGATGGTAAAAGTTTTAACCAAACTTAGTTGGGATTGGGATACAAATGCAGACTCACTAATCTGTTATCTATATATTGGGATGCATACAGCAGCCAGAAAAGTTTTAAGACTTGTGGCTTATCCTATATATCTTGCACCAAAATATTATACTTTTTATTGTGATAAGATATAACCAGGGGCAAGGGCGGAGCCATGAAATTTTTTCTTCCTGGGCTATCAAATTGAGTGTTGGCCACTAGAACGTCATGAAAATAGCCCTCATCGACGCTTACAAACCGAGTGTTGTCAAATGGTATCGGGGTTTGAGCTTAAGATGACTCGCTACGGTCTCTTCGGTGCCATTTAAATTTCTCAAATAATAACAAACTGGTGCATGCCAAACACCCCCCACTTGCTCAAAAACCAACGCTTCCCTCTCTCGAGACTTTTATCGAATACCTGAGGACGCTGTTTTATAACCCTTTCTCTTCCTTGTTTAAATGTTCAATAACAAGTACACAAGCACCCAACAATCATATATATAATAACAAACTTGAATAAACTAAATTAAGCCCTAATCACCCCAAACTGTCAAAACCAAACTTTATCCAACTAATTGTAAAGTATCTGTATTCCTGTTTCGAGAACGACGAGAAGTAAATCTGTTGTGTGAATTTGTGTGTTTCCGAATTTCTTTTAAATGAGTACATGGTTTACATATTCAAAACCTAAAAATTATACATGTCTAAATTATTAATTCCAAAAAAATTAGCACAAATTTCTCAAATAAATATATGTTTAACCAAAAATTAGTGTTCAATTAATTAGTTAGTGTATGTACTTACAATTACCCGCAAGGAAGAGGCTAACCGCACAAGCAGCTGGAATTTGAACAAATCAGGGCAGCCACTCAAGTAGCTAGAGATCAAGCAATCACATAAAACTGAAAAAATAAAATTTGGGGGTAAAAACCAAACCCTAACCTTGCAATTTGGTGAAATGAGAAAGAGAGGGAGGATGGATGAGAGCCAGAGAGAGAAGAGAGGCGCAAGCAAACTTCATATTGAACCAATATTGAATATATCTTCAATTTTAGCTTTTTGGATCATAATATTCCAGAATTTCATTTCGTTCGCTCTTATCCAGATTCAAATAATTCTTCCTTTGAACCTCTCTCCTCACTGTTGTTAATGGATCACTGAAAAACAGGAAAACAATATTGGGTTGGGCTATTGAAGATATATAAGTACTAAATATTTTTCAAAAACTCCACCCGGGCTAAAGGCCACCCTAGCCCATACGTGCCTCCGCCCCTGACCAGGGGCAAAGTTAGAAGTAATACTGTCGGTCAATTTTTTATTTTTTTTATATATAAAATATGATGTAATAATTTTTTTATGGGTGCAATTTAATAATTTTTTTGCACCAAAATATTATACTCCCTTCGTTCCATAAAAGTTCATATTAGTACTATTTGAGGTAGTTCTATATTAAATGTCCACTTTTCTTTAATAATCATACTTTTACACATTTTTTTCCTATTATGTCCGTACAATTAAATATCTTCATATTTTTCTTATTCTAATTATCTCTCCATATTTAATAAGTATGGAGAGAGAATATTTTGAATTGAATAGCTAGAAAGTCACTCTCTCACCTACGTTGAAAATAATTAATGACATATTATTATGGACAATTTTGTCATTTCATTCATCTTCTTAATATACGTGAAAAGTCCACCAGAATTTTTATCCTACGACGGAGGGAGTACTTTTTATTGTAATAAGCTACAATCAGGTGCGAAGTTAGGAGTAACACTGTCGGTCAATTTTTTATTTTTTTATATATAAATATGATGTAATAAAATTTTTGTGGGCGTAATTTAATAAATTGTCCATTTAAAAATTTTTCCTAGCTTCGCCACTGAATATAAGGACAAACTATACAATAAATACTTCATAATTTTAGGAAAAGTGTATTGTCTTAATCAAATCATATTAATGTCAAATGATTGCTTAGTTATTGAGTTCTACTAGTGCTACCTCAGCTATCTTGCTTGATTTCGCGGTAACCAACCGTTTTAAAAATATATAAAACCTTTTTAAACTCCATGTTAATTAAATTATAAATCGACTTATAAATTATTTTTTTAAAAGTAATTATTTTTTTAAAAGTAATATTTATAATATAAGTCGACTTATAAATTATTTTTTTAAAAGTAATATTTATAATTGTATTACAATTAATATTAATTAGGGGTTTCAAATATTTTTTTAGGCTTAAATATAATTTATTACCTTAAATTATTGACCATTTTTTATTTCGGTGACTGACTTTTTAATTTTTTTCAATCAGAACATTAAACTGTTACTTTTTTCCACTCTGACCCAATTTAAGTTGTCATGTAATAAATTAATAACATGACATGAACATGTGGCACATGGTGCTTACGGTTTAAATACGTTCTTCTCTTTTCTATTTTTACGATGAAAAAGGCAAAAAGGACCTTTATTCATTGTATTTGTCGACTTGTCTTACACCACCGAACTTTAAAAAAATGCAATTGATTCATTGAGTTTTTTTTAAAAATTCTTAATCATTTCGTTCTCAGATGTTAAAAAATTAGGCAACTTTTCCTACGTGGTTTTTTAAAAAAGCAAAACACGTAATGGTTAATGTGTGGGGTAAAGGCCAATCAGTTTAGCATCCGTGGAATGGGCGGGAGGAAGATTATAAGCAACAACGAAACAGTTGTAATTGAAAGCCAAAGATGAAATCAAGTTCGACTTTTGAGAAGAAAACGACGAAGTTGGAATTTATGTCAGGCGAAATCGATTGGGAAATCGTCGATTAAAGAAGAGAATCCATGTAAAGGTATTTATCATATGTTGTACCAATGATTCAAGTTAAAAACTAGAGTTTAAATTTCTCAACAAAATTGTACTCCCTCCGTTCCTTAAAGATTGTCGTTTTAGAAGAAAAAATTTGTTCTAAAATGTTTGTCGTTTTCAACTTTCGAAAATAATAAATTATTTACTTTTCTATATTACCCATACCTTCTCTCATTGTCTCAAGAAAATTTATCCCTTGTATTAATAGTTTTCAACTTCCCATAAAGGAGTAGTGATGAAATTTCAAACAAATTTTATTTGATAAATGATACTCCCTTCGTTCCTTAATATAGATCGTTTTAGACATGTACACAAGTGGTTGGATCTCCCTTCCCCACATGTGGAACCGCGAGTCCGCGACCCACGCTTAATTTTTATTTATTTTTTGATTTTTTTAGCCTCCCTTTGAAGTTCCAATACAAGTATATAACTATATAATAAATTAGTAATAGTCCATTATCAAAAATCATGCAATTAAAACAATTATCAATTGTATTAAACCTATGAAGTCAAAATATTAGTAATACTTATTCCATCTATTTCAAAATTAGATATACAATTTAATTTTTAAAATCAAACGACATATTAAATTTTTAATTAATGTGAATGTATTTAATTTTACTTAATACAATTTTTATAATTATATAGTATATAACAAAAATTATAAAGAAAAAAATATTTAATTCTAAAATAAAATTATATTGCCATTGTTTGACATCAAAAATAAAATTATATATCTAAATTTAAAACAGTAGAGTATTATGTTAGAATTTAGTGTATTTTCTAAACTAAACTCTCCTTTTATAATTAACATGTAAATAAAAAGATGAATTCTCATTTTAAAATTAATGAATCTAATTTTAAACATTATTAAATATAAAAATATGGCATTTTTTATTTTACAATTATGTGACAATATATATTTTTGTCATTCAAAAAAGAAGTAATGTATTCTTTGTATTTAACTTAAAAAATATTACAAATCAAACAAAAATGATATTTAATTAAAATCCTATTTTTCTCATATTGATTCTTAAATTTTCTTTTGGGAAAACATTGAATGGATATTTAAATAAAGATTGTTTTACATGACTAGTAGAGATTAAAAGATCGAAATCCCTGCATTCTTTTGTCTCATGAAGTCATGTTCAAGACTACTGCAATTTCCAAATGGGCACATAACATTTAAGGAGATTTGTTTCTTTTCTGGACTAGAAGGGATCAAACCTTGTAGAATGCAATAACTAAGTGTTATCTGTAATATATAGTATTATTTAATAATATATATAAAATATAATAATAATAAATTATGCAGAACATAAATAAAATAAATTCGAATCCTTTGAATTCACAAAGTCTACTTAAAGTAAATTTATTCCCCCACAGATGCTAAGGGTAATTGAATAATTGCTTCCCAAGATAAAACAGATTTCAATTCTTAATTAGTAGCATTACAAAATTAAGAATTCATCGAACCAATTTTTATATTATGTACTAAACTTACAAAATGATGCATGAAAATTAATGCATGTATATACTTACACAGAAACGGGGAAATATACAGAACGGGATAGGAAAAACGGAACGGGACTGCAACACTTTTGCAGAGAACGGGATTCTGCAGAACGGACTTGCAGAAACAGAACGGGAACGAGAATTTTTCTGCGGGACGGAAATGGACAGAACGGGTTTTTTTAGAACGGGACGGGACAGAAAAAATTATTTCTTAAAAGCTTCCCATACCGTTTATTTATAGAATCCGTTGGCGTGTAACCGTCGTCAAAACGACGTAGTATTGTGATGATATATCACAAACCCGCCCGTCACGACCAAGATCACGACCCGACCCGACCCGATCCCGACCCGACTTGACTTAGAAGTCAATTTTCTCATTCAATTCAAATCTCATTTCCAACAATCCCCCACATGAATGTAAAATTGGTTTTACAATATGCAAAATATGTTATGAATATGCAGACACTAGTTCGAGTACATAAGAAAAGATATTTCATCAGGTTAAGTAGCCTAGTGGCTTTGAACTTGTCCTAGTAAAATCTATCGGATTTACTTGGCTAATCAGTAGACTTGATGTCTTTGAACTGTCAGTTTTTTTGTGTAAACCAAAACAATAGAATTCACAAAATATCTCTTCAGACATAATTGGTTCTCACGTTTGTGTTCATTTTGGCCTTGAAACACCTCTTGGTTCCGTAAGTATATTAGAGAATTCAGCCTTCAAAATTCTCGCAGAAGTGGCCCCCTTCTTACTCATGTAGGTGACTTCTATCAAGAGTATCCTACAATACCCCACTTAAACATATTTCAAGATATAAAAATCGTTAAAAGCGTATCTTATCCTGATTCTCGCGGCAGATGTGCACTGTCTCATTTTGGAATGGTTAGGAGTAATTATCTCCTCAGTGCTTTACTGAGTACTACATAGTTCGGTTTGCCCATTGAACCTAGATTTTGGGATCTCCAGTCAGCTAAGTTGAGTTGCCACTATGATGACTCTTATTTAAACAGTAGGCTTTAAACACATTCCCTTCGATGATTTTTCCACCTGCTCTCTTGTTAAACCTTTCGTAAGCGGATCCGCAATATTATCTTTTGAGTTTACATAGTCAATTGAGATAATTCCATTTGAGAGCAATTGTCTAACGGTATTATGTCTCCGTCGTATATGGCGTGACTTACCGTTATATAAATGACTCTGTGCTCTTCCAATCGCTGATTGGCTATCATAGTGTATAGTTTAGAGGTGGCAAACAGGCGGGCGGGCGCGGGCCGGGCCGAGGCAAAACGGGTCGGGCTAAAAAGGCCCGAATTTTCACGGGCCAAAAAAGTAAACCCATAGCCCGCGGGCTCACGGGCGGGTCGGGCCGGCCCGCAGGCCGAAGGTGGTTTATGCCTATTTTTTGCATTTTTTTCAGCCCGCTAAGCCCCGCGGGCGGGCCGGGCTTTGAACAGGCCGGGCCAAAACCTTGTAGAATGTAACAACTAAGTGTTATCTGTAATATATAGTATTATTTAATAATATATATATATAATATAATAATAATAAAATATGCAAAACATAAATAAAATAAATTCGAGTCCTTTGAATTCACAAAGTCTCCTTAAAGTAAATTTATTCCCCCACAGAGGCTAAGGGTAATTGAATAATTGATTACCAAGATAAAACGAATTTCAATTCTTAATTAGTAGCATGTATATACTTACACAGAAATGGGGAAATATGCAGAACGGGATATGAAAAACGGAACGGAACTGCAACACTTTTGCAGAGAACGGGATTCTGAAGAACAGACTTGCAGAAACAGAACGGGAACGGGAATTTTTCTGCGGGACGGAAATTGACAGAACGGGTTTTTTTAGAACGGGACGGGACAGAAAAAATTATTTCTTAAAAGCTTCCCATACCGTTTATTTATAAAATTCGTTGGCATGTAACCGTCGTCAAAACGACGTAGTATTGTGATGATATATCACAAACCCGCCCGTAACGACCAAGATCACGACCCGACCCGACCCGACCCGACCCGACTTTGAAGTAAATTTTCTCATTCAATTCAAATCTCATTTCCAACAATCCCCCACATGAATGTAAAATTGGTTTTACAATATGCAAAATATGTTATGAATATGCAGACACTAGTTCGAGTACATAAGAAAAGATATTTCATCAGGTTAAGTAGCCTAGTGGCTTTGAACTTGCCCTAGTAAAATCTATCGGATTTACTTGGCTAATCAGTAGACTTGATGTCTTTGAACTGTCAGCTTTTTGTGTAAACCAATACAATATAATTCATAAAATATCTCTTCAGACATAATTGGTTCTCACGTTTGTGTTCATTTTGGCCTTGAAACACCTCTTGGTTCCGTAAGTATATTAGAGAATTCAGCCTTCAAAATTCTCACAGAAGTGGCCCCCTTCTTACTCACGTAGGTGACTTCTATCAAGAGTATCCTACAATACCCCACTTGAACATATTTTAAGATATAAAAATCATTAAAAGCGTATCTTATCCTGATTCTCGCGGCAGATGTGCACTGTCTCATTTTAGAATGGTTAGGAGTAATTATCTCCTCAGTGCTTTACTGAGTACTACATAGTTCGGTTTGCCCATTGAACCTAGATTTTGGGATCTCCAGTCAGCTAAGTTGGGTTGCCACTATGACGACTCTTATTTAAACAGTAGGCTTTAACCCATTCCCTTCAACGATTTTTCCACCTGCTCTCTTGTTAAACCTTTCGTAAGCGGATCCGCAATATTATCTTTTGACTTTACATAGTCAATTGAGATAATTCCATTTGAGAGCAATTGTCTAACGGTATTATGTCTCCTTCGTATATGGCGTGACTTACCGTTATATAAATGACTCTGTGCTCTTCCAATCGCTGATTGGCTATCATAGTGTATAGTCTAGAGGTGGCAAACGGGCGGGCGGGCGCGGGCCGGGCTGGGGCAAAACGGGTCGGGCTAAAAAGGCCCGGATTTTCACGGGCCAAAAAAGTAAGCCCATAGCCCGTGGGCTCACGGGCGGGTCGGGCCGGCCCGCAGGCCGAAGGTGGTTTATGCCTATTTTTTGCATTTTTCAGCCCGCTAAGCGGCCCGGCCCTCGGGCTTTGGGCCCGTTTGCCAGGTCTAGACTGTATACATATAGCTGGCACAGGTTTTGACCAATTTAGAATATCCTCTAAGAAATTACGAAGCCACTCAGCTTCTTCTCCAGCTTTGTCTAAAGCAATGAATTCTGATTTCATTGTAGACCTTGCAATACACGTTTATTTTGAGGATTTCCAAGATATTGTTGCACCTCCAAGGGTAAAGACATATCCACTTGTGGATTTCGAGTCTTTATTATCAGATATCCAATTAGCATCACTATATCCTTCCAATACTGCTGGATATCTTGTATAGTGTAACCCATATTTTTGAGTATGTTTTAAATATCCTAAAACTCTCAAAATTGCTTTCCAGTGATCTTTACCTAGATTACTCGTATACATACTTAGCTTACTTACCGAATAAGCTATATCTGGTCTAGTACAGTTCATGACGTACATTAAACTGCCTATTATATGAGAATATTCCAGTTGGGATATGTCATCACCTTCATTTTTAGCTAGATGAAGATTTATATCAACTGGGGTCTTATTTAGAATTATATTATACTTATTAAAATTTTCAAGTATTTTCTCAATATAATGAGTTTGAGATTATATAATTCCATCAGATGTTCTAGAAATCTTGATTCCTAATATTATATCAGCAACCCCCAAGTCTTTCATGTCAAACCTATTTGAAAACGTACGTTTGGTAGAGTTGATAACTTCATTGTTACTACCAATGATTAACATATCATCCACATAAAGACAAACAATGACATATTCCTTTTGAGTGCTTTTGACACAAACACATTTGTCACACTCATTGATTTTAAATCCATTTGATAAAATAACAATATCAAATTTTTCATGCCATTATTTTGGTGCTTGTTTTAATCCATACAAGGATTTAACAAGTTTGCATACTTTTCTCTCTTGTCCAGGAGCAATAAAACCTTCAGGTTGTTCTATATATATTTCTTCATCTAATTTACCATTTAAGAATGCAGTCTTTACATCCATTTGATGTATTTCAAGTCTATTTAAAGATGCTATTGCTATTAGCATTCGAATAGATGTAATTCTTGTAACAGGTGAATAAGTGTCGAAATAATCCAATCCTTCCTTTTGTCTATAGCCTTTAACAACAAGCCTTGCTTTATATTTATCAATTGAGCCATCAGCTTTCATCTTTTTTTTGAAGATCCATTTATACCCTAAGGGTTTTGAAAAAGGTGGAAGGTCCACCAGTTCCCATGTATGATTTTGCATAATAGACTCAATATTTATCCTTGTATATAATATTTAATATTTAAAATAGAGTACATGTGCATACAAATCTCTAATATTTATCCTTGTATATAATATGGTCCTTTTTTTCTTGTTTGCCCCTTCCCCCACCCCCACACCCACCCCCGCCCCACCCCACACCCCACACACCACAAACACAAATCACTTAAAATTTTCAATAATTTAGGTGAATTCATATTTTTACGTGTATTTTTGATATTTTCACATAAATTTTTATCACATGAACATACAGTAAGTTCTACTTTTATGAAAAAAAATTATGTGAAAATATCAAAATCACATGTGAAAATAATACTCCCTCCGTCCCAGAATAAAAGTCATGGTAGACTTTTCACGTATATTAAGAAGATGAATAAAATGACAAAATTGTCCATAATAATGTCATTAAATATGGAGAGAGAATTAGAATAAAAAAGTATGAGATATTTAATTATACGAGTATAATAGAAAAAAAGTGATGCTAGAGACACAAACTATTTTATAAATATTTTACAAATTACTGATGTGGCATACTCCACGTCAGCCTATTGATCAACAAATTATTTAATGTAGTCTTCGGTCCCACACACTATGCATATGTGGAGTATGCCACGTCAGCAGTTTGTAAAATATTTGTAAAATAATTTGTGTCTTTAGAATTATTCATAGAAAAATATGTGTAAAAGTTTGATTATTAAAAAATAATGAACATTTAACATGAGACTATCCAAAATAGTAATAAGAATTTTTATCACGGGGCGGAGGAAGTATTTCCTTACTTTAAAAGTAAAATTAGATAGTAAAAAGTTAGGAGTGGACCAGGGAATATTGTATGCATCAAATAGTCGGATTAGTTAAGTCTGTCCATAAATGAGTTGACTGAACAGAAGGACACGAGCCTACAATTTTGCAGATAAGTTTTGGAGTTTGAGGCCCTCCGCCCTCGTCTGCTCAATCTATATCTGCATATTTATTTTCTCTGTTATTTGCCAAAATAGCAAACCACAAACTGACAAAAGAGTTCATATTTATAGTAATTATTTGTTATGAGTCTATGACCTATTTTTGGATAAATACATTTAAATTGAGGCACTAGTAGCGAATGATGCCAAAAAAAAATTATAAAATAATACTATCTGCTACTAATATTAGTTTTTCATAAGGATTTGCACATAAGATTTAAGATTTATTTAATATATTTTATTCAATAACATACAAAAGCCTATGTGCAATTCTTTTCCAATGATATTATCTTTCAATGTGATTGTAACGTTAATAGTTCATTTAAAACAATCCAATAGGGCCATATTATGCACAAAACAAGGGGTATAAGTATGTAGTTGAATTATACACTATAATAGTTGTTGTATAATACTCCCTCTCAGAGTGTAAACGAACCGAGTCGATTCGAGTATTTAGTTGTTTAGATTTGGTTTACAAAATTTATCGAGTATAAAATAAGGTTTGATTGAGTTTCATTTAGCTACCGAATCGAGCACAATTTCGAATCGAGCCCGAGCAGTTTGAACTTTTCCAACGAATATGATTTGAGTATAATTAGAAAATTACAATTTGAGAAGGTTCGAGTAATTTATCGAACTTTAAAATGTACTCATATTTGACTCATTTATATTTCGAGTCGAGCTCGAATCGAACTTTTAGTCAAGCGAGTACGAATCGAGCCCGAACTGTTTGCTCATTTTACAGCCTTAACTCCCTCCGTGGCTCCGTCCCAGGATAAAAATCAGATAATCCCAAGTTAAATGTCTACTTACCTTAAATGATCTATTTTTATAATAATTTGGCTATAATACCCTTATTATTAATTGTTATATTTCTATTCTTCTATGCATATTTATGGAGCATCGCTAGTAATGTGCAGAAAACTATGCAATTAAATGAGAATTTAAATATAGATAATTTTGTCATTTTATTCTCTTTTCTAATATGCGCAAAAAATCAACCAGAATTTTTATCATGGGATTAAATGAGTGGCATCTTGATAAATATGGCATTTATTACTAATAATAACCCAATCAGCTAGTATTAGTGATTTTTAAATATAAAATAGATGTTATAAACCTATTTGCCCCCAATAATGTGTGTGTCTGAGTCACTGGGCTTATCTTATCCACACTTTACTTCTGTCCTTCTTTTCCTGCTTTTGAATTGAGCATCTTAATTCCCACGTATATTCTCATCACTTTGGACTTTGCATGTATGCCTAAGGAATTTTGTAGAAGGACAACTTTTAGAAAGAGATCGAGATGGTAAAAGTTTTAACCAAACTTAGTTGGGATTGGGATACAAATGCAGACTCACTAATCTGTTATCTATATATGATGCATACAGCAGCCAGAAAAGTTTTAAGACTTGTGGCTTATCCTATATATCTTGCACCAAAATATTATACTTTTTATTGTGATAAGATATAACCACGGGCAAGGGCGGAGTCATAAATTTTTTTCTTCCTGGACTACCAAATTGAGTGTTGGCCACTAGAATGTCATGAAAATAGCCCTCGTCGACGCTTATAAACCGAGTGTTGTCAAATGGTATCAGGGTTTGAGCTTAAGATGACTCGCTACGGTGTCTCTTCGGTGCCATTTAAATTTCTCAAATAATAACAAACTGGTGCATGCCAAACACCCCCCAACTTGCTCAAAAACCAACGCTTCCCTCTCTCGAGACTTTTATCGAATACCTGAGGGCGTTGTTTTATAGCCCTTTCTCTCCCTTGTTTAAATGTTCAATAACAAGTACACAAGCACCCAACAATCATATATATATTAACAAACTTGAATAGACTAAATTAAGCCCTAATCACCCCAAACTGTCAAAACCAAACTTTATCCAACTAATTGTAAAGTATCTGTATTCCTGTTTCGAGAACGACGAGAAGTAAATCTGTTGTGTGAATTTGTGTGTTTCCAAATTTCTTTTAAATGAGTACATGGTTTACATATTCAAAACCTAAAAATTATACATGTCTAAATTATTAATTCCAAAAAAATTAGCACAAATTTCTCAAATAAATATATGCTTAACCAAAAAATAGTGTTCAATTAATTAGTTAGTGTATGTACTTACAATTACCCGCAAGGAAGAGGCTAACCGCACAAGCAGCTGGAATTTGAACAAATCAGGGCAGCCACTCAAGGAGCTAGAGATCAAGCAACCACATAAAACTGAAAAAATAAAATTTGGGGGTAAACACCAAACCCTAACCTTGCAATTTGGTGAAATGAGAAAGAGAGGGAAGATGGATGAGAGCCAGAGAGAGAAGAGAGGCACAAGCAAACTTCATATTGAACCAATATTGAATATATCTTCAATTTTAGCTTTTTGGATCATAATATTCCAGAATTTCATTTCGTTCCCTCTTATCCAGATTCAAATAATTCTTCCTTTGAACCTCTCTCCTCACTGTTGTTAATGGATCACTGAAAAACAGAAAAACAATATTGGGTTGTGCTATTGAAGATATATAAGTACTAAATATTTTTTAAAAACTCCACCCGGGCTAAGGCCCACCCTAGCCCATACGTGCCTCCGCCCCTGACCAGGGGCAAAGTTAGAAGTAATATTGTCGGTCAATTTTTTATTTTTTTTATATATAAAATATGATGTAATAATTTTTTTATGGGTGCAATTTAATAATTTTTTTGCACCAAAATATTATACTCCCTTCGTTCCATAAAAGTTCATATTAGTACTATTTGAGGTAGTTCTATATTAAATGTCCATTTTTCTTTAATAATCATACTTTTACACATTTTTTTCCTATTATGTCCGTACAATTAAATATCTTCATATTTTTCTTATTCTAATTATCTCTCCATATTTAATAAGTATGGAGAGAGAATATTTTGAATTGAATAGCTAGAAAGTCACTCTCTCACCTACATTGAAAATAATTAATGACATATTATTATGGACAATTTTGTCATTTCATTCATCTTCTTAATATACGTGAAAAGTCCACCAAAACTTTTATCCTACGACGGAGGGAGTACTTTTTATTGTAATAAGCTACAATCAGGTGCGAAGTTAGGAGTAACACTGTCGGTCAATTTTTTATTTTTTTTATATATAAATATGATATAATAAAATTTTTGTGGGCGTAATTTAATAAATTGTCCATTTAAAAATTTTTCCTAGCTTCGCCACTGAATATAAGGACAAACTATACAATAAATACTTCATAATTTTAGGAAAAGTGTATTGTCTTAATCAAATCATATTAATGTCAAATGATTGCTTAGTTATTGAGTTCTACTAGTGCTACCTCAGCTATCTTGCTTGATTTCGCGGTAACCAACCGTTTTAAAAATATATAAAACCTTTTTAAACTCCATGTTAATTAAATAATCAATTCTCTTTTTACCAAATCAAGTTAAAACCTGAAAAAATAAAAAATAAATAAGCAAATTCAAACGGCTTCAAAAAAATAAGACAGTTTATATTATTATTCATTAGGTTAGTTGTAATTCAAATTCCACATAATATAAGTCGACTTATAAATTATTTTTTTAAAAGTAATATTTATAATTGTATTACGATTAATATTAATTAGGGGTTTCAAATATTTTTTTAGGCTTAAATATAATTTATTACCTTAAATTATTGACCATTTTTTATTTCGATGACTGACCTTTTAATTTTTTTCAATCAGAACATTAAACTGTTAATTTTTTTCACTCCGACCCAATTTAAGTTGTCATGTAATAAATTAATAACATGACATGAACATGTGGCACATGGTGCTTACGGTTTAAATACGTTCTTCTCTTTTTCTATTTTTACGATGAAAAAGGCAAAAAGGACCTTTATTCATTGTATTTGTCGGCTTGTCTTACACCACCGAACTTTAAAAAAATGCAATTGATTCATTGAGTTTTTTAAAAAATTCTTAATCAGGCCATTTCGTTCTCAGATGTTAAAAAATTAGGCCACTTTTCCTACGTGATTTTTTTAAAAAAGCAAAACACGTAATGGTTAATGTGTGGGGTAAGGCCAATCAGTTTAGCATCCGTGGAATGGGCGGGAGGAAGATTATAAGCAACAACGAAACAGTTGTAATTGAAAGCCAAAGATGAAATCAAGTTCGACTTTTGAGAAGAAAACGACGAAGTTGGAATTTATGTCAGGCGAAATCGATTGGGAAATCGTCGATTAAAGAAGAGAATCCATGTAAAGGTACTTATCATATGTTGTACCAATGATTCAAGTGAAAAACTAGAGTTTAAATTTCTCAACAAAATTGTACTCCCTCCGTTCCTTAAAGATTGTCGTTTTAGAAGAAAAAATTTGTTCTAAAATGTTTGTCGTTTTCAACTTTCGAAAATAATAAATTATTTACTTTTCTATATTACCCATACCTTCTCTCATTGTCTCAAGAAAATTTATCCCTTGTATTAATAGTTTTCAACTTCCCATAAAGGAGTAGTGATGAAATTTCAAACAAATTTTATTTGATAAATGATACTCCCTTCGTTCCTTAATATAGATCGTTTTAGACATGTACACAAGTGGTTGGATCTCCCTTCCCCACATGTGGAACCGCGAGTCCGCGACCCACGCTTAATTTTTATTTATTTTTTGATTTTTTTAGCCTCCCTTTGAAGTTCCAATACAAGTATATAACTATATAATAAATTAATAATAGTCCATTATCAAAAATCATGCAATTAAAACAATTATCAATTGTATTAAACCTATGAAGTCAAAATATTAGTAATACTTATTCCATCTATTTCAAAATTAGATATACAATTTAATTTTTAAAATCAAACGACATATTAAATTTTTAATTAATGTGAATGTATTTAATTTTACTTAATACAATTTTTATAATTATATAGTATATAACAAAAATTATAAAGAAAAAAATATTTAATTCTAAAATAAAATTATATTGCCATTGTTTGACATCAAAAATAAAATTATATATCTAAATTTAAAACAGTAGAGTATTATGTTAGAATTTAGTGTATTTTCTAAACTAAACTCTCCTTTTATAATTAACATGTAAATAAAAAGATGAATTCTCATTTTAAAATTAATGAATCTAATTTTAAACATTATTAAATATAAAAATATGGCATTTTTTATTTTACAATTATGTGACAATATATATTTTTGTCATTCAAAAAAGAAGTAATGTATTCTTTGTATTTAACTTAAAAAATATTACAAATCAAACAAAAATGATATTTAATTAAAATCCTATTTTTCTCGTATTGATTCTTAAATTTTCTTTTGGGAAAACAATGAATGGATATTTAAATAAAGATTGTTTTACATGACTAGTAGAGTTTAAAAGATCGAAATCCCTGCATTCTTTTGTCTCATGAAGTCATGTTCAAGACTACTGCAATTTCCAAATGGGCACATAACATTTAAGGAGTTTTGTTTCTTTTCTGGACTAGAAGGGATCAAACCTTGTAGAATGCAATAACTAAGTGTTATCTGTAATATATAGTATTATTTAATAATATATATAAAATATAATAATAATAAATTATGCAGAACATAAATAAAATAAATCCGAGTCCTTTGAATTCACAAAGTCTCCTTAAAGTAAATTTATTCCCCCACAGAGACTAAGGGTAATTGAATAATTGCTTCCCAAGATAAAACGGATTTCAATTTTTAATTAGTAGCATTACAAAATTAAGAATTCATCGAACCAATTTTTATGTTATGTACTAAACTTACAAAATGATGCATGAAAATTAATGCATGTATATACTTACACAGAAACGGGGAAATATGCAGAACGGGATAGGAAAAACGGAACGGGACTGCAACACTTTTGCAGAGAACGGGATTCTGCAGAACGGACTTGCAGAAACAGAACGGGAACGGGAATTTTTCTGCGGGACGGAAATTGACAGAACGGGTTTTTTCAGAACGGGACGGGACAGGAAAAATTATTTCTTAAAAGCTTCCCACACCGTTTATTTATAGAATCCGTTGGCGTGTAACCGTCGTCAAAACGACGTAGTATTGTGATGATATATCACAAACCCGCCCGTCACGACCAAGATCACGACCCGACCCGATCACGACCCGACCCGACTTTGAAGTCAATTTTCTCATTCAGTTCAAATCTCATTTCCAACAATCCCCCACATGAATGTAAAATTAGTTTTACAGTATGCAAAATATGTTATGAATATGCAGACACTAGTTCGAGTACATAAGAAAAGATATTTCATCAGGTTAAGTAGCCTAGTGGCTTTGAACTTGCCCTAGTAAAATCTATCGGATTTACTTGGCTAATCAGTAGACTTGATGTCTTTGAACTGTCAGCTTTTTGTGTAAACCAAGACAATAGAATTCACAAAATATCTCTTCAGACATAAGTGGTTCTCACGTTTGTGTTCATTTTGGCCTTGAAACACCTCTTGGTTCCGTAAGTATATTAGAGAATTCAGCCTTCAAAATTCTCACAGAAGTGACCCCCTTCTTACTCACGTAGGTGACTTCTATCAAGAGTATCCTGCAATACCCCACATGAACATATTTCAAGATATAAAAATCATTAAAAGCGTATCTTATCCTGATTCTCGCGGCAGATGTGCACTGTCTCATTTTGGAATGGTTATGAGTAATTATCTCCTCAGTGCTTTACTGAGTACTACATAGTTCGGTTTGTCCATTGAACCTAGATTTTGGGATCTCTAGTCAGCTAAGTTGGGTTGCCACTATGACGACTCTTATTTAAACAGTAGGCTTTAAACCCATTCTCTTCAATGATTTTTCCACCTGCTCTCTTGTTAAACCTTTCGTAAGCGGATCCGCAATATTATCTTTTGACTTTACATAGTCAATTGAGATAATTCCATTTGAGAGCAATTGTCTAACGGTATTATGTCTCCGTCGTATATGGCGTGACTTACCGTTATATAAATGACTCTGTGCTCTTCCAATCGCTGATTGGCTATCATAGTGTATAGTCTAGAGGTGGCAAATGTGCGAGCGGGCGCGGGCCGGGCCAGGGCAAAACGGGCAGGGCTAAAAAGGCCTGGATTTTCACGGGCCAAAAAAAGTAAGCCCATAGTCCGCGGGCTCACGGGCGGGTCGGGCCGGGCGGCAGGCCGAAGGTGGTTTATGCCTATTTTTGCATTTTTTCAGCCTGCTAAGCCCGCGGGCGGGCCGGCCCAGCCCGCCGGCTTTGGGCCCGTTTGCCAGGTCTAGACTGTATACATATAGCTGGCACAAGTTTTGACCAATTTGGAATATCCTCTAAGAAATTACGAAGCCACTCAGCTTCTTCTCCAGCTTTGTCTAAAGCAATGAATTCTGATTTCATTGTATACCTTGCAATACACGTTTGTTTTGAGGATTTCCAAGATATTGTTGCACCTCCAAGGGTAAAGACATATCCACTTGTGGATTTTGAGTCTTTATTATCAGATATCCAATTAGCATCAATATATCCTTCCAATACTGCTGGATATCTTGTATAGCGCAACCCATATTATTGAGTATGTTTTAAATATCCTAAAACTCTCAAAATTGCTTTCCAGTGATCTTTACCTCGATTACTCGTATACATACTTAGCTTACTTAGCGAATAAGCTATATCTGGTCTAGTACAGTTCATGACGTACATTAAACTGCCTATTATACGAGAATATTCCAGTTGGGATATGTCATCACCTTCATTTTTAGCTAGATGAAGATTTATATCAACTGGGGTCTTATTTAGAATTATATTATACTTATTAAAAAATTTAAGTATTTTCTCAATATAATGAGTTTGAGATTATATAATTCCATCAGATGTTCTAGAAATCTTGATTCCTAATATTATATCAGCAACCCCCAAGTCTTTCATGTCAAACATATTTGACAACGTACGTTTGGTAGAGTTGATAACTTCATTGTTACTACCCATGATTAACATATCATCCACATAAAGACAAACAATGACATATTCCTTTTGAGTGCTTTTGACAGAAACACATTTGTCACACTCATTGATTTTAAATCCATTTGATAACATAACATTATCAAATTTCTCATGCCATTGTTTTGGTGCTTGTTTTAATCCATACAAGGATTTAACAAGTTTGCATACTTTTCTCTCTTGTCCAGGAGCAATAAAACCTTCAGGTTGTTCCATATATATTTCTTCATCTAATTTACCATTTAAGAAAGCAGTCTTTACATCCATTTGATGTATTTCAAGTCTATTTAAAGATGATATTGCTATTAGCATTCGAATAGATGTAATTCTTGTAACAGGTGAATAAGTGTCGAAATAATCCAATCATTCCTTTTGTCTATAGCCTTTAACAACAAGCCTTGCTTTATATTTATCAATTGAGCCATCACCTTTCATCTTCTTTTTGAAGATCCATTTATACCCTAAGGGTTTTGAACCAGGTGGAAGGTCCACCAGTTCTCGTGTATGATTTTGCATAATGGACTCAATTTCGCTATTTATTGCTTCTTTCCAATGAGAAGCATCTGGAGAGGATACTACTTCCTTGTACGTTCGAGGATCATTTTCTAACAAATATATTAAAAAATTCGAACCAAAAGACGTTGAAGTCCTTGCCTTTTTGCTACATCTAGGTTCATCCAATACAGACTCTTTGTCTATATTTTCAGAATTATTACTAGTAGCATCCAAAAGTCTTTTGTTTGAATTTGAATCTTTATTTCCATTATATGGAAAAATATTCTCAAAGAATGATGCATCTCTTGATTCAATAAATATATTAACATGAATATCGTTAATTTCAGATTTATGAACAAGAAAGCGATAAACACTACTGTTATTTGCATAACCAATGAAAACACAGTCAATTATTTTTTGTCATATCTTAACCTTTTTAAGTTTAGGAACCATTACATTTGCTAGACACCCCCCACACTCTTAAGTATTTATAGCAAAGTCTATGACCTTTCCATAATTCATAAGGTGTTTTATGAATTTTCTTATGAGGCATTTTATTAAGAATATAATTGGTAGAAAGCAAAGCTTCCCCCCCCCCCACAAATTCCGGGATGCTCCAGAACTGTTTAACATAGCATTCAACATTTCTTTCAATGTTCGGTTCTTGCGTTTAGCAATACCATTAGATAGAGGTGAATAAGGAGCAGTAGTTTGGTGAATAATACTATGAGTAGAGCAAATCTCTTCAAATGGTGATTCATATTCACCACCTCTATCGCTTCTTATTGCTTTAATCTTTTTTCTAAGTTGATTTTCAACTTCATTTTTATAAAGTTGAAACTTTTCTACAGCCTCATCTTTGCTTCTTAGCAAATATACATAACAATATCTTGTGCAATCATCAATAAAGGTTATGAAATATTTTTTCCCACCTCTAGTTTGCACAAACTTTAAGTCATATATTAATGTGAATTAAATCTAGAGGTTCAGTTTTTCTTTCAACAGAATGAAAGGGTAATCTTGTCATTTTTGATTCCACACAAATTTCACATTTATGTTTTTGATTAGTATCAAAATTAGGCAAGAATTCTAAATTAATTAATCTACGTAAAGTATTATAATTAACATGTCCTAATCTAGCATGCCAAATATTTGAAGATTCTAACAAGTAAGGAGAAGAATTAATTTTATTATTATCAATAGACTTCGGTACAACAGTCATAACATTCATCTTAAAGAGCCCATCATTCATGTAGCCCTTTCCTACAAACATATCATTCTTTGTAAGTACAAACTTATCAGACACAAACACCAATTTAAAGTCATTCTTGCTAAGTAGTGACCCAGAAACCAGATTCTTGCGAATATCTAGCACATGAAGCACTTCATTCAAAGTTAGTTCTTTGCCAGATGTCATTTTCAGTACAATCTTTCCACGTCCTTGAATCTTTGAACTTGAGGAGTTTCCCATAAAGAGCTGATCATCATTTTCTACTGGTTTGTAAGTAGAAAACATCCATTTGTTGGAACAAATATGGCGAGTAGCCCCAGTGTCCACATACCATTCTTTAGGGTTTCCTACCAAGTTACATTCAGATATAACTGCACAAAGATTCATGTCCGAAACATCTTCAGACAGCTTTTCCAGTTCTGTCACATTTGCTTGAGGCTTCTGTTCTTTCTTGAACTTCTTTGGCTTTCGATATTCACTTGATTTATGTCCTTGGATGCCACAGTTGAAGCATTTGCCTTTGAATTTTTTCTTGGCCTTGAAAGCTTCTTTGCCTTCACGCTTCCTTTTGTTGTTGTTTGGTCTTTGTTCGACCACATTTGCCTTTGCTTCCATGAAGTTTCTTCCACTCTTCTTCTCAAAGACTCGGTTGTCCTCTTCAATCCTAAGTCGTACAATCAGTTCTTCAAGATTCATCTCCTTGCGTTTATGCTTTAGATAATTCTTGAAGTCTTTCCATGATGGTGGAAGCTTTTCATTTATTGCAGCAACTTGGAATGAGTCACTTAATGACATTCCTTTAGAATGAATGTCATGTAGAATTACTTGTAATTCTTGAACCTGAGTGATAAATGCTTTGGAATTTACCCTTTTATAGTCAAGAAATCTACCAACAATAAATTTTTTCATGCCAGCATCTTCAGTTTTATATTTCTTGTCTAAAGCTTTCCAAAGTTCCTTTGCAGTTTGAATTGTACAATATACATTATACAATTTATTGTCTAATCCATTCATTACATAATTTCTACAAAGGAAGTCTGCATGTTTCCATGCATCAACTGCAGCCACCTTTTCCTTGTCAGTTTCTCCTTCAACAAGAGTAGGACATTCCTCTTGTAGTAACCGTGCCAAGTTCAGTGTTGTGAGATAGAAGAGCATCTTCTGTTGCCAACACTTGAAATCAGTTCCATTGAACCTTTCAGACTTTTCTCCATGAGACATACTCACGACAGGAATGGTGCTTGTAGTTGCCATTTCTGTTATACAAGTATGACAATTGTCAATAGACAGAAACAAATTTCTGTTTATACAAGATGTAACAAATTTTGTTTACAAATTTGTTTTTGCAGAATATTTATATATTAACACAATAATATATATTAGCAATCAAAATAAACTGTTATATGAATTTAAAAACAATAACAGAATAGTAATATTAATATGCAAACAATTTTCTGTTTACATAAAACACTTACTACAATTACAAAATATATATAAACAAAATATTATATATCTATATATTAACATGCAATATTTATAAACATATAAACATGCAATTATAGTAACATGCATGCAGTAGGTAATATATAACATATATATATATTCAACAAACATGTAAAAAACAAATGTATATATATAATAACATAAGGATATAAATATATAATATATTATATTAACTGAAGAAATATTATACTGGATGAATAAACAACTTGTATAATATTTACCGTTGCAGAACTTATCCATTACAGAATACTCATTATTTTGAATCACGTTAAGCAATACTGAAAATAATTTCTGCAATTATATATGCTCTTCACAAATAGAATTATAAAATGAAATCAATATATATATATATATATATATATATATATATATGAGTGTCATCACGTTAATAAAACAATTTTCTGTTTTATAATTCTGTAATTAAATTTTTATAAAACCAAAATTACAAAATTTTATTAAATAAAACTATAATTACAGAATCAATAAATTTGCTTTAAGATTGTTATCTGTAATATATAGTATTATTTAATAATATATATAAAATATAATAATAATAATAAATTATGCAGAGCATAAATAAAATAAATCTGAATCCTTTGAATTCACAAAGTCTCCTTAAAGCAAATTTATTCCTCCACAGATGCTAAGGGTAATTGAATAATTGCTTCCCAAGATAAAACGGATTTCAATTCTTAATTAGTAGCATTACAAAATTAAGAATTCATCGAACCAATTTTTATGTTATGTACTAAACTTACAAAATGATGCATGAAAATTAATGCATATATATACTTACACAGAAACGGGGAAATATGCATAACAGGATAGAAAAAACGGAACGGGACTGCAACATTTTGTAGAGAACGGGATTCTACAGAACGGACTTGCAGAAACAGAACGGGAACGGGAATTTTTATGCGGGACGGAAATTAACAGAACGGGACAGGAAAAATTATTTCTTAAAAGCTTCCCACACTGTTTATTTATAGAATCCGTTGGCGTGTAACCGTCGTCAAACCGACGTAGTATTGTGATGATATATCACAAACCCGCCCGTCACGACCAAGATCACGACCCGACCCGACCAGACCCGACCCGACTTTGAAGTCAATTTTCTCATTCAATTCAAATCTCATTTCCAACACTAAGTTGGTTAAGTTTGTGAAAACAACTTATAAGTTATTTTATATTGAAGTATTCTAGGGTGACTTACTTTTTGATTTCTAAGTCATTTTTGATAAGTAACAAATTCTATCTTACTAAATATTGACTTACAAGTCATTTTAAAATAAGTAAATTTGACCAAATGTAAAGACTGTTTTGTCTTTATTTTAATAGTGTTTACATCTTATTTTAACTTATAAGTCATTTTAATCAAACACATTCATATTTTATTTTAACTTAATTTATGACGTCAAAAGAGTGTCAAAACACTTTTATTTACTATAAATTATCACTTACTCTGACTTATAAGTCATTTTAAATTTTAATTTATATATCGTTTTAAAATAAGTCATTTCGGAACATGCCCTTAAATCCGAAGTGTCACACTTATATGTAAGCATAAATTCCATTTTTTGTAGTATAACTACTCTCGTGACTATTCTTTGTGTGCTTATTACTCTTCTCGTGACTTTTGAGTTAAGAAATAGGCCAACTGAACCAAAAAGCTTAACCCTAGAAAGGCTAGAATTTATAGGTCGGTTACAAATCTAAGTAGCTGGATCCATAGCATCTTATGATTCTTACTCGAGTACTTGACCAAGGGCCAAAGAGCTCAACGATAGTCACCATTCCAAAAAAATTTACCACCAATTATTAATAAGAATACAAAAACTGTACGTAAACATGGAAACTGAACATAAAAATTGGACATGAGTATATTTAAATTTCATTTATTTATATTTTGACCCCCAATAGTTGATAAAAATATAAATAGGTGAAATTCAAATACACTAATGTCCAATTTTTATGTTTAATTTTCATGTACACCTAAAAGAGCTCATAAAAATAATGCTAGAGATACAAATTATTCTATAAATATTTTATAAATTGCTGATATGACATATTACACATCAACATATTGTGTGGGGCCGAAAACTACATTAAAATAATTTGTTGATCAATATTCTGAGGTAGAGTATGCCACATAAGTAATTTGTAAAATGTTTGCAAAATAGTTTATGTCGGCAACATTACTCAATTAATAATGAATAATGCAAGAGACAAATTATTTTATAAATTGCTGATGTGGCATACTCCACCTCAGTATATTGTGTGGAGCCAAAAACTATATTGAAACAATTTGTTGATCAATATGCTGAGGTGGAGTAAGTTACATCAATTATTTCCAAAATATTTATAGAATAGTTTGTGTCTGTAGCATCACTCATTAATAATAGTGGCCAAATACACAATTATCACAATCTTTACCTAGTCGTATAAAAAAAGCAACTTAAAAGTTATTTTAACTTATTTTTAAAGTTCACACTATTAAACACTACTTGACTTAAATTTTAATATACAAAGTATATATCCACATCTTCTCTTTCCACTTGCTTTAACTCTAATATTTAGAGAGAGCCTTTTTCATAGGTTGTATTTTATGTGATTCACATACAAAAGGTGTGATGACTCTAATTCCTATTGTAATAGGTGTGATGACTCTAATTCCAAGACTGGGTAGAGCTCCTTCTCAAAAACTAACTTATTGGGTGAGTGTAACTCCCAACTTTTAATAAATAAAATTTAAATTTTTATATAAATATTATTTTAAACAGTAATGTATCATGTTGATAACAATATTAAAGTTCAAAATGATATGGATAAATTATAATAATAAAAAAATATCGGGGAATATTTGATATCAACGGCGCCGAAACAACCAATTATTGGTGGGCTCCACAATGAAATAATTATCGAATACAGAAAACGACATAAATAACATTTTTAATAAAAAGTTATCGACAAAACTGTTACCTTTAACTGTTAAAATACTCAGTGATAAAGGAATAGTAACAGGCGGTATTCCACAATGACACGATATTCCATAGTATTTCATATTATTGAACCAATAATTATCACAGTAGCAAATGCACAATATTTTATATTATCGAACCAATAATTGTCACCGTAATACGGGTAATAATGGAAAGTTACATAATTAAAAAGCTTGGGTATTAAATAGTTAAACAGAAACTTAATAACTTAAAAAATGAAAAACGAAACTTTAGACTTCAACGAGAATTAGAATCATAATAAGCTAAAAAGATACTCCCTCGGTTCCGTATTAAGTGTCATTGGAGGTCAAAATTCACTTTTTAAGTAAAGTAATGATCCTCCATTGTTAAGTGTAAAATTAAAATTAAATTACTAAATTACCCCTTTTTTGTTTTTATTTTTTGTAAGAGTATTTCGTTTAGAGAATTCACAACAGTTTTCCTAATAGACCCTCTATCCCTACATTTGAAGAATATATCAATAAATCAATATCCAACAGTTTCCTTATCCTTATATAATTCTCTATTTTAATTCTTATATATGATTTGACTCCTCAGAGTGAGGGAATCAAAAGAGTGTTCCCTATTTATGTAAAATGACATTTCACACGCTATTTATTGCGATTTTATGTTGGTTAAAAGATCTTATCTCACTTAATTGCTGATTTGGGTATGCCTATCAAATTCACTCATTTTTATTTTTTAAATAGAAAATTTAGAGAAGAAAGAGAACAATAAAATAATTAAAAATCAGTCAAATTTTGATTTTGTAAAAAACATTACTACTAATTATAAATTTTATTATTTTATAATTAAAATAATATTGTTTTAGTTCTCATAAACACATAAATTCAAATAATTGCAATTGATTTTGATTGCAATTGATTTTGATCGTTGCACATTTTAATTTCTAGCAATATCTATTTTTAAATTAAAATAATTGCAATTTTTAAATTCAAACAACAATTACTTTTAAATAAAAAATAGTTACAACGTTCACAACATGATTTGACTGTTGGAACTTTTAAATTTTAACTTTTAACTTTTAAATTTTAAATTTCAAAATTTAATATTTAAGAAATCAATATAAGGAACATGTTGGGTACATAGTAAAAAAATTGAATCTCTATTCTACAAAATAACCCAATAGCATTGCATAGTAGGGATAGAGATAAGAAAACTGATATGAATGCTCTAAGAATTCATTTGCTATTAACTCCAACGTGCACCCTTTGCTCTTCTCCATGAAATTTTTCTTCAACTTGAACTAAGTCACTTTAATCTCCCTACTTTTATGATCATCCTACCTTCATTCTCCGTAATAATAAAGTTTAAATTTACTCTTTTTAAAAAAAATTAAAAATTAAAAATATTGCTTCTACTTTTGAGAATTGATTTGTTATTTTTTTATATTTCCCTCCATATTTTCATTTTATAAAAGTGTGGTATTGTTCACGACATCGCATGAAAAAAATAGGCTTAAGTTTAGCAATAATGCATTATGATTACTATACGAGAATTTCGATTTGAATTTTTTGACAAATATTGAAGAATTTTCGGTAAATGAAATCAACTTAAATATAGATTTGAATGTTCCGGCAAGCAACAGAGAAATTTCGGTGCACACTAATGACTTCAACATTGATTTAAATAATCGTCCATTGTTTGATCCAAATATAGGTTTGTTATTGTTTATTTTACAATCACATTTTTACTTGGATTTCTTTTAGTTTTTGAGATGACATTGTTGTGATATTTATTAAAATAATAATATTATTTATATGTGGATACATAATATGGCATGGACTTTGCATGAAGTTGTTAATGCATTGATATGAATTAAGGGAGTTTTTTTTTTACTTTTATGGACAAGTGCTTGTTATATTCTTGGATTCTGGTCTATGACTTTGGAATAAAAGGTTAAAAATATAAAGTTGATGAAACACACTGTATAGGTGTTTCATGAGGATTTCTATAGTTACAATGTGACGCCCCTAAAATAGGTATACAACACTCATTTTGAGTCGTCAAAATACATGGTACAGAAACAACTACAACTTTATTAATACAACATAAAAACTGTGAGTTTAAATACAAATATTGTCATCTAGACAATATCTACACTCAAATAAGTCCTCAGTACAATTATTGATACATTATTTTACAAAAATGGTGAGGACTACTAAAACGACTTCTAGAACCATCATTCCACACCCCGACTAGTACTCGCTACATTCTCGCCTCCTGAGAAGAAAATAGAACAACAAGGAAAAGGGTGAGCTCAACTAGCCCAGTAAAGAACATTATGACTAAGATAATTTAAAACAAATTATCGTTAGTCTTCAACAGGGAAAAATCTAATAGAATACAATAGACAACAAGTTTTAAATCAATATTCGCAGATGAAATAATAATTCATTAGAAGAGTTAAGTAGAGAATGCAAACTACTATCTTCTATATATGAATTTAAAAGTTCATCGTCTATCTTTTATCCCGGTAACATCAATCAATATATATCTGGAATCAAATATTCATCTTTGCACTACAGGCCAAAGATATTCATTAGTTGGTCATGTTCATCTAAACACCTGTTCATCTTTGCACTACGGGCCAAAGATATTCATCAGAAATCATCCATCTTTGCACTACAGGCCAAAGATATTCAATTATATCATCATTTAGGACGGAGGATGATAAAAAAATATTTTAAATGAAACGAATCCAGTGAAACAAAAGAATAAATATTAAGGATTCGTATTTCAGCTATTTCATGTCCAAAAATACCTCATAAATAATCATAGTGAAGTAAAATTCAAGAATGATCAAAACATGGATATAATCAAAGCTAGTATCCATAATAGATATTTTGGACGAAAAACAAAAATTTAATTTTTCTGTGAATAGTGTCGTATTCGTGAATAGTGACGTATACGTGAATAGTAACTCTGACACCAAAAAATAGAAATTTTACAAAAAAACATCATTATGCTTCGTGAATAGTACTCATGAATAGTAACTCATGAATAGTAACTCGTGAATAGTAACTCATGAATAGTAACCCCGACATGAAAAAGTTCCAAATTTGATAAAAAGTTCCAACCAATATTTCAGCATAATGATATTGAAGAAATAATATCATTTGAGAAGAAAATAATATCTCTTACCTTGTAAAGACATTATTTCTAGTTGAAACACCGGATATAAGCTATGACTTGAACTTACACCGCATAGCAACACTCAAAGTATTAAAATACTCACAAGAATACGCTCAATATATAGAGCGAGAAAAAGAAAGAAATCTGTAGTTTCTGGTGTGATTTTCAATTCTAACATAAGCAATCTATTTATAGGAAATTGCTTAGAACACCAAAGCAGAAAATTTAATAAAATATTAATATATATTTTTTAAATTTTCTACGCACCCTTATTTTGCCCAAAACATTAGCCACCAAGTAGCCACCACACAAAGCTTACAAAAAACGTTTTTCTTATTAAAAATAATTAAAACTTCCAAAAATCAATTATTTCGGAATTTCAGAACTTCAATAATTCATAATAAATAGCCTTTTTATCAGAAAATTCGAATCTTGCAACTTTTTATAGGAAATTTAATTCTCTACAACTTTGCAGAAGAAAGTTTTTCCAAATTCCAAATAGAAATTGACCGAAACCCATAAACAAATTTCAGTCAAGAAATGGGGTCCACCGACACACAAAACATGTGTTAAATAACTTTTGCAATAAAAATACTCTTCCTCCTCATATACTCATATATCCCACATTCATTTGTAAAAATATCATCATTGTTATATTATAATAATATAATAAAATATTATTTTATCAGAAAAAATAAAATATTATTTTATCATAAAAGATAAAATATCGATTTTCAACAATTGTCACTTTAAAAATTTTTCTCCATCTATATCCACATAAAATTAATATTTTCCTCATCATATAAATCAATAATTAATTATTCACAAATAATATTATAGAATCACAGTACTAGCAACCAGGCCGTTCCTAGGAAAGTGGGGGCTTTCCAATAAGAATTTTTCCTTACTGGCGCGCAATTAGGTGACCAAACCTCTCCTTAGACAGAACTTTCTAGACATTTCCAATAATGTTTTATAATAATATTATTCAGATAATATGAATTATTGCTTCGATAATGAAAAATACTGTGTAGTGACAATTATTGAAACAACAGTAATATAAAATATCAACGCAGCAATTATTGAATCAATAAAATAAAATACTGAACAGTAACTACTGTAACAATTATTGAGTAGTGCCTTCTTACGTAAGAATCAATAATTGGTGCAATACCGTGTGCTACTGTGCAACAACGCGTATTACTGTGTTTTAACCACCGAATATTCCAACAGTGTTAACGGTAACAATTACGCCGTTATTTATAAACAACTTATACTTGTCGTTTTCTTCATCCAATCACTTTCCGTTATGGGGCCCATAAAAGACTGCGTCGTCGTACGAATATTCCCCGACAGTAAGAATATTCCATGACCAAACGAATATTCCTCGACAACAATGAATATTTTATAACCACCTGTTTATTTAAAATATTTGTGCATTTTACCCATAACTAACCACATTAATCAAATCAACCCTTACTATTTCAAAATAATAAATTGAGGAAAATAAATTTCATTTACTAATAATTTGGGGTCTTACATACAACATGTTATATTTCATTACTGTTAGATTTCATTATTGTTACAACATGTAACTTTATTTGTGCATTTTTACACACAAAAACACACATTTTATTGCCTATTTTTTAAAAGTAAATTTTTTAATCAATTATTTACCTTAATGACTTTTTTTAATATTTTTTATAGGTGAGGAAAGTTTTGGTACAATTGATCAGAAATGTAGATATCTCACAAGAATCTAAAAAAAGTAATAACTTGTCCAACAATAAACATCAACCAATTTATATTGTTTTAGTGCAAAGAAGTATTGATGGAAAACTGAAACGAGATACGACAAAAATGGTTGCTTTAGTATTTGGCGTATCGATTCAAACATTCAAACTATTAAACGCATTTGGAAGAAGTCAAAAAGTAATTCAAATAGTGGAGTGATTGATGTATTTCATAGAAGAACAAAAATTTGTGGTCGCAAGAGAATTGAACTTGATTTTGAACGAATTTAAGAAATTCCTTTGTCTCGTCGTACATCTCTTGATTTTTTTATCATGTGCTTTGAATGTTAGTAAAACAACATTGTTTAGAAATCTCAATTTAGGTAAAATTATCACTCAAATGCTATTAAATCATTTTTGAAGGAAGAGAACAAGAGAACCAGATTACAGTTTTGTATATCAATGCTCGAGGAAATACTTTATCACATGATCCAACATTTGTTCACATGTACAACGTCGTTCATACTGATGAGAAGTGGTTTTACATAAAAAAATCAAAGACTTATTATCTTCTTCTAGAAGAAGAAGATCATTTGCGTACCTGTAAAAGTAAAATTTTTATTGGAAATGTTATGTTTCTAGTTGCTATAGCTCGTCTAAGGTTTGATGCACAAAGAAATGAAATCTTTTCAGGAAAATTGGTATATTTCCTTTTGTCATTAAGGAGATAGTTAAGAGAAGTAGTATGAATCGGATGGAAAATTAGAAACAAAAGTGATCGACTAAGTTGGAAAAGACATATGAAGATCATTTTTGATAGAAAAGGTGTTACAGTCTATTCGACAAAAAAGGCCAAGTAGAGACTCCAAAAATCAAATTTTTATTAAACAAGACTATGCAAGAACACATGTCGATCCCAATGAAACAATATTTCGTCAAGTTGCAATAGAAGATGGTTTTGACATTCCTTTAATGTGTCAACCATCAAGCCCTCCAGATTTAAATGTCTTGGACCTTGGTTTTTTTAGTGTCATTCAATCATTGCAGGGCAGAGAATCTCCAAAAACTATATATGAGCTTGTCAGCGCGTTTAGAAAGTATTTGACACATTTTCAACTATAAAGTCAAATCGTATAATTCTAACATTACAACTATACATGATAGAGATTATGAAATTAAAAGTTTCTAATAGATATAAAATTCCTCATATAATTAAGAAAACCATTTTGGAAAGAGAAGGCCGACTTCCTCGTCAAATGAAGTGTGATCCAAAACTTATACAAGATGTGATTGATCGGCAAAGTACTCAAGTGTGATCCAAAGCTTAAATTTTGTTTAAAACATTTGTTCTTATTTTGGAGATGAAGTATGTTAATATGAACGCATCACTTTTCTATATATAAATTTACTGTGTTAATTAAATTTTAATGTTACTTCATTTTTTTAAAAGTTCACTTTTATTTGGTGTAAAAATTTATAATATAAAAGTTAATTTCAGAAACATAATTCACATTATATATATCAATTGCAAAAATAAAAATGATTATAATTCTAAAATTAAAAGGGTTAGAACTATACCTTTGAGAGCCACCCACATGCATGGATATATATATTTCTAGTATATTTTTTGGATTCTTTAAATTTCAATTCGTAACATGTAATTTTTATCTAAAGAGACATGGTAAAACATACAAAATTCTTTAATTTAGAAGTTTCTAAATTATCACATAATATTTTGTAATCTCTCTCACTATGTTACTAGATTCAATTGGGTCACCAAATTTGGTATTCATTAATTGAGTTTCAAGTTTATGGTAAAATATAATTTATTGTTGAAAAAAGTAAAAAAAAATGATGTTGGCTATGGAGGCATGGAGGTGACTGATTGCATTGTACATATTCATGTCAATTGATTATATCAATTTAGTGCTTTCACATAAAAACATAATTCTTTCTATTGGATGCCTATTTTTATTGATAAAAAAATAAGGTTGGATTCTCATTATTATTTATTGGATTCGGTTTATAATTTGTTAAAAGCTGATATAAACTGTGTTTTGATGAAAATAATTAGTGTATTGATTTTATACATATGTTTGGCTATGAAAGAATTAACAATTTGATTTTACAAATTAATTGATTTTACTTCCCGCATTTAGTAGTGTCGAGAGACCAAACTAGTACGAGATAAAGATGAGAGTATTGGGCATGAATATTAGGAAAATGACATCAATTACATGACTCCGCCACCCTAATATTTTATTATTGATTATTCTTTTCGCGTATATTTAGTTGATAAAAATTCCCTCAAAAATTCTAAGCTAGATTAAGAATTAATTATAATTAGTGAGTGAGAAAAATACGTTCCAACCGTCAAGTTATTAGGATTCGACCTCACACTTATAAGTTATACTAAGTATTCGATTTGTGTACTTGCGAGTTTATAAAACATTCACAACATTGGTGGTGGTGGTTGTTTAGTAGGGAAGATGATGTGAGAGAGTGTGTTTGGGTAATTTGGACATTTACTTCAAAATTTTAGTGAGTTTGTTTTCACACACATTTAGAGAGTGGCACGTATGGTCAATTTTAATGAAAAATGTAATAGTTTGTGTTTAAGTGTCGACTTTTGAAATTGAGGTGGTGGTGTGGAAAAACATTTAAACCTAAGGTACTAAGTGAAATACCCGAATAACCCCTTGGAGTTGGGGATGCAGGAGATCGAGGGGAGCACGTACAGTCGGATCATCTCTTAACGTTCCGATTGGTCATTGAGGACCCCAGACATTGCTCAAACCAAAAAGATCAAGCCAGGCAGGCAGCCGATACCTACTCCCACCCAAACAAAGACGCAGCAGCACTGTTGTGGCCGGTTCCTCTGTTTGAGTATTTGAATTCAATATCAAAAACCGAACCAAATCGTTTTCTCCCCAAAATTCCTAGAAAAAACCAGATCATTTTCTCATCTCCATCTCCATCTCCATCTCTGGCTGAGCTACAATTTACTTGTGTGTGAGAGAGAAAAGAGAGAGAGAGAGAGAGAGAGTTGAATATGGGGTCAAACATAGTCTTCATCTCTCTTTTTTCTAGAAAGTTAGTATGCTACTGTAGAAACTAACCATAAGCAAGTTCGATCCGTACATCTCAGACTCAGATCATCATTTTTCCTCCATTAATGTTACTATTAGCTCTCCAAACTGATACTTAATTCATCTGATTTGTCGTACTATTTTAACCAGTGATATTCATAAGCTTCACTATACAACATACACACAACAATTTATACATATAGTCTAGCTAGTAGTTGGAGGAGGAGTAGGAGAAATGGAGAGCTACTTGAAGGAGAATTTTGGGGAGGTTATGCCAAAGAACTCATCGGAGGAAGCGCTTCAGAGATGGAGGAAGCTCTGTTGGATCGTTAAGAATCCTAAACGAAGATTTCGTTTCACTGCTAATCTCTCTAAGCGTTTTGAAGTTCGCGCTATTCAACGCTCTAATCAGGTATCTCTCGAGTATTCCTTGTTTTCTCTTTCGGTTTGATTTTAGTTTACTTTGCTTGCTTTGCTAATAAGCCAACCGAAGATTAATTGTGTAGTCTTAATATCAAATGAATCTGAAACATAGTTGACTTAAATTAGTGTACTAGGATTATTTTTGTTAACTGAGCAATGTGATTTCTCTATTGGTGATTTGATGTTATGAGATATGGTTATTAAGTTGATAGGAGACTTATTTGGTTTATTTTGGGTATATCTATTTAATGATTTATTTCTTGGTTGGGGAGTTTAATCATTTTTTACTTTCCAGTTTGGAAGCATTGTTTTGATAAGCAACCAATAGAATTAATTTTATCAATAGAAGTAATTTTATCCATGAGATTTTTGGATTCGTGAGATTAACTAGCTAAGTAATTAAAGTTGACCTCGGTCGATTTCCCTTCTTTTTTTTTGAACCTAAGCCTAGTCCCAACTGAGCTAAAGGTGTTTCGATTTCCCTTTTGTATCCAGAGTTGATTTAATGTGGTAGGTATTGGTATTAAATATATTCATAATGCAGAGTATACAGAAATCAAAGAACATTTACTGTTACAACTACACATTATGATATGCACCGAAGAAAAAAAATAAAAATAAAAGAATACGCTTTACTAGGAAAAAAAGATATTAAAGACTTGTAAAATGGATCGAGGCGTTTCACAAAAAATACTTACAAAAGGGTGATCACTGAGCAGAAACAATGTCTACAGATTTAACATTGCAAGAACTTGAATTGTCCTTGCTGCAGCCTGCAAGTCAATAGCAATTGAATGTGATTGGTAGATTCCACAAATTGGGAACCAAACGTAATTTCTTTTCAGAAAAAAAATGTCTCGGTCCATTGGTTAAATGGATATATTCTGCACAATATTGAAGGGTTATCATCCTTTATCTACGTTTATTTTATGTTTAGCTGCAGTGTGAATCGTTTGAGCATGGAGGCATATAGTGTGTATTCTATAGTTACTAAATGCTTACGAGATAACAGGTCACTAGATGAGGCTATTTGGAAAATGCTGAATGATGTCGTGGTTCAAGATTCTAATGGACAAAGAATGCAGAACATGATATCACTACTTCCAAAAAGGCCTTTGAAATTTATAGCCACGAGTGTCATGACCATTTCAAAGATTTACACTTTATAAATTATAGAAAGAATGAAGTTACTGTATTGAAAAAACGAAGCTATTGTAATCATGTGTTCAAAAAGTAGTTTGTCCCTAAAATAATTAAATTTGTTATATTTTGTATTTGTAGGAAAAGTTCAGGGTTGCAGTGTTGGTTTCACAAGCTGCACTTCAGTTTATTCATGGTATGAATTATTTAAGTTGTATGGAAACCTGAAGTTTGCAATATTAGCACCCTGCATTTAATTTTCTTTAAATGCTTCAGGCATAACTTACAAAATACCAGAGGAAGTAAAAGCTGCAGGTTTTCAAATTTGCGCCGAGGAGTTGGGATCCATTGTTGAAGGCCATAATGTGAAGAAGCTGAGACTTCATGATGGGATTGATGGTATTGCAAACAAACTCTCAACGTCAGTCACCAATGGGATCTCCACTTCAGAGGATTTGCTGAACCAAAGGAAGAAAATTTACGGAATTAATCAATTTACTGAAAGCCCAGTAAAGGGTTTTTGGGTTTATGTATGGGAAGCACTTCAAGATATGACCCTCATGATACTTGCTGTTTGTGCATTTGTGTCTCTGGTCGTTGGTATAGCGATGGAAGGATGGCCTAAGGGTGCCCAAGATGGGCTTGGAATTGTTGCAAGCATCCTGTTGGTAGTCTTTGTCACTGCCACTAGTGATTATAAACAGTCTTTACAGTTTAAAGATTTAGATAAGGAGAAAAAAAAAATTACAGTTCAGGTTACTAGAAATGGTTTCAGGCAAAAAATCTCAATTTATGATCTACTTCCTGGTGATATTGTTCATCTTGCATTAGGGGATCAGGTCCCAGCGGATGGACTTTTTGTTTCAGGATTTTCACTGTTAATAAATGAATCAAGTTTAACAGGAGAGAGTGAACCAGTTAATGTGTCTGTTGAGAATCCTTTTCTTCTTTCTGGAACTAAAGTTCAGGATGGGTCATGCAAAATGCTTATTACTACTGTTGGGATGAGAACTCAGTGGGGTAAATTGATGGCTACTCTTAGTGAAGGTGGAGATGATGAAACCCCATTACAGGTTAAACTGAATGGTGTGGCAACTATTATTGGAAAAATAGGTCTATTTTTTGCTGTCATTACCTTTGCTGTATTGGTGCGAGGATTGTTCAGCCACAAACTGCAAGAAGGTTCTCACTGGAGCTGGTCTGGTGACGATGCCCTGGAAATGCTTGAATACTTTGCTATTGCAGTTACAATTGTTGTGGTTGCGGTTCCTGAGGGGTTGCCTTTGGCTGTGACACTGAGCCTTGCGTTTGCAATGAAGAAGATGATGAATGATAAGGCACTTGTTCGCCATCTGGCAGCTTGTGAGACTATGGGATCTGCCACAAATATTTGTAGTGACAAGACTGGAACACTAACTACCAACCACATGACTGTAGTTAAAGCTTGCATTTGTGGGCAAATTAAGGATGTGGGTGGCTCTATTGAAGCTTCTGCTTTCAGCAAAGGTGTTCCTGATTCTGCCTTGAGAATGCTACTCGAATCCATTTTTAACAACACTGGGGGTGAAGTAGTTAATGGTGCAGACAAAAAAATTGAAATCCTTGGAACACCCACTGAAACTGCTCTGTTGGAATTTGGGCTCTTGCTTGGTGGTGATTTCCAGACTGAGAGACAAAAATCAAAATTAGTGAAAGTTGAGCCATTTAATTCTGTGAAAAAACGGATGGGGGTAGTTTTAGAGCTTCCCGGAGGAAGTTTTCGAGCCCATTGTAAAGGTGCTTCTGAAATTATATTGGCTGCATGTGACAAGGTCATAGACTCAAGGGGGGAAATTGTTCCTTTAGATGAGGCAGCAATCAGTCATCTCAACGCTACGATCGAACAGTTTGCTAATGAAGCTCTCCGAACTCTATGCCTTGTTTATAAGGAGATGGGAAGTGAGTTCTCTGTGGAAAGTTCTATTCCCTTTGAGGGGTATACTTGTATAGGAATTGTAGGTATTAAAGATCCAGTTCGTCCTGGCGTCAAGGAGTCTGTTGCAATTTGTAGATCAGCTGGTATTACTGTGCGGATGGTTACAGGAGACAACATAAACACAGCAAAGGCAATTGCTAGAGAATGTGGAATTCTGACAGATAATGGTATAGCAATTGAAGGACCAGATTTTCGAGGGAAAAGTGAAGAGGAGTTGCATGAACTAATACCCAAACTTCAGGTGCTTAATTTTTATGATGTTTATTTTTGCTGCAATTTAAGGTTTGGGGGCACCAAATTTAAGGATGAAAGGATTTTAGGATTGCGATTCAATTTTCAAAATGAGTAATGCTGGGCATTACCAACCTTCTGAATTCATTCATCTGAAGGTTTTCAACCCACTGATTAGTATTTAATGAGAATAAATGTGTCAAATAACCAATATGTGATTATGCATATTCTGCAGGTCATGGCTCGATCTTCGCCATTGGATAAGCATTCCCTTGTGAAACATTTACGGACCACATTTCAGGAGGTTGTTGCTGTAACTGGAGATGGTACAAATGATGCTCCGGCGCTCCATGAAGCAGATATAGGACTTGCAATGGGCATTGCTGGGACTGAGGTGATGCTTCCAAGCTGCTATATTATTGGTCAACAAAAATACCTTACTATCAATTGTAGTTGGGTTGCAAATTGTACAACTTTATTTTTCTTAAAAAAAGTGCTTTCTTAATTCTCTCCCAAAAGCCTGTTGTACAAAGAGGACAAAAAAGAAGAAGGAAGCTTCTGACATCTGTGGAGTTGGGATTAGCAAACTGCTGATCCACCCTCTTTCTATGGTGGGCAATTGACCACCTTAACTGTTGAAAAGATACTCTCTGTAGGAAAAATGAAGAGAACGTGCAAATCTATTGAACTTTGAACCCCTTATTCAAGAAAATACTTATGACTAGCATTGAACTTTAACCTCCTGCCTCCTGAATTTGTTATATTTAGTGTCGACTCTAAACCTTTGGTCAAAGAACTAAAACTTTATTAACATGTCACCTTTGACCATGATAAGGAATTTTTTCTGACCCTGGGGAATGGGTTAGTATGGGAATTCTTTTAATGTGTTCATAAACATTTTTTCCCTTGGTGTGAGAACTTTTTCGTTTTGTTTTGATACACAATATAATTAAGGTTGGAATGGAGATGAAATTCTTAGGGAGTTTCTCTAATAAAAGTTCAAATTATTGTCTTTTTGTTTTAATAAATTACTAATGATTGTCTTGGATTCCCTTATTTTAACTTGCAATATTATTCAACTAGAACTCCTAGTTAGTTTTCAGAATGGTATGTCCTGTTTAATATTTGGAATTTTAAGGATAATGTCATGAAGTTGAATTATGATATAGTAGAGGGTTGGCCGAGTTTCTTTAGCAAGTATTGTGGGCTGCGAGGTGCCTAGCAATTACCAATCACACCTCAATCATATTGTGACTGAGGTTTGTAACTTGAAAATGTACTGAAATAAATCCTGGAAACCTCCATTTTCTGTTCTTGATGTGCTTTGTTACAGATACCTCACTTTGATAAGACTAACATTGTATAATGGGCTCTTTTTCATATTTTGTTTCTGTTTCTTTACGTTATTATGGTGCTGAGGAATCTGATACCTCTGAAATTCGAAATGTATATGTATCTGTTTATATGGTGAAGGGTCACTTCACAGGTTAAGGCATCAGTAAGGGCACTTGTCAACCCAGTTAGATCATATAGTTTTGAGCAGTTTTTATCTTCAATGGAAATCCTCAACTCAACGCCGCCTTTTATCCCAAATTAGTTGGGGACATATGTAAGCGTAAAAGTAGAAATGAAAGAACAAAACTAAAGAGAGAACAAATTAAATAAGAAAAGAATAACATAAATAATTTAAAATAAAAAAGTTTTAATATCAAGTTACTATAATATATTTTGCATTAGCAAAGATTATTAGTTATTGAAACTGTTTATAATACTTCAAAAAGAAACATTTTAAATTACTTTAAAAAGCACCCTCGATGATATAAGCTTTCTTTTCCTCTCAAACTCAAAGTACTTTGTGCATCTTCTATGTAGGCAGTGAGGATAGTCAGACTTATACCATCTGCTTCTGTCATTTGGATCTTCAAATCTTCAACTCTAACCTATTCATTTCTTGCTATTGTGTTTCTTTTGCATGGTTGATGCTTGATATGAAGCTTGGTCCTTATCTTTTTATTTCCTCATTCTGTTTTTATTCTTTTATTATGGTGGACAAATTCTCATTGTTACTCTAAACGTGTGAAATCAAAACAAAATGATAATTATTTTTTTGGCATCTTTCAGGTTGCCAAAGAGAGTGCTGATGTCATTATTCTAGACGACAATTTCTCCACAATTGTAACTGTAGCCAAATGGGGACGCTCGGTTTACATTAATATTCAAAAATTTGTTCAGTTTCAGTTGACGGTAAATGTGGTTGCCCTAATTGTTAACTTTTCTTCAGCCTGTTTGACAGGTAAGCATATTCTGATCCTATCAGCGTCCTTTATAAGATTCTTAGCTTGTTACCAACCGAGTCTGATGACATTATCTCCACATCTCTATTTTGGTTTCACCTCACTATGTGCTTTCAGGAGACGCTCCACTCACTGCTGTTCAGCTTCTGTGGGTCAACATGATCATGGACACACTAGGAGCACTTGCTTTAGCCACTGAACCTCCAAACGACGACCTAATGAAGCGAGCACCAGTTGGAAGGAAAGGAAACTTTATCAGTAATGTGATGTGGAGAAATATCTTTGGGCAGTCTTTATATCAGTTTGTTGTAATTTGGTATCTCCAGACTGCAGGAAAAGTAGCCTTTCATCTTAATGGTCCAGATTCAGATTTGATTCTCAATACACTTATTTTTAACTCGTTCGTCTTTTGTCAGGTAAATTTAAGATATTATGAGTCGTTGCATGGGAAAGTTTTAATATTACTAGTACATAAGCATCACTGATACCATACTACTGCCTGCTGCTTGCTGCTTTTACTCATATTAGTACTTGTTCGTGATCATCTTTCATACATTGAAGTTGATATCAATGCTTCATTTGCAGCATATCAAGCACAATAAAAGCATGACAATTTGTCTAGTAGAATTGATAGATTCCTTTCTGAATTCTGACTTTACCCATTCTTTGTAATAAATGAAGGATGATTAAAGTTCTAGAGGTTAAATGTTTTAAGTGTACTCGTCTACAATTTCAATGCATCTTGCGTCAAAATATGTGGTGCCTTTACAGTAGCTGCAACATTTTTGGCTGGCACATTAATTGTACTATTAATAAGACAATCATGGTCAGATGTATGCATATACATCTCCCTAATAAAACTCTTTCAAAACATTTGATGAAAACCGTAAATACGTCATAATATTTTTGAAACAATAATTGTTGTACAATGTTACTGAAATATTTTTTTAATGTAAAATATTTTAAAGTAATGTACTGAAATACTGATATGACGATTTCATGAAGTATATGTATATATTTTGTTTCCGACTTTGCTATTTCTTAATAAATGTAGGCTGATTCAAGTTATTGAAGATAAATGTGTAGGTTCAATAATTTACAGTTTAACGTATTCTGAGTCAACGTGTGTGGTGAGTTCACAGTTGGTAAAGTAGAAGTTCACCCTCAGTGCAGCAATGTTGTCATTCACATTGTGTTAAGTATCAATACTACTACAGTCATATACTTGTAGTGGCATAGATGTCCTTTCTGCCTAACTAAAACTGTTCACAAAACAGTCGTGAATGTCCTTAAATACTACTGATTATCTAAGTTACAACTGATGTCAATGTTTTTTTCTTTTGTTTTTGCAAGTCTTTTATAATTTATTTGTGAAACATACAGAAGTAAAATGAAAAAATCTCATGTAAATGCTTGAACCGAGGGTGCTGAGTATTATTCAAAATTACAAAGTATGAGCATGTTTCTCTTTAAATTTGCTATAATAACATGCCACTACGCTGCAGGTTTTTAATGAGATCAGCTCCAGAGAAATGGAGAAGATAAACGTCTTCAAAGGCATTCTGAAAAACTATGTTTTTGTGGCTGTACTCTCGTGCACGGTCCTCTTCCAAATCATTATTGTTGAATTCCTTGGAACTTTTGCAAACACTTACCCTCTCACTTTGCAGCAGTGGTTCGCAAGCATTGCCTTTGGATTTCTTGGCATGCCAATCGCTGCAGCCGTAAAGCTGATCCCTGTGGGATCGAAATGAATTTCTGGAGCAAATGGGACTTTTTTTTCCCGACTTGATTGTTGGAGGTTGTCTCGCCACACTAAGATTACACTATCATCACCGGAAATATAGCATTTTAGAGACGGTAATGCTGAAGCCCAATACATTTCAAGGCTAAAGAATTTCCATTGATACACTGCTAGAGCCTAGAAGGGGTGTCGAATTTTGTAAGCATCTTTTAGACTGGCTGAAATTTCTTTGAAGCATGCCAAGTGAGTACACTGGGAAATCTCTTGAACTAAACTTGTATGGATTAAAATGTTCTACTCCACACATCTACCGAATCTTGTAAGTTTTTACTATTTTTATTTGCGCTTTGATTCTTCAATTTTTTTTGTACAAGTCTATTTACACCATACTTTGTTTACTGTAGTTCTAAATCTCCTAGATTAAAAACTTTTAATCCATTTTAATTGCAACCCTGTGATTAGTATATTTACAAAGTAGGAGGAGTCATTTTTATAAATATATGATTTAGATTTTTCTAAAGATTGATCTAGGAAAACTCCTCTGTACCTTCGTTGATCAGCCAAACCTCACTCTAAATTGTAAAGTTGAGGGGAAGTGTTGTTTTGGGTTTAAATGAGCAAATTTAGTGAAAATTTGCTGCAGTAGTTGAATGAATTGGGGTTCAGTCAGATGGTAGTAAAAGTAAATATTGCAGATTGCAAAAGGAGTTATATTTTGTACAATATTTATTTTTTTGAAAGAGATTGGATACCCATATTAATGTGAATAAGAAGTTTTGAAAATATCAAAGTATTTAAGTTGAAGGGTACCCGAAATATTAGCAGGATTTCTCAATATATATATATACCCGTGCCTCCGGCACTGTATGAACGGTGAGATTTATCTCAAACTTTGAACGGTCCAGATGATTTATTGAATGAACGGGAAATTCAAAATCATTTGTATTTTATTAGATAGATATATTATTCAAGTAGGAATTGCTATAATTCAGTACATTTCTCACGCCCATTATCTCCAACCAACCAAAAGGGCCTAATAAAAGTGCTCCAATTATTTTGCAGTACAAATTGCTTTTGTATAGATTCAGATTTGGGTTGAAGTTAGAATAGTCCTATTGTTTGCCACAAATAGAACACTTTTTCAAGGCATTCTTGATGAGTCTTTGTATGTACAATGTGTGGGGGCGTTCTTGATATACTTACTCGTTTCATTCCATTATTATTACTGTATTAAATATGTGAATACGATAAGCTGCTGAAGAAAACAAGGCAGCTGGTTTGAGTACACAATGCCAGAATAGTACCTAAACAGTACTTGTTTCTTGCCAGCTTTTAGTTTTTGACCACACCACAATTATCTCTTCTTTGCTTTGGCCCATTGGGGGAAGTGGGGAACCAAATAAATATATAAAAAAAATGGAAGAAAAAGCAAAACTTACATTTCTCACTTCTCACTTCTCACTTCTAATCAAACACCGAGGATTACTACACTTCTAAGCATATTCGTATTATGTGGAGATTTTAATATCCATTAAAATAAAATAAAAAATGTCAAATGAACGAAACGTTCTGTCACATTTACTCCACCACGAACATGCAAATGAAACTAAGAGAAGAGAATGAATTTTATGATTTATGGGCCGAAATGATTGTTAAATATATTATTTTTCATTACATTTATTCATTTATTTCATCCAAACGTAACATACCAAAGAAACAAAATATTACATAATTGGGGAAATTATGACATATACACCCCTAAACTTTAAGACCATATCCAGATTACATGAAAGTTGGGTAGGTGCAAAAGGTCTACTCTCATATGAAAATTGGTATGTCCCAATAGTATCCGGTTAGCATGAAGTTTAATTTTTGGTAAGTTGGTCAATTGACCAATAGAATGCTGACACACATAGAATTTCGTCTGCGTGTCAAAACTCTATTGACCAATTGACCAACTTACCCAAAAATAAACTTCACGCTAACCACTTCCGTCCCAATATCATGTGAAGGGGTACATCTGAAAATAACATTTCCAATTAATCATTCATAACCTTGACCTTTTCTTCTATTACTTTTTTTCACCCACTCCAAAAACATACAAAACTCTAATAACAAAGACTTGTGAGATCAAACTTCCAAAATAAACAAAAACTAAAATATAAACTTTGCCAAACAAGCCCTCCTAGTCCCATCACATAGAAAGTCCACAGGTGGTGCCATAGGCTTGGAAAAAAGTAAACAAAGTACATAAAGCTCTGTTCCATCAAAAATCAAATCATCACAGAAATTCCTCCCCATTCCACAAACAATGAATGACTGTCGTGGTTTTCATGACCCCTACCTCAATACCCCAAAGCCAAAGCTTCACAGTAAGAAAGAAATAAAAAAAGAACTAGAGCCCACCTTTAAAAAGGCAATGTTTCTCCCAAACATTCACAAAACCAGTCACATACAACCTTTACAAAACCTTTATTGTGAAGGCCAACATGCAACACAAATGCATCAAATGACCCAAACACAAGAAAATCAGACTTTTTCAGCCTTTTCCAGAGACTTGAAAGAAAGCATCCCAAGCAAACCCATCAAAAGTTAGGGTTGCAAGAGAGATATTATAAGACCTAAAAGTAAGATGAAAGAAAAAAAATGGATAAAGAAACCAATACTAAGAATGACTAGCTAGCTTTAAGTACTATGACTATGTTGGGGAACTTCTTTTCCCCCCATCACTTTGGCCTCACATTAGCTTTCTAGGCAACCCCAAAGCTTTGGCCTTTTATTTCTCTTTTCCTTGTTCTGATGAGACATTCAACCAAACCCTAAATCATATCCAAATCCAAACAACAGATGGGAATTAAAACACTTGCTAAACTCATGAAACTTAATTATCCAACGATAATTCTCTAGGGGGTTCGTTTTTCATCAGGCATGCCATAGTCATTGAATGTAAGCCTCTTTCTTTTAGTGCCAACAGAAGAAGTTCCAAAAACATCTGCCCCTTTCAATCGATCCGGTGACAAATTTGGAGATAAAATGGATTCGGATGATTTAATTTTCTCCATATCGAGTTCCTGCATTCGATTATAACAAGAAAATACATCCTCCTGTTGAATCAAAATGCCAACAAGAGGTCCAAAACCAATTCATCAGAATATACTTCATATTTTTGTCTAGCATAAAATAACTTGCAATAATAATAATAATAATAATAAAATACTCACAATTTGGAGAATCCCACAAGAGGATGTACTCATCTTTAACTCTATACATTGTCTTGTTAGTTTTTGATCCAGTGCCAACAATGTGGCTGCTGCTGCTATAACTGATGGTCGACGACTCATTGAATGTATATCTGCATACACAAAGTATATATAAAGCCTCAATATACATAAATTTAATCAAAATCAATACAACAACTATTGAAAAAACAATTGAATTTTCACCTTTGGTTAATGCAAATATGAGATCTACAATTCTAGGCACTACATTTCTTGGAGAACTTTGGTTGCAAAATTTTGAAATGAAATAATGAAGATAATCAAAAGGAGTGATTAAACCCATTTTCCATTCCAATGTATTCAATACCAAAAGCTCCATCCTCTGTATCACTTTGCTCTCAAAATTGTAACCTTCCATTGGAAAATCTGTTAGTGAAGGAACTCTACATTCCTCCATCTTTGCGGCCAATGATAAGCACGCCATTGATAGTAATCGAACTGCCCAATATTTTCCACTCTTTAAAAAAAAGAAGCCATAAAATCAATATTTAGCACAAATAATTCAGAACCCACAAATGAATTCAACATTAAAAATTCACAAACTTACATCAATGATTCTCCGGGAAAGAAACAGATCAAAATAAGTCACTGATAAGTAAGCTGTTTGGAATTGAAATCGGAACAATGCTCTCGTCTGTAAATGCAATATAAGAAATTCACATATCGTGGACTGAATTTATAATTGAGTGATAAATAAAAACGAAATGAATGCGAAACTAACATTAAGAATCCATTTGATTGAGTCCGAGCGAGTGCTTTTAATCCAGTCATTGATCATCTGCGGGTCAGAAGATTGGCTATCGAGCTCCCTATGAAGCAATATTTGGATGTATGCATCATCTTCATCGCCTTCTTTGTCCAATAAGTATCCATATTCATATACATGTTCTTCTTTTTCTTTTTCTTTATCTTGAACTTCTTGACAGAGAAGGCTAGAAGAGGGAGAAAATGTAGGGAGAGAATCAGAATCCACCATTGCTCGACTTGGCTTGTGTTATTTCTTTTCTCTCTCTACATCTAAACAAGAAAATCTAGGATATGTATTGGTGGGTTAGATCCAGTAACGATTTTGGTGGCGCCAAATTTAGTGGGGATGTGATATGGTCTATTTTTCTACAAATTCACCTCTCTTTTTTTTTTTTTACTTTCTTAAAGGTTACATACAAATATAAATGTATATATATTTGTGGGTATAATCTTAATAGATGGAGAGAATGTATAGGGAGGAGAGAGACGGCGGCGGAGGGGCGGTGGCGATGGAGGAGGAGGGTGGAGTCAAAATAGAGGATGAGATGAGTCAGCTTTGACTGAAAGTGTTTTGTTTCATGGGCACGAGGAAGTTTAGGGATATTAAAAAAATAGAGGGATGGAGAAAGACTGTTATCAATGGCATTTTGGCACGTGCACATCACGGACCAGTAAAAGGTCCACTGACTAGTCAAACTGTCAAATGGGAAGCATTGATTCCATTGCATATTTTTCCCTTTTTTTTTCTCTTTTACTACAAAAATAACAGTCCTTCTACGGCGACCGGCCGGAATTTTTTTTTTTTTTTAAATATCTCCCAAATAATTTATAAAATTTATTGGAACTGAAATTTTTACAGAAAAAAGTATTTTAGATGTCATTTTGGATACACGTAAAAAATATGTCTATACAGACAATAAATCTTATAAATTATTTAGGAGATATTTAAAAAAAAAAATAATAATTTGGGACCGGTCGCTAGCCCGGTCGCTAGAAACCGGTCGCCCAAGACTTATTCCAAAAATAATTAAGAAGATTACAACAATAGGATTACTCACAAGTAAGGGTGTAAACTAGTCGAACCGGAGCGAACAGACAGCTACTCGAATTCGACTCGAAAAAATAAATTCGTACTCGAATTCGGCTCGAATTCGAATTATATTTGAAAAATCCTACTCAGATTCGACTCGACTCGAATATTTATTACTCGAATTCGATCCGACTCGACTCGAATATTTATTCAAACTACTCGCGAGCTTCAAATTCAAGCTCGAATTCGAGTCTCCACATAATAACTAGTTTTATAATAAATATACTTTTAAATTAAATTTGTTATTTTACTTAAAAATGAGAAAATATATTTATTATTACACTTTACAAATATAAAATCATAATAAAAATTAAAAACAAAACAAAATAATAACTAATTATCCTAATTTGATTTAAATTTGTATATATTATAAGAGAATGTATCGAACATCTAATCGAATATGTATTAACCGAGTATGTATCGAATCACAATAAAAAAATTCGAGTAGTTTGAATCTTAAACGAGTCGAGTATAACCTTGCTCAGATTCTACTCATATTTTTATTCGAACTATTTTTAATGCTCAGATTTGGATCATATTATTAACGAATCCGAGTCTTGTTCGTATTTTTTCGAGTTGAGCCCGAATCAAGCCCGAATCGAGCCCGAACCGTGTTGGCTCGTTTACAGCCTTACTCACAAGTATCATTCCATCAGTCAATGACGTTTAACCTGTGAAGATCAGTTGTGTAATTTCTATTTTTTTATTGTGTGATTTTCTTTCTTGTTTATTGAAATATTTATTAATATTTTATTGAGAGATTTTTAATGTTAATTATGTAATTTATTATATGATTATACTAATATTCTCATAACCTTGCAGAGTTCAAAAATATGTACTACTCCCGTGCTCAAAAATTGTCTAAAACTAAGATTACAATGGATATATTAAGGTTGACAAATTAAAATGGAGTATAAAAGTATTATTGTCAAAAAATATAAAATAGGACATATGTTAAAGTTCATGTTATTTCTCAGAGGCACAATAAAGATCTAGAAGGGGAAAATGGTTGAATAGATCTCTAAAATTTCTTCAATTACTTATTTGAGTATTACCAATTAAATAATTAATTAATCAAGATTATCTATGCACATCGGAATATACATTTGAAAACCCCCCTTTAAGATTTACTAGGAAATCTCAGTTCTAAAACATGTTCTATGGATAGGTAAACACACAGCAAATATGACAGTTATAGTTTGCATAATGTAAATGACGTAAAGTAAAAGACATGGAAGGTTTTAAGTGGTTCGAAAACTAGACAACTCCTTCTCCATTCGTATATTTAACGAGTAGGATATCCACTAAGGATATAGGCCCAGCAGACCATTTTACAACTGAACCACTAAGGTTCCTTCGAGCCACTTAGTCTCGGCAATTCGGTCACTAAGATCAGTATCCTCTGATCCCAATTCAGTCACACATACCAGGATCCAACGACCCCGATTCGATCACTTAGACCAGGATCCTCTTACTTTTCTTCCTGTTTATAGAAGTGTGTTGGAAGTCCTGTTAAGATGTCTTGTATGCTCTTCATCTTATGACTCTTAGCAACATTGTTGATCATCTCCTTGGTGTTTGCTGAACTTTGTTGTTGAAGCTTGAACTTTTCTGATTATCAGTAGCAACTCATGATCATGGTTGATGTGTTGTTAAAATATTCAATTTAGCTTTACATCTTTTGTGCTTATCAGCCTTGAACACTTTTTGGATTGTAGACTTCTGCTCTACGTCTTCAATTGGCTGGCTCTGAGTGTTCCTGGTGAAACGTAGAGTGGTGCTTGAAATTTGCCTTCTGATATGCCACTTTCACGTTACCAGTATCAACTGCATGGCTTCTTCATATTTAGACTTTCAGATCTGTTATGTCCTCCTTTATCTTGACTTTTCGGCTCTGGCTCATTAGGTCCATGATTTTTTGCTCTTTGTTTTTGGCTCTGCGGCTCTGGCTCTTCCAAGTGCTCATCAACTTCTTGTAGTCTGATGAAGTTCTGCCAAGATTGCGTTTAATCTCATTCTCTTTTTATACTTTGACAGCTTTGAACACATCTTCAATTGTAGAGTGATACTTACTCTATATTTTTCATCTTTTAGTACTGTGTTCTTTTCCTGTGATGATCATCTTCTTGTATTTGTCGTTCAATCACCCATCATCATCAACCTTTTTTCAAATGATATTTCCTTTTATAGTCCGATTGAAATCTTCACATTGAGAAGTATCCGTTGTAACATTTAATGCTTAGATACTTCGATATCGCTGATGTCTGGAGCTTTGTGTCGGCGTATTTTTTGACTTAGGACTTGTCACATCAATCAGCTTCTTTACTTACTTTTCTAACAAATCGCTTTCGGCCAACTAGCCAGTGGACACACTTTAATTTCTTGTAAAGATATTATTTTACACTTTGGGGTCTTCTTCTTACAATGTTCCATTTGTCAGTCCTCTTGTCAGGCCTGACTTAGCTCTACGATTTGGTGATTAATCAATTGTAGGGTTGAGCTCTACATTTTGTTGAACTTTTTGTTTTTATGTCCGTTGATAGTTAAGTGATGGAGATCGTATATTATTTCTTTGTATTATCATTGCTACTATTACTTCAGCTCCTGTTCCGCTTTCTGATTTCTTTATAATGCTTGGACTTGATACACATACTCTTCTTCGTTCTCTTAATACTTTAACTGTTTTGCGAAGATGAAAACAACTTCCTGAATTATCTGTCTCTTTTTTCTTTCAAGTGTCAGTTAGTGCTTTACGAAATCCTGATTTCTCTACTAACTGTTACGAGCTTTACGATCAGGCAGAATACCTTTGCAATGCGACCTTTATAGATTTCTTCTGCAGATTTCTTCTAGTGAGAACTATACTCAGATATCATCAGAGTATATTCTTATATTATATGCTTCTTCTGGTGTTATCTTCACCTTATATCCATGGCACAACATAAGCTTTATAGCCTCCTTTAACTCTATGGTCAGTTTTACAAATAAAACTTTACGATTCTGAGACTGATTTTACGATCTTGACTTTAGTAAACGATCTTGGAGTTATTTTACGATTTACTTTCGTTCATCGTCTACTTGGAGTATTCTACGATCAGCCTTTACTGAACCAATCTTACTTGACTTTACGATTCACTGATAACTTAGTAAGTTGGTTGTTGCTTTGCTAAGTGATGTTTACAATCATCGTGATAGCTTCTGCGACTTCTTTTATAGCTCTGTGATAGCCTTGCAGCTTTTAGATCATCTGATCATATTATGACCCGATCTTTGTCTTATTCGATGGAGTGAGCTATACGATTCTCCTTAGACTTTACGAACAAGATTGACTCTACGAAGTATCTCAATACTACAAGTTGGCAGAGTGACTTTACGACCAACGACTTTCTATCATCTATACATCAGATCAATTTCAATAAGATCATCCTAACATTATTTGATCTTTCTAATCTAAGTCCTTGTACATCAATTCTTTTGAAAGGACTTTACAAAACTTATACAAATATTCATTAATCATATTTCTCTTTAAGCACATGTAGATTACTCTGCTGACTATATTGTTAACATGCAGAGTAGATTTTATAATTATTTCTATCTATTACATATGCAGATAAATTAAAGATCAACCTAACAAGTTTGATCATACTATTCCAAGTCCTTGTACATAGATATCTCAGTTAAGAACTATACAAAACTTATAAATATACTTGAAGTGTTTCATCATCAAATCATATACATTTGGACTCTAATGATGATTCTAATCAATCTCCCTCTTAATAAAGTAACCTTCAAATCTATATTAGATTCCTAACAATCTCCCTCTTAATAAAGCAACCTTCTAATCTATAATTAGATTCCTAACAGTCCATATTATAATATACTTATATATTTTCATGATAATAATAAATTAATATTAGATAAAATGATATTCTTAATGAAATTATTTTTCTCTAAACTAATTATATGATTGTAATGTTTACTTCTTGAACTATATTATCTGATTAATATTAGAGGTTTCAACTTTTTGATCTCAAAAGAATCGTAGTTATATTGATCGAGTCATTTCTTATTATTGGCTATACTATAATTTTTTTAAATTGTTTAATACCACATCATTTAAGACTTATTTGAGATTACAAAAGATAAAATTAAGATATCTTACATTCTGCATATTATACAAGTAATAATAGATTTCTACTTGAATTCGAATAATTATATTTAAACAAGTTGTGAGGCACGAGCTAGTTTGAGATAATAGTTTTAATTTTTTGTGATGTTATTTTTATTTATTTTTTAAATTTATAAAGTTATTATATTAATAGATAATAATTTATTTTTTGGCAATTTTTATATGACATATGTATACCATTTTTAAGGTTATCTACTGTAATATTCATGACATAGATAATTAGTGGACCTTTTATCTTTATATTTAAACTGACTCTGCATCAATCTCATAAATTTATGATATTCCCTCCGTTATTTAATATAAGTCATTTTATAGAAATATTTTTGTTTCTTAATATAAGTCGTTTGAGAATTTTAAGTAAGCATTAATTGCTTAGTTTCCAATATTACCCATAGTATTAAATGTAACTTTGATTCTCTCACTATTTTCTGTCCAATAAATAACAATATTTTATTCCAATACAAGGACAATATAGACAATTGATATTATAGTTAATGATATACAATCATTTTCTTAATACTTGTGCATAACTCTAAAATGACATCTATTAAATAACTGACCAGGACCGATTAGGACAATTGATAATGACTTAAACACAGCGGAATTTTGAGTTGTTTGTTTCCCCTTTAAGATATAACGAGTTAATGGGTGTTAAACAGTTATAGCAGTTATAGCAAGAATATAAGAGACACAATATTTTTAAGTGGTTCAGGGCAATTAAAGCTCCTAGTCCACTCTTCTACTCCTCGAGTAGGAAATTCACTAAGGATATCTTTACACTTTCTGAATCTCACAGATTCCTTCAAGACCAGCAGTCTTGGAACTTCTTAGTTCACTTTTAAACTCTTCAAGTCCAGCAGACTTGGTACTTCTCAGTTCACCTAGAACTTTTAAGTCCTTCTGACTTGAAACTTCTTACTTCACTTGATGATGATTTGGTTCTTGAATGGTGTTACTCAGTTGCTGTTAAGCTTGTGTTCGAAAGAACTGAGTAGCTAAGCAAGCTTTCTCTTTCAGATCGTAGAGTTGAGCTTTGCGTGTTTTTCAGCGTTTTTGTTCATTGCTTGCTTGAATCTTTCATCTGCTAATCTTTTGCATATATGATGCCTTTGAAATGTATCCGTTGAAGCATTAAATGTGTTTGACATTTCTGAGCTTTGATGGAGACTTTTTGCACAACTTCTGATTTGCAGTCTGGCCCACTGACACAACAGACTGTTATCTCACCTAACACCTGAAAAGTTGTTTTCTGCTGACCCATAGTACTTTCTTTAGCTTATTCAATACGTTTCTTTATTGCAAACTAAGGATGACTGTTGTGTCATTAAGACTCCCGAGAACTTCAACGTTTATAATTCATTCCACATTTGTTGCAATTTATTCTTAAACAAATGGGCAAGGCTCGATGCTTCTGATACAGACAGATGATGCTCTACGATTCTGATCGTGGTGGCTAGCCACATTGGTACTTGATTCGATACTAGCAAATAAGAACACTACGATTTCTATGACGCCCCCAAAATAGGTATACAACACCCATTATGAGTCGTCAAAATACATGGTACAAAAACAACTACAACTTTATTAATACAACATAAAAACTGTGAGTTTAAATACAAATATTGTCATCTAGACAATATTCATACTCAAATAAGTCCTTATTACAATTATTGATACATTATTTTACAAAAATAGTGAGGACTACTAAAACGACTTTCTAGAACCTTCATTCCACACCCCGACTAATTCCCGTTATATTCTCGCCTAGGAAAAATGGAACAAAAAGGAAAAGGGTGAGCTCAACTAGCCCAGTAAAGAATATTATGACTAAGATAACATAGAACAAATTATCGTTAGTCTTCAACAGGGAAAAATCTGATAAAATACAAAAGACAACAAGTTTCAGATCAATATTCGCAGCGGAAATAATAATTCGTGAAGAGTTACGTAGAGAATGAAATCTACTATTATCTATGAATTTAAAAGTTCATCATCAATATTTTATCCCTTTAACATCAATCAATATAAATCATAAATCAAATATTCATCTTTGCACTACAGGCCAAAGATATTCACCTGTTGGTCATGTTCATCTAAACACCTGTTCATCTTTGCACTACGGGCCAAAGATATTCATCAGAAATCATTCATCTTTGCACTACAGGCCAAAGATGTTCAGTTATATCATCATTTAGGACTGAGGATGATGAAAAATATATTTTAAAGAAAATGACCCAGTGAGAAAAATAACAAATATTAAGGATTCGTACTTCGGTTTATTCATGTTCAAAAATACTCCATAAAAAAACTATTGTGGAGCAGAATTCAAAAATGAAGATCAAAACATAGATCCAATCAAAGATAGGAACCATAACAGACAATCTTGAACACAAAAAAGAAAATTAAATTTTTATGTGAATAGTGTCGTATATGTGAATAGTGCCGTATATATGAATAGTAACTCCGACACTAAAAGGCAGAAATTCCACAAGAAAATTATTATGCTTCGTGAATAGTACTCATAAATAGTAACTCGTGAATAGTAACTCGTGAATAGTAACTCTGACATAAAAAAACCAGAATTTCAGAAGAAAAATCTAACCAATATCCCGGCATAATGATATTGAAGGAAATAATATCATTTATAAAAAAAATAACATCCTTTACCTCGAAAAGATAGTACTTCTGACTGGAATACTGGATATAGTGCTGAAGGAAACTTGCACCGTATATCAACACTCAAAGTATCAAAATACTCCCAAGAATACACTCGATAATATAGAGAGAGAAAACATCAATTTCTGGTGTGATTTTCAATTCTAACCTAAGCACCCTATTTATAGGAAAATGCTTAGAACACCAAAGCAGAAAATTTAATAAAATAATATTATAATTAAACAATTTCAAGCCCACCTTAGACCAACTGAATTCAGCACATTTATATCACATGTGTAGCCCAAAAAAACGTTTTTCTTAAAATAATTATTTAAAACATCAAAAAATCAATTATTTCGAAACTTCGGAACTTCAATAATTCATAATAAATATCTCTTTTGTCAAAAAAATTCGAACCACATATCCTTTCCATAGGAAATTTCATTCGCCACAACTTTGTAAGTTTAAGTTTTTCCAAATTTTAATTACAAATTGACCGAAATCCATAAACGGGTAATTTTACAAGCTATAATCAAATTTCAGTCAAAAAATGGGGTCCGCCGACACACAAAATATGTGTTAATCATTTAATGCAACAAAAAACTCTTTTTCCTCATATACTCATATATTCCACATTCATTGTAAAAAAATATCATCATTATTATATTAATATAATATAATAATATATTTAAATGAATTATTTTATCAGAAAAGGATAAAATATTAATTTTCAACAATTGTCACATTAAAATTTTTCTCCATCTATATCCACATAAAATCAATATTTTTCTCATCATATAAATCAATAATTAATTATTCACAAATAATATTACAGAATCACAATAATGACAACCAGGCCGTTTCCAGGAAAGAGGGGGCTTTCCAATAAGGATTTCTCCTTACTGGCGCGCAATTAGATGACCAAACCTCATATTAGACAAAACTTTATAGATATTGCCAATAATGTTATCTAATAATATTATTCAGATAATATGAATTATTGCTACGATAATGGAAAATACTGTGTAGTGACAATTATTAAAACAACAGTAATATAAAATATCAACGTAACAATTATTGAATCAATAAAATAAAATACTGAATAGTAATTACTGTAACAATTATTGAGTAGTGCCTTCTTACGTAAGAATCAATAATTGGTGCAATACCGTGTGCTACTGTGCAACAACACGTATTACTGTGTTTTAACCACCGGGTATTTTAACAGTATTAACGGTAACAACTACGCCGTTATTAATAAACAACATATACTTGTCGTTTTCTTCATCCAATCGCTTTCTATTATGGGACCCACATAAGGCTGCATCGTCGTACGAATATTCCTCAACAGTAAAAATATTCCACGACCAAACGAATATTCCCCGACAATAATGAATATTTTATAATCACTTGCTTAATTGAAATATTTGCACATTTTACCCATAACTAACCACATTAATCAAATCAACCCTTACTATTTCTAAATAATAAATAGAGGAAATTCCATTATATAAAAAATATTCAGGGTCTTACAATTTCTCTTAAGGACTGACACACTACGATCTTCACTTGCTTGACTTGCAGACTCTATGCTTCTGAGAGCACACTACGATCTCTGAGTTGGCTCGACAAACGTTTGGACCACTCTATGGTTTTTGAAGAGGCCTTCCAAAGCAGATACACTACGATTTTTGATGCTCTACGATTCTACATTGGCTTCTGCAATCTCTTGATCAGCTTGATAGACTACAATTATGTTAAAACCTATTTATTACATCTCAAGATATAGATCAACCTAACAGCTTTGATCTTTTCATCTATACATTCATTTACAGAATGATAAATATTAATAGCTCAGATCAACCTAACAATTTTGATCTACCGCTAAGTCCTTGTACATATATTCCTTTAAGGACTTTACATATAATCATGAATATTTATTTTCAACATCAAATTTAAATATGCAATCTCCCAACAATCTCCCCCTATTTGATGTTGACATAGCCAATGAGATTTGTGTCATGATTATCAATTTCTAGATGCAGTTGCTAGAAAGTAAATATAACTTAGTGTTTCAGTGAGCAAATGAAATCTCTAGAGAATAAGCATGAATTTATTGATGTTTGTAAAGACAAATATTTCAATTAAACTTAGTTACATCAATAAGAATTGAGTTTCAACTTATCTCTATTTCTTTTGCCTTTTGTTCTTTGGAGGATTGACATATTCTGCAGCTCTCCTTCTCCTGCTAGCTTCGTCTCTCCATGCTATATCTTCTAGCTCGCTTTGACTTTGCGGTTACCCATGATCGTGTATGTTCATGAATGCAAGATCTCCAATTGACAAGTATAGGTGTGTAGTGGTTGCACCTTATGAGCTGGGCTCTTGACTTCTTTGAGGTTGAGCCATGAGAATTTGCTACTGTTCAGATCGTGAAGTCTGATGGTAAGGATGTCTTGCATGAGGGTTCCTTGACGATTGAGCGATGAATGTGCCTCTGCCCTTGCCTTTCTGTCCTTTCCCTTTATTCTCCCCCTTTATGTCAGCATCAAGGGTTCGAATATCATCAGATAGGCGAGTCATGCCTTGTATCTTGGATTGAGCAATATCTTCACGGTTTTCTTGAACCAGAGAATCAGTTCGAGCTTCTCTCTTTTAGAGAATGGCCAAGACATTTTATGTCTGTTGCATTTGGCCCATGGAGAATCCTTGAAATTCTTTCATTGAAGTTCGTAGACTCGTGAGAGTTGTACTCCAAGAACCTTGAGGAATGACTTGACAATTTTGCAAGCTTAAAGTACTGATAGTTGTAGCTCTACGAAAATCAAGTTCTACGATTTTTAGCAGACTTTACGATCTTCAATATACTCTACAATTTTCAGAACTACTTTACAATCAATATGCTCTACGATCTTCAATAGTTTCATTACAATCTACTTTTAACTTAAGATCTAATATCATATTCACTTTACAACATAAATTAAACTAACAAGTTTGATCTTTAAACTAAGTTCTTTTACACCAATTTCTTTATAAAAACTATACAAAAGTTACTGATTAAAAATATATATTATTTTCACGTATCATCATCAAATCTAAAACAACGGATATTGAAATTTAATTTCAACATCCTTACCCAAAAAGATATAAACTTATTTCATATGAAGATTTTCATTTAAAGTTTTATATTTCAAATTACGGTACTATCTAATTTTTGGATTCAGTATCGGTATAAATCATTTGATTATAGTGTAATAAAAATATTACGCTCTGTTTCTGAGTTTTAAAATGGACAGAAAAGAAAAGAAATGGACGGAAAATTTAAGTTTTCTTTCAAATTCTTACGTTTCTGAGTTTTTTAATAAACAAAAAAGAAAAGAAATAGACGAAAAATTTAAATTTTCTTTCCAATTCCTACGTTTCTGAGTTTTTTAATAAACAGAAAAGAAAAAAAATAGATAAAAAACTTGACTACTTTTCCTGCCAAAGTTTTCCATCTAAAATTGACCTGATTTGAATGAAAAAGAAATCGGAATATGTAATAATTTTATAATTCACATATTATCCTCTTTTAATATAATAAATTTTAAATTATAAAAGAAAATTTCAAGTTTTCTATTATTTTCTTTTCTGTTTTAATTTAAGTTTTCTATTCTTTTCTTTTTCGTTCAAAACTCAGAAACAGAGTGTACGTGATTATAAATTTATTATTTTTAAATTATAAATTAACGTAAATTAATTTTAAAATTTAAAATTCGGGTCAATTAACTTCTTAATGTTTAAATGAAACTCTCTTTTTTTTATATAATGGAGAGACTATCAAAGAAACTTAAAATTTAGGTAGGAATGCTCTCCTCTACACTCTTCCATAAAAAAAATGAAATTAAACCAATAGTATAGGATCAAAAAAAGAAAAGAATAATTAATTGGGAATTGTTAAATTCACAACTTTTTTTATTATTTTTATAACAAAAGTGTCGCTGTAGATGTATAGTGACGGTGAAAACCGCTGCTATAAGATCTACAACGACACTTTTGTTATGAAAATAACAATTTTTATAGTGAATTTAACAATTTCCTTAACAAATCTAAGTTCATTAAATTGTAGAGATCAACTAGGGTGGGAGAGAGGTGCTCAAAGGTATCTTCATTAATACAATTAAGTCCAATTGGCAGACCTTTCTCGACTACTACCAGGATTTAATTATGTTACATTTTAGAGTTGTGATTTGTGAACAAGATGTAAGAAAATGATTGTATAGTAGTATTAAATATAATATTAATTGTTTATAATATTTTTAAAATTTTATAATTTTTATATTTATTTTATATTCTTTCTCCCTCCTCTTCTCTCTCTCTCTCAACTGTAACATTTTAAATAAGAAAGATTATAATTAATTCTTCTAAATTATATAAAAAAAAATAATTAAATTTTTTTATTTTAAAATAACATATATTAGGAGACTGAGGGAGTAGTAATATATACTGATAACAATATGTAAAATGGAATTAGCCAATCAATAGATTAGTGGACATTGCCTTCCTATTTAAAGAAAAACATTGACACTAGATCCAAAACCACTTAACTGTCAAGATTAATATTGGGACATGGCACTATTATATAATTTATATGCTTATGGGTGTTTGTTTAAAGTTAAATATATAGAGTTGAATGTTTAAATTGGTTAGTCATTTAATACATTTGTTTTGAATAAAAATTGTTTGAATGATTGAATCAGTCATATTTTTGGGCTGAATGACCAAGCGTAATTTTTTTGACTGAATGACTACTGATTAAAGTATTTTATATTTAATTTTTTATATAGAATATTAACTGTTATATTAAGTAATATTAAATAAATTTATAATAATTTGAATTTTTTCAGAGGATTAAAATAATAAAAATTGGTTATTCAGATGTTTCAAACATGTCAATTATCAAACAATTTTTTCATTCAGTATTCAGAATTTTGTTTCATTCAACTCATTTACATTACTTAAACATTCAAAACTATTTCATTCAGTTTTGTCAAAGAACGCCTAAATCCCTGTCTGTCTTTTTCTTTTTCCTTTTTAATTACCTTGTACTAATGTCTTTAATAGCTCAGCAGAATTCCCACTAAGCTTACCCCCTTTCTTGGGGATAGGTTTATGAGATGTACTTTTAATGAACCCACATACCATACCTTTTGGGTCAGTCCACTAAGTTCAATTCAAAAAAATGATAATCTTATTTAAATTTTTAATTGATTTATTTATTTACTTAGTAAGAAAAATATAATAAAGTTATTTTATCCTATGCTCATGTCTTATGTGATGCACTTCTCAAGAAAAGTCTTATGGGAATCTTCTTGATTAAGATATTATTAGCTGCTGCATATACCTTATTTTATCAGAATAGATGAGTTGGTACAGTCATGGTACGTTGTTATAAATATTGATATCAATTCTTCAACTAGATTTGATTCTATATAAGTATACGTAGTAGTTTAAACACGGTCAGATCTGTCTCAGCTAATTTCTAGGGTTTGTATAAAGTATAACCCACCTAATTTACATGGTATTTTGATGAACATGCTTAAAAATTATAATGTGGAGGACAACTCCGAAACTCATTTTTACACCTCTTTTGTTGCAAAAAATTAGAGATAAAAGGTATTCAAATTAAGTAGTATCTGGGCTGGGCTGGGCTGGGCTGGGCTGGGGTGGGGTGGGGTGGGCTGGGCTGGGGTGGGGTATATTGTTTGTAGACGAGTAATTCGAATCAGAAAACGAGCGAATCCTTAGCTTCTCGAGTTCGACTCGTCAAAAGTGTCGAGTCCTAAATTGAGTTATGATTCGCTCGAATGTTTAAGCTAATACGATCAATACTCGGTAAAAATCGAGCCGGATCCGGATTGATTCCAAATTTTTAGGGTTCATTTACAACCCTAAATTAACAACCACAAATGTTTGAAGTAACCCAAAATACTTGGCTACACTGAGTCGAAATTTGGGGATCCTTTGTGAATGGCGTATAGGATGTAAAGTTGTCACCAACTATCCGTTGTGGATGAGAATCGAACTCAAACTTTAAAGCTCAAATATTTTTTTTAGTAAAAGCAAAAATTATTTTATTTCTGAAAAAAAAAACATGAATTTTGTAAAGTACACAATCATCCATGCTGATTACATTTTCTGAATCAAATATTCCTAGATGAAAGACAAACTAAAGCCATAAAAGTAAAATAAAATAAAATCACTCGTTACTTTATAATCTGCATATATAAAAACTGAGTACTCTTATTCTAAAAAAAATCAATACTATTCAAGATTAGTAAAATTCCCATAATTGTGAAATCTTCAACATTTGATCTTAGAACCATTCCTTGTATATTATTACTCCTCCTTCATGCAAGATTTTCTTACTTAAAAAATGGTGCATTAAGCAATAAGTGAAATTAAACATATCTTCATTCATGCATTTGAAATTTAAATTTTCTTAAATATTTAATTCAAGTAGGATGTGACTTTCACTCACCAAGAGTACAGTCCTTCATAAGAATTTTAAAAAGTATATGGACCAAAAGTGCAAAAAAATAATAATTTGGGAATCAAACATGAAATTAATACATAGCTGAGGGATGACTGAAGAGGTTATGCCTAATGTATAATTTATTATTATTATGAAAATATATATAGAGACTTTTGCTGGAATTTTTTTTGAGAAGGCTAAAGCGTCATTGTAACCAAAATTTATGAATTATGTTAATTTTTTTCATTTATATATGTTTAACCATGCTAGTACTGTTTTCGTACCAAAATAAATACACGACACAATTTGTTACTCTCAATCACAAACTTTTATTTGCAGCTGGATACTAGCATCATGGTTTTAAAATTCGGAATGGATCGTCGATTTAACCGGTTAAAATCAAAATCGATCTGTAATTCGGTTCGATTTAAATTAATAAATCATTATTGATCAAAAATCGGTTGAACCACCATGAACCGATTTTTATTTTTATTATTATGATTTGTACCAAATTTTTTTAATATTAAAATTAACCATTTTTATTAATATTGTAACTCAACTTTATTAATTATGGTTTAGCTCATAAAAACGAGATTTTTTAAAATTTTATTAATTTCTAATAATATATATTTTTATATATTAATGACGTCACTGGTTCAATAACGGACGGTTCGACCACTGGTTGGACCAATGACCTATCTTTTTTGGTTCGATGATCGGTTGGAATCTGAAAACTTGCTCAAAGGGGCATTATTATTTTCAGACCCTTCCTCTAAAATCGTACGTACGTCCCATTTGTAAGAAGATTAAATAGGAAACCTACAAGTCTATTATTGAATTCCAAATATGTTTCATTGTTTTGTACATAAAATCTAAAGTATAATAAATGATGAGTTTGAATCATCATCACTCCAAGTACAAGGTTAAAGGTTTCTTGATATGATTGATCATAAAATTAATTAGAAAGTGAAATATCATCTTCACTAGTATCCAATTTTCCTGCAGCTTCCTTCTGCTTCCAGTCTGAATATATATGGAAGGAACATGGAATATTATACGTCCCGATTAGTGACCATACAATGTTCCCTTTCAGCTTCCATTTTCGGGTTAAAACCCAATATATATGCATGGAGGGTCAGGATCATCTCCTTCTAGTTCAATCCAACCAAATAATCGGTACGTAGCTACTAGCTGGGTAAGATCGAATGTCAATTTAAGTCTGTATCAAAATTTCTTATTACGTAATAAATATATTATATATGATTTTAATAATCAATAATGTGTGATTGTTAGTTTGAACGGGTGTAACATTGAACCGGTGCAATGGTTCGGTCACTAATTTAAACCGATGTGATTGCTAGTTTGAACGGGTGTAACATTGAACCGATGCAATGATTCGATTTGGGTCACTAGTTTGAAACGGTATGATCCTTAAAAAGGGTGCGGTGTGTTTGGTTCATTTGTTTTTAAATTGAAAATGTACTCTTCAATGCATGCATGCACATGCATGCATGCATGCATGTTCATAGCTTGACACTATGCATGTTTATATAGCTTTACATTGCATGTTCATGTCTTTTCATTTTGATACTGTTCATAGCAGATATGCATTTACCTATATTTTTACACTTATTTCAACAATAGTTCGAACTTTTAATTAGGAGTGATTATTGATCGGACATTATAATTATTGTTCTGCCATTATAAGTTTCTTCTTTCTTTTAATTGACGTTTTAGAAGAAAACACAAATATTAAGAAGTGCAATTAATGTATTGTATGATTAATTAAAATGAGTTTAAAATCTAAATATTATCTTTCAAAATTCATTGAAAAATGAAAAGTAAACAATTTAATATTAATGTAGGGATAATACGGTAAGTAAGTCATTAATGTTTACTTGAAATCTATAAACGACGAAAAATAAAAAAGAATAAATTTCAGTCTCTAAAAAGACTAATAAAAGGAACGGAGTGAGTATAATTTAAAGGACTAAAATGCAAATTGATCAATTTGTACAACTATTGAAGATATCATCCTGAGTTAAATAATTACCAAATTAAAATCCTCTCTGAAATTACCTATAGCAGAGTAAATTTGTCCATGTAAATTTTATTAGCTTCCATTTATTTATAAATAGGATGGAAGAGGTACGCATTAGAAGTGTTAGGTGAGGAAATTTAATTATTTATTATTTTTTCTGATCAGTTAATTTGTATATATTGTTTGGACTTTAGGCTACATATGAATGAATGAGATGAGATGTTGCTACTTGGTGACAAGAAGTATTATTATGGCACTTTGTATTGTTCAATAGCCTTCCGATTCTACTTGTTGGAGTCATGTGGTGAATGACAATGATGTCGAACCAGTATATTCTTAGACATGGAGCATGACGAGGCTAATTAAGTAATTACTGATTAATTGTGTTTATAATTATAATAATAGTTTGTGTTTGTAATTTTAAATTAAAATCAATACAATATGTTATTTTAATCCATTGATTAATGTTGAGAAAATAAGTAATTTGCATGTTTTGGGTTGTCCTAACCTTAAGAATTGTCAATCAGTTTGTTTATGTTTACCGAGTCAGTAGGAGTTTATTTTGTGAACGTTGGGTAGTGGTAGGAGTTTATTGTGTGAACGTTGGGTAGTACCTATTTTCATGTTATCAGTTATGTATTAGCCTATATAAAGGACGTTTGATTAATGAATAAAGACTATGCAGAATAGTATCATCCTTTGTCTTCTAGCCTTACCTGTTTCTAAAAGTGAGCTTATACAATTATATTAGTCTTTTGTTTACATCAGTGGTATCAGAGCCAGAAATAGGAGTGAAAAGCGAGAGAGACCCAAAAGATTGTGAAAGTCCCCAAACAGTCCATTGTCCAAACTAGCAGTAGCTTTTTCACTCGTTTGTTTTTCTTTTACAGAAGCAATAAAACAATGGCTTTAGATTCTAATTTTGTGCAGGCGGCGATCCCACGTTTTGATGGTCACTATGACCATTGGAGTATGCTAATGGAGAATTTCATGCGGTCAAAAGGATATTGGCAGATTGTGCAATCTGGAATTGGACAACCAGAAAAAGATGCAGTGTTGACAAATGCTCAGAAAACAGAGTTGGAAAGGAGAAAGCTAAAATATTTAAAGGAAAAAAACTATCTTTTTCAGGCCATTAATCATCCCATTTTGGAAACATTCTTAGCGAAGACACTTCTAAGGATATTTGGGATTCCATGAAGAAGAAGTATCAAGGTACAACACGGGCTAAGAGGCAGCAGCTTCAAGCACTTCGTTCGGAGTTCGTAATGCTTCGAATGAAATCACGAGAGTCAGTTTCAGACTATTTTTCAAGAACGATGGCAATCGTTAATCAGATGTGAATCAATGGCGACAAGACAGATGATGTTACCATTGTTGAGAAGATTCTTCGATCCTTGACAACAAAATTTAATTTTGTCGTCTGTTCTATAGAAGAGGCTAATGATGTTGATAATCTTTCAATTGATGAATTACAAAGTTCTCTGACGTTGGTTCATGAGAAAAAAATTGACCAACAAGAGAAAGAAGAACAAGCATTGAAGGCCTTATCAGAAAATAACTCTACACCTAATAGAGCTGATAGTGGACGGGATAAAGACAATGGTGGTGGTAGAGGAGGCAGATTTAACAATGATCATGGGTTCCACCAACAAAACCATCAGCATAATGAGAAACAATTTCAAGGAAAAAGTAGAGGACGTAGCGGCTACCACTCAACAAATTATAGACCAAAGTCAGCAGACAAGTACAATGTTGAGTGTTATAAATGTCACATGTATGGCCATTATAAGTCAGAGTGTAACACTAGTTTGAATAGACAAAGTGGAGAACAAACTAATTTTGCAGAAAAAGAAGAAGAAGTGTCTCTTTTAATAGTGTGTCATGTGAAGGAAGAAGCTCAACAAAACATGTGGTATTTAGACACCGACTGCAGCAACCACATATATGGAGACAAAAAGGCATTTTCTGTGTTGGACGAATTGTTCCATAATACTGTCAAGTTTGGTGACAACTCCATAGTTTCTGTCATGGGAAAATGAAAGGTAACTGTTCAAACTAAAGGAAATTCTACCCATATCTCTAATGTTCTTTTTGTCCCAGACTTAAAGACCAACTTGCTCAGTGTGGGTCAGCTACAAGAAAAGGGGTATGAGATTATTATAAAAAATGGAGTATGTCGGATTGAAGATGCAAATTTGGGCTTAATTGCTCAAGTTAACATGACAGAAAATCGCATGTTCCCGTTGTTTCTTCACAACACCAATCATACATGTTTTCAGCAAAATTGAAGGATGAAACATGGTTATAGAATTTTCGTTATGGTCACCTATACTTTGGTGGTATAAAGGCTCTACAACAGAAAAATATGGTGACTGGTTTTCCTCAAATTAAAGCTCCCGCTGAAGTTTGTGAAGAATGCGTTGTTAGTAAACAACATCGTAATCAATTCATGCAAGGAAAATCATTTAGAGTAAAAAGGCCATTAGAACTGATTCACTCTGATCTGCGTGGGCCAATAAGTCCATCTTCTAATGGAGGTAAAAGATACATAATTACGTACCTTCATTGATGATTATAGTCGAAAATTTAGATTTATTTTTTGCAAGAGAAATGTGAAGCTTTTGCAACCTTTAAAAAATATAAAGTGCTTGTTGAGAAGGAGGTTGGCAGCCCCATCAAAGTTCTTCGTACTGATCGTGGTGGAGAATACAACTCATATGAATTTTCAAGTTTTTGTGAGGCTCATGGAATCAAGAGGCAACTTACAATAGCTTACACTCCCCAACAGAATGGTGTGTGCGAAAGGAAAAATTGCAAGATTATGAATATGGTGCGAAGTCTTTTGACAAGCAGCGGTATTCCAAAAACTTTTTGGCCAAAAGTAGTTAATTGGAGTATTCACATTTTGAACAGAAACCCCACACTTGTTGTTCAAAATATGACGCCGAAAGAAGCTTGAAGTGGACGAAAACCAGCAGTGGATCATTTCAAAAATTTTGGATGTATTGTTTATGTCCATATTCCAGATGAGAAGAGAAAGAAACTGGACAACAAAGGAGAAAATTGTGTTTTTCTTGGTGTTAGTGATCAATCGAAGGCCTATAAACTGTATAATCCTATAACCATGAAAATAATTATCAGTCGTGATGTGGTTTTTGATGAAAAAGGCACATGGTTGTGGAGTGAAAATGGTGTTAAGCAAAGCATTCCAGCAGATTTAGATGATGACGAGACAAGGAAGCAACCTATGGAGACAGTACAACAACCAGAACCAATCATTCAAGATCAACCTCAAAGTTCAGTTGTTAATGAAGCTGCAGAATAAAGACCTCAACAACAGAGAAAAAGGCTTGCTTGGATGACAGATTATGAGGTAGATGATTCTGACAAGTCTGAAGAAGATATACTTACACATTTGGCATTATTTTCAGATTGTGATCCTGTCACTTTCGAAGTGGCTGTCAAAGAATCAAAATGGAGAAGGCTATGGATGCTGAAATTACAGCCATAAAAAGAAATGATACTTGGGAGCTTTGTGATCTTCCAAAAGGGCAGAAAATAATTGGTGTAAAATGGGTTTACAAGACAAAATTGAAGGAGAATGGTGAAGTTGATAAGCACAAGGCACGTTTGGTGGCCAAGGGATACAAGCAAAAGTTTGTTGTTGATTATAAAGAAGTCTTCGCTCTGTTGCAAGGTATGACACAATCAGATTTGTGATTGCATTGGCAGCTCAAAACTCATGGCCTATCTTCCAATTGGACGTGAAATCAGCTTTCCTTCATGGAGATTTGAAAAAGAGGTATTTATCGATCAACCTCCTGGTTATGTGAAACTTGAAAATGAGCATAAAGTGTATAAATTAAAAAAAGACTCTATACGGATTAAAACAAGCTCCACGTGCCTGGTATAATCGTATAGAAACTTATTTTTTAAAGAAAGGATTTCAAAAATGTCATTATGAACATACACTTTTCATAAAGATGTAAGATGGAGGAAAAATGCTCATTGTCTGTTTATATGTAGATGATCTAATCTACACTGGTAATAACACAACAATGTTTGAAAGTTTTAAGAAATTCATGATGAGGGAATTTGAGATGTCTGATCTTGGTATGATGCATTAATTTCTTAGGATTGAAGTGGTGCAGTCCCCTACTGGTATTTTTATTTCTCAAAAGAAATATGTGAGAGAACTTTTAGATAGATTTCAAATGAAGAATTGCAATTCTATTTGTACATCAACAGAAGTTGGTTTGAAACTTATCAAAGATCTTGGAGGAAAGAGGGTTGATAGCACCAGGTTCAAACAAATAGTCGGAAGCTTGATGTATTTAACAGCCACAAGGCCCGATATAATGCATGTTGTAAATCTTATTAGCAGGTTCATGGAAAAACAAATGGAGATGCATCTTCTAGCTGCACAGAGGATTTTTCGTTACTTGCAAGGTACATTTGATTATGGGTTGTTTTACAAAAAGGGAGAAATGTCAGGCTTAATTGTCTTCATAGACAGTGATTATGCTGGAGATAAAGATGACATGAAAAATACTTCGGGTTACGCTTTTATTGTAAGACCCCGAATTTTATGAAATAAAAGTATTCAATTTCTCTTATAATTACTATTCAGTAAATGGTTAAATTGATAAAAATTTAAAGTTAAGGGTGATATATGAATTTTTTTAAAATAAGCAAGTGGTTATAAAATACTCATTATTGTCGGAGAATATTCGTTTGGTCGTGGAATATTCTTCCTGTCAGGGAATATTCATACGACGGTGCAGTCTTTTGTGGGCCCATAACGGAAAGCTATTGGATGAAGAAAACAACAAAAGGGAGTGTTTATAAATAACGGCGTAGTTATTACCATTAACAATGTTGGAATACCCGGTGGTTAAAATACAGTAAAACGCGTTGTTGCACAGTAGCACACGGTATTGCACCAATTATTGATTCTTGCGTAAGAAGACACTACTCAATAATTGTTACAGTAATTATTGTTCAATATTTTATTTTTGATTCAATAATTGATGCGTTGATATTTTATATTATTGTTATTTTAATAATTGTCACTGCACAGTATTTTCTATTATCAAATCAATAATTCATATTATTTGAATAATATTATTAGATAGCATTATTGGCAATGTCTAGAAAGTTCTGTCTAAGAAGAGGTTTGGTCACCTAATTGCGCGCCAGTAAGGAGAAATTCTTATTGGAAAGCCCCCTCTTTCCTGGGAAAGGCCTGGTTGCCAGTACTGTGATTCTGTAATATTATTTGTGAATAATTAATTATTGATTTATATGATGAGGAAAATATTTATTTTATGTGGATATAGATGGAGAAAATTTTTAAAGTGACAATTGTTGAAAATCGATATTTTATCTTTCCTGATAAAATAATATTTTATTATATTATATAATAATGATGATATTTTTTTTTACAATGAATATGGGATATATGAGTATATGAGAAGGAAGATTATTTTTATTGTAAAAGTTGTGTAAAACATGTTAAACATGTCTGTGGGCCCATTTCTTGACTGAAATTTGATTATAGCCTGTAAAATCGTCCGTATGTGGATTTCGGTCAATTTCTGTTTGGAATTTTGAAAACATTTCTTCTGCAAAATTGTATAGAATTGAATTTCCTATAAAAATTCACGAGATTCGAATTTTCTGATAAAAGGGCTATTTATTATGAATTATTGAAGTTCCAGAATATTGGGTCTGAATTTCGAGGACGAAATTTCATAAGAAGGGGAGGTTGTAAGACCTCAACTTTTATGAATAAAGATTAATTTTTCTCGAAATATATTTTTGAATATTATGGTGTGGATTTGATATAATGTTATAGTTGTGGGTAATATTTACAAATTTTTCAAAGTAAACAAGTGGTTATAAAATATTTGATTGGTCGGGGAATATTCGTTTAACAGGGAATATTCGTACGACGGCACAATCATTGGTGGACCCCATAAACAAAATTATTGTCAGACTTAGAAAACGACATAACTCGTGAATAGTAACTCATGAATAGTAATTCATGAATAGTAACCAATATTTGATAAAAAGTTTTAACCAATATTTCGGCATAATGATATTGAAGAAATAATATCATTTACGAAGAAAATAACATCCCTTACCTCAGAAAGAATAGTACTTCTGACTGGAATACTGGATATAGTGCTGAAAGAACTTGCACCGTATAGAAATAATCAAAGTACTAAAATACTCACAAGAATACGCTCAATATATCGAGAGAGAAAGAGAGAGAAATATTTAGTTTCTGGTGTGATTTTCAATTCTAACCTAAGCACCCTATTTATAGGAAAATGATTAGAACACCAAAACAGAAAATTTAATATAATAATAATATATTATATATAAATTCCTACGCATACATTCAAGGATCTGAATTCAGCCATGCTTAACAACAAGTGGGTCCCACCAACCACAAAAAACATGTTTTAAATAATTTTTGTAACAAAATAAATTCAGACCCAATATTCTGGAACTTCAATAATTCATAATAAATAGTCCTTTTATCAGAAAATTCGAATCTCGTAAATTTTTATAGGAAATTCAATTCTATACAACTTTGCAGAAGAAATGTTTTCAAAATTCCAAACAGAAATTGACCGAAATCCACATACGGACGATTTTACAGGCTATAATCAAATTTCAGTCAAGAAATGGGCCCACAGACATGTTTAACATGTTTTAAACAACTTTTACAATAAAAATAATCTTCCTCCTTATATACTCATATATCCCATATTCATTGTAAAAAAAATATCAGCATTATTATATAATATAATAAAATATTATTTTATCAGGAAAGATAAAATATCGATTTTCAACAATTGTCACTTTAAAAATTTTCTCCATCTATAACCACATAAAATCAATATTTTCCTCATCATATAAATCAATAATTAATTATTCACAAATAATATTACAGAATCACAGTACTAGCAACCAGACCGTTCCCAGGAAAGAGAGGGCTTTCCAATAAGGAATCCTTACTGGTGCGCAATTAGGTGACCAAACCTCTCCTTAGACAGAACTTTCTAGACATTACCAATAATGTTTTCTAATAATATTATTCAGATAATATGAATTATTACTTCGATAATGGAAAATACTGTGTAGTGACAATTATTGAAACAACAGTAATATAAAATATTAACGCAACAATTATTGAATCAATAAAATAAAATACTGAACAGTAACTACTGTAATAATTATTGAGTAGTGCCTTCTTACGTAAGAATCAATAATTGGTGCAATACCGTGTGCTACTGTGCAATAACGCGTATTACTGTGTTTTAACCACCGGGTATTTCAACAGTGTTAACGGTAACCACTATGCCGTTACTTATAAACAACTTATACTTGTCGTTTTCTTCATCCAATCGCTTTCCGTTATGGGGCCCATAAAAGACTGCACTGTCATACGAATATTTCCCGACAGCAAGAATATTGCACGACCAAACGAATATTCCCCGATAACAATGAATATTTTATAACCATCTGCTTATTTTTTTAAAATATATGCGCATTTTACCCATAACTAACCACATTAATCAATTCAACCCTTACTATTTCAAAATAATAAATAGAGAAAATTAAATTTCATTTATTAATAATTTTGGGTCTTACATTTTTATACCGATTTTTTTTATTTAGTTTTATTTTTGCTTTGACTCCCAAAAAATATATACTCCCTCCGTCCCATGATAAAAGTCCTTATTACTATTTTGGGTAGTCCCATGTTAAATATCTATTTTTCTTTATTAACCAAACTTTTACACATATTTTTCTATTATACCCGCAACATTAAATATCTCATACTTTTCTTATTCTAATTATCTCTCCATATTTAATAACATTATTATAGATAATTTTGTCATTTCATTCATCTTTTTAATATGCGTGAAAAGTTCACCAGGACTTTTATCCTGGAACGGAGGGAGTAATATTTATTTTAACTAAATTTTTTATAAAATTCAGTGATTTAGGTGTAATTTAAATACATAAAAAATAGTGTTCCACAGACTGTACAACACTATTTTTTATATGTATCCAAATTACATCTAAATCACTAAGTTTTGTTAAAATTCCAACAAAAATAAATACTATACACTTTTTGGGAGTCGGAGCAAAAAATAAAATAAAATTTGGACCGGTCAGAAAAATCCTCTCACGTAACTAATAATCCCCTCCAACAACAAAAATATTGCTATAAGAATGCCCCCTAGAAGAGTATCTCCAACAACCTATTCAACTACTTTGGGATACTCAAATAGGTGAGTCACATCAGAAAAATTCTCTCCAACAACCTCTTCAACCTCCTTCTCACTCTTCAAATCTACAATTAAAGGCTAAAAATATTTATTACGCTTGATGGGTTTGATGTACGTACTGATGAGACACAAAATATGAAAGTAAGAAATAATATTTTTTAAATTACCAGTAGGTCAACAAACTTTAATTTGAAGATTTTTTTTCTACTACTCTTAGAAATGCTCGAAAAACTTAATTTGAAGTGTATATAGATATTTCCTTGTTCAATATACATTATATTTTAATAATAAATGTATACTAAAATTCTTAATGACATACAAATGATATGTTTTGTGTCGATTTAGGAATACTTCAATTTATGATCAAGAAGATAGGAATATATATATATATATATTTATATATATATATATATATATATATATTAGTTGTGTTCAGTGCCTTCGCCATTGTATGGACAGTGGGATTCATCTCAAAATTTAGATGGCGGTCCAGATGATTTATTCAGTGAACGAAAAATTCAAAATCATTTGTATTTTATTATATATATATATAGGGAATGATCCATAACATCTATTTGATATGGATCATTAAGTGGCATATAACATCTGGACCGTCTGTGTAATTAATAAATGGCTGTGATTTGAGTTAGGATTACGTATTAATATCTATAATATAAAACAGAGCGGAGAGAGAAAATACATAAATGTCACATCAAAATACACGTTAGCAGTTCTCTCTCTATTGTCCTCCTTATTTAAATTTTGAACCCACACACACAGATAAGTATTGATGATTGTAAGTTTTGTAGATAAGTTTAGAATTTTTCGGATATCTATTTTTAAAGGAAATTCTGCCGAAATTTAGTGAAATTAGTACCGACTAGCTCGATGTTTTGGTGGTTGAATATGTATTGTTGATTGAGTATGTATGTCTTTAAATAATGTAATATTTTTTAAATTTTAATTTAATTTTTCGTTACACCGTGACTTCAGGCACGGGTTATCGCTAGTTAATAATAATTCTGGATGCTTAGAGCAACTCCAGCAGGCCGGAGTTGTGAAAATCCTAGACTATATTTAGTCTAGGAAGCAGATTTTGCTCCAGCAGATGGACTATATTTAGTCTAGCCATTTTTCCGGCAATCCAAAAAGACTAAATCAAGGAACCAAAATCTCATGGACTATAATTTTAATATTATTAAATGGGGGAGAGGATAGAAGAAAAAGAAGAAGGAGATGAAGATCTGTGAAGAATGAGATGAAGGAGAAGAAGGTATCTGAAGAAGGAGATGAAGAAGACGAAGAGGGAAGAATAAAAAATAATAAAACAATAATTTGAAATAAAAAAAATATGTACAATAATCAAAACATAAAAAAATAACAACGGATAGAAATTGTTAAATATGTACAACAATGGATTATGGTCGTTGGGATGAATTTTTTTGAATTCATTAATTATTTTATATTTTATTTTTTTATTGATAATATTTCTTTAATTTATTTTTTAGATGGAAAATTATGGTCCTCCTATGTATTATATTATTTTTTATTATATTTAAGTTTTTTTGAATTTATTGATTATTTTAATCTTTTTATATTATAGTCCATGGGATAGTCCACATGATAGTCTATCTGCTGGAAGAATAGAAGACTATAGTCCATCTGTAGACTAAATATAGTCCAGCAGATAGTCCATCTGCTGGAGATGCTCTTATGCCCTCATTTATGCCAAATAAATTAGTCTAATAACCAGCATCGACGGATATTAACTCAAATACTGGTAGCAAAGGTAATACGCTACAGTCTGCGAAATGGGTAAATTGGCTAGAACCCTAGAAGCGAAATACAGCAAATCGGCGATTTGGGTAATTGGCTAGAACCCTAGAAGCAAAATACAGCAAATTGGTAACAAGTTTGGCATATTTAATCGGTAAGTTTGTTTCCTTCAGAGGTATGTTAATGAAATCTATGTAAACCCATATGATTACTGTGTTGCTGGGTTCCAGATCTTAATTAATTCTGTGTTTATTTGAGTTGTTTATCAACCCTGTCTAATTTGAGCTTCATTAGAGAATTTCCCAATTCCGGGCAATAATTTGCTAGAATCCTGCTTTCTCTTTCTGTCTCTACTTTCTGAGGAGTAAATCCTCCCTCTAATTACTAATCAAATATAATTAGTTGGGGGTTCAAATAGTGGGAATTCTAGAGCTTCTTTCTTAAAACTCTTTTAGCTCCTGAACTTTTATTTCTTACCAAGATGTTAAGTATCCTAATCCTAACAACCTTGATTTTCACCATACATCTATGAATTTGACTGTTGTATCCCCCTTGCAATTTTCTTCACATAAAAGCCAGAATCTGATTGATCGTTGTATCCACTTTGACAATTAATTCAAAATTGCAATTACAGATTTTTCAATCAACAATAACATGTTTCGTGTGTTACATTGTCATTAACCAAATTTATAGTAATTTGTTCTGTAGTACAAGATCCACTTATTGAAGATTAGGCATATTTTGTTAGTACTTTTTATCTTGCTGGGTATTAGAACAAAGTGGTGTGCTTTGGTTTATTTGCGAATTGTGATATGCCCTGACCTCTGTCTTTTCAAAACTGAGTTCTTTTTTCCCACTCTTACTGAAATTTCTTTAGATATATGTCAGGAGCCAGGACAAAGGAAATGTCGTCTTCTGCTTTTATTTTACAACAACCAAGCGTTTTCCATTTTAAATAGTTTGGGAGTTTTTGACAAATTACACTGCTTCAAATGCACCTGAATTTCAAGCACATGCTCTGCCAGGAACATTTTTAAGGAAATGAGAAATTAATTAGGAAGAAACAGTAATCATATGGGTTTACCTAAACCAACTTTATGAAATGGCTTGAAACATTTATCTATGTTAATGAAATCTGTTTTTATTTAGAATGCACATAAGATGTTTGTAAAAGTGTCTCTTTGTGGAGTAATATCTCTGTTTTTTTCAATTTTGCACTTGCAGCTATGAAGTTTCATATACATTGTAGATTGAGAAGATTGTTTTTTAATCATTCTTACCGATTTGAAAGATTCTACTACTATACAACATTTTTATTTATGTGCTTCAATACCAAATACTACTATTGTTAGCTTCATATAACAGCCTAAAACTTCTATATGAAGTAGGAACTGACTGGATATGTTTGTCTTTCGTGAGAATGAAATTGATAAAACAAACTAAATGGTGCGCCAACTTCTGTTCGTAAAAAATTTGGCTCAACTGTGAATACTCAATTGACAGTCAGTTCTAGACCTCCTGAACGATTGCCTAACAATGTAGAGAGCAGGAAGCATACAGGGTACTAAAAATTGGAGGAAAAGCCTGATTAATTGGCCCTTCTACCCAACCTTCTGGTTGTCTCATTTCTTTGCAGATGCGTGGATGCTTTTCCCTACAGAAGAAGAGTACATTGAGTGGTTTCAAAAGGCTGGTTTCAAAGTCGTTTCTTTTTTTTTTTGAGCTGCTCTCTTTTTTATTTCAACGGCCTATATTTATTGAAATTTGTTTAGAGTATTAATAAGAAGATTGTATCGTAAACATTGTCTGAACATACTCATTGTTGTCGAAGAAACGTCAGCTTGGGACTGGTCAATTATCCTCTTGGAAACAAAGGCTAAATCCATAGTCATGTCCTTCCTAATCTGTCGGTATCTTGCTAACATTAATTCTCATTGTTTTATTTTGGATAAAGTTTTGTACTTGGTAAAATTTTAGTATAACTATTGGCCTAGTAGAATTTGGGAATTGGAACTGAGTGTAAAGTTTTTCGTTCTTAGTAAAATATCAATATTCAATAGTCTATCCATGTGAAACTTTCCTGCAGTAGTTTCTTTTGTTTTATTACAATTCTTAAACCTGTCTTAATGCAGCTTGGTCCAAAGGTAGAGGACTTGGAGAGGCCTGTGAATCCAGTAGTCTTTCTCTTGCGTTTCATTCTTGGTGCAATGGCAGGAACATACTATGTTCTGGTCAAGGATCAGATTGCGTTTCATTCTTGGTGCAATTGCAGTGTTGTAATTGAATTGATGGATGTATGTACTGGGTATTGTATTTCACTGTGTACCACGTTTTTTGTGTTGTAACTGAATTGAGCAGCTATTGCAGGAATTTAATTGAATTGATGTTGCTGTGTATTGAAGGAATTTATTTGAATTTATGTTACTGTGTATTGAAGGAATTTATTTGAATTTATGTTGTTGACAAAATAGATCGAGGTTGCAGAGTTGTAATTTCATTGATGTAGGTATGTACTGATATTGCAGACAGAGACATGAATTGTGTGTATTGGGTGAATTGTTGGTGTACTATTCTATTATATCCATCCGCTAGACATACTAGCGGATTGTGTAGTCTATCTTGGGCCTCTTGGCAAATTGGGTAGTAAGGGGCAAAAGAGTCTAGAAGTTTGATTAAACACGTCTGCTAGTAAGTCTAGCGGACCGCGTATTCACCGCGTATTCCCATTTTAAATCTCAGTCATCTATTTGTTAAACGGAGGGTATATATGTTATATGTTACTTTTTGATTCATAATAAATAGATAATATGGATCATTTTTCTATATATATATATATATATATATATATATATATATAAACTTTTGGACTATCCAGTCATCAAAATGAATTGACTCATGACTAATCGGTACTTTCCTTGTTATATTTTGATATTAACATGAAGAACCTAGTTTTTTATTAAGTACTACCATATATATACACGTTTCAAAATCAACTAAGATAGTGTTCGATAAATTTGTGTAATAAGAGTTTATTAAAATATAGACTTTATATAAAATAACGACTCTTTTTAAAATAAAGTTTAAATATAAAGGAATTGTTTGATAATCTATCTTTATTGTATCTCTGAATACAATATTTTATTATTTTATCCTTTTATTAATTTATACAAATTTTGGACGAGAATAAAAATATAATAAATATTAAATAATTACTTTAAGAAAATTACCAACAATTTATAACTAGCAAAATATTAATTTTAAGCCTTTTAATAAAACATAATAATAATTATGACAATTTTACATAATTACTATAAAATGTGCCGGTGGTGAGTGTGGGGGTGGGGGTGGGGGTGGGGGTGTGTGTGATGGTGGTGGTGAGTGGTGGAGATCAGTAGTAGTGGGTTGTGGTGATGGTGTAGTGAGAAGTTAAGTGAAGAATTAAAAAATAAAATTAGAATAATAGTGAGAGTAAAAGAGTAATGAGGAAACTCTTTTTCTTAAAAATAAAAAAAAAACTAATTGTCTCATTCTTTTTTCTTTTTTAAAGTCAAAAAGAGGTGGGATAAATTTTTATCAAATTAAATTATCTCTGCGCAAAATAAAAAAAAAGGTGAGCCCAAAAAAAGTAAAAAGAGATAATAAACACTATCTTATTGTTGCTAATAGCTTGATCTGTTTAATTTAAAATAATTATTGTTGAAGCTGCCCACTTGCGAAGGGACCTTTTCTCAAATTTTTTTAGGGGTAGTTTAGCATTTTCCACGTTTAGGAAACTGATATTTCTAAATGTGTTTTTGATATTTTCACATGCATAGTTCTCTAGTGAGAAGAAAGTGGGTCTCACTATGTGAGAGAGAACCATATAAAAATATCAAAAATTCATGTGGAAATAGTCTACCTTTTAATGCATCTTAACACAATCCACATTTTTGTATTAAGAGATCATTTGAATAATTAAGATATAAATATGAGTCTAAACTATTCAGTTAATCTCTTAATACAAAGATGTTGGCTATTAATTAAGATACATTAAAAGGTGAGCTATTAAGATACAATCAAACACCACCATCATTCCTCCTGCAAACTATACGACAGGCTCTCTAGTTGGGAATTGCAGCTAGGGGCGGAACCAAGCATGGGGCAGGGGGACACCTAGCCCCGGAGACACCTGGCCCCACTAAATTTTCAATAGATCTGGGGTCAATTTTAAAAAAAATTATTTGAGAGTGTTAAATGAAATTTTATGTTTGATTTAAAAAGTAAAAACTATTTGAATACTTGAACAAACTACTCCCAATTCTCACTACTACACAAAATAATTTTAAAAACAATTCCATTATCCCAAAATAAGACCAACAATCTCATTATCCCAGTTAAAACAAGGGATATTGACAATATGAACGGGACCAATCCCAATCCCATTATCAAAGTTCTCAATACTCCACTAGTAGTCTTAATCTCTTAGTACTTCATCTGTTCAGGTTGTTTATTAACAAAGATACACATAACAATCATTCAGTTAACAGAGCAACAACAACTCCAAGTCTCCAAATTCGCAACAGAGGCACATGAAAGCAACTAAGTGTTTTGGTTATTTTAATTTTAGTTTTTAAATTTCCCAAATTTAACAATTGCTTTAGGAATTTTTGTAATTATTTATAATTTTTTTGGGTACTTTTATAAAATTATTGCTTTTTTACTTAAAGCAACACTGCAACCCAACAATGAAGAGAACTCCGCCAAATAAAAGTTCTTTAGGTATGTATTTTATTCTATTTTTACTTTCTTTAAATTTTTGTAATTTATTTCGTAATGTTACTTGTTAGCGATTTAATTGAAAAAAAAGAACATAATAAGTTAAAAGTGGAAACATAAATTAAAAAAAAAACTAAAAACGAAAAAAGGAGTAAAAAGAGATCCAAATAAACTTATAATCTGCATAGTATAATGTTTAATGTTGATAGTGTTTTGATTTTTATATTTGTTGTTTTTATTTGGCTATACATTAGTTATTAATAATATACAACAGTGAATATTGTTCTAAATTTTGAGCAAAACTCAACCCCAATAAAAATTATAGAACGGTACATTAGTAATTTATAGTGAGCGTGATATTTTGTAATTATTTTTTTATTTTTAAATTATTATTAGATTGTGAACAAACCCATAATAGTGAAGGAATGGAGGAAAATATAATCCAAAGTCCTAAAACGAACTATGAATTGTCTCGCTTAAAATTGAAAATGATCGAGTTTAAATATAAATTGTTTCACTTGAAATTGAACCACCATATATTGAACTAATGTTTATATATAAAAGATTTTTACTTTTATTTAGTACGTAAAGAAATTACAAAGAAAGTAATAAAAATTGACAATCCATTCATTGATTTATTTAAGTACAAACTAATTACATAATTGCATATTACACTTTATAAACTATAAAGATTGATACAAATATCATATAGTTAGGTTACTAGTATGAATCAGACCAGGTACCGACTATACGACTATAGTTTGTGAAACATAAAATAAAATATTCGAATCTTAATATGAGCGAATATTGGTATGCTCGAATCAATTCGTATATCATTAGTAGTTTACCACCTTATATACATATTAAATTATCTCAAATGTTTTGGTGTGAGACTGTTGTGTTAAGTGATTGGATTACAAGAGTACTTGATTATTGGGGAAGATGGAATGATAGAGAAATTAAGCTTCAGGATTATAATTAAGAATGCATGTTAATTTTCTGCCTCATGCAATGTTGAGTAGAGTTCCTTAATCATTCAAAGCAAAATTTAGATGATTTGAGAACTTGAACATCTGATTGATGAATTCCATTTTCATTTTGCTCCCATGCATGCATGTATATATACATACATAAAGATAATCTATTAATTAATCTGTCTCAAAATTAAAAATAGCAAAATTATAAATGAAAAACACAAGCTGTCCATTGGTTTTGAAGACACAACTTATGTGGAATTGACAAACTATGGCATGTCAGAGATAAATAGAAAAATAAAAATAATAAATTAAGCCTAAAGGAGTAAATTATAAATAATACAAGTAGGAGAGAGACTTAAAGGGAACATAACTACAGAAGTACCTCAACCTTGTTGTGGTTTTGGCTTTTAAAAATTTCCTTGATAGAAGAGAATTGACTGGAGTGGGGGTGAGTAGGGTATCCCACAAATAAACACACTAACTCTCATGGCATCTATTTCAGCAAAAGCTCCCCCACCCCATCTGCTAATAATCTAACCTTGTATTAGTAGTGGCAGCAGTAGTAGTAACAATTAAGCCAAAGAATTATTGGTTGGATTCCCAATGTTTTGACTGCCCTGATCACCTGGATACCCCTTTCAATTCAACTCAAACATTTCTACTCCCAAAACCCTATGGGCAGTGTGCTCACATGGTGGGTGCTTCATTCTGCTTCTCTTCCCCATTTAACCCCACCATCCCATCCCCCTTCATAGGGATGTATATGCTTCCTTGAGTGCTTCTTTGATTAAAGGGCAATTAATTAGGGCACTTCATACGTTTGTTTGTTTAGTACATTTGAAAGTTTAGTTAAAAATACTTTAATTTTATAATGTTATAGTTATTAATTTTCATAATTAAATTTGGAGTCATTTATGGATGATCATATTACAAAGATTTAGTACTATGTTTAATTACTTGAAACTTTAAATTTTAAATATTAATATTCTTCTTAATTAGTGTTAGGGAAAATGCATGTCTTAAAATAAAAGCCTCTTATAAAACAACACGAAGGTTGTGACAAGAAGATGAAAATACACCACAAAGGTTTATATATAATGCTACAGATAATAAGTATGAAACTCTGAAGACCCATACAGCATTAATGTTATTCATCATCATGTGCCCTAATCTGACATTTTTGTTTGTTTTGCCTTACCTGTGAGCTGTGCTGTAGATTTGTTAAGCGATAGTATTGCAAAAGCATGTACTAGTTGAAACATGCATGAAATTGAGACTAGATGACGTTAGGACCTTAAGCTGTATATATCACATTTTATTTTTATATATGGAGGGACAAAATCTAGACTTAAAGAATTTGCAATTTTGTGCGTTTGATGCGTTAGCATTGTGTTTGGAGGCCTAAATGCATTAAAACTATTTTTGGTTCGTAGAGTTTAGACTCCAAATAAAACAATTTGAACCCTAAACTTTACTCTCTATTTACTTTTGCACTCCAAACTTAAAAAAGTGTTTAAATACACCCCAAACTTCATTATACGTAACAAAACGCACACTTTCTTCACTTAACCGGTCAAAAGTGACAGGCTAAGGCTGTAACACAAGTTTGGGGGTGCAAATTGTCTTTTAGTCTTAAAAATTTGTAAAAATAATTAATTTTAAATAAAATAAAATAATTTTAAAATAATTAATTTTAAATAAAATTATTCATTTTAAAATAAAAATAAATAATTAAAATAAATATTTGGAATTAATCATTAACTTGTAAAATGATTATTTTATTTTTATTTTTAAAATTAATTATTAATCATTCCGGTTAAAAAAATCCTTAACTTGTAAAAAAAATCATTTTTGCCACATTAAAAAAAAAATTCTGTTTTTGTTTTTAAGAACAAAATTTTGTAAAAACAAAATTTTTAAAAATAGAAATTTTTTTAAAACAAAATTTTTAAAAACAGATTTTTTTTAAAAACACTTTTTTTAAAAACAGAATTTTATTTTACAAGTTCATTTTTTTCTGTTTTTGTTTTTAAAAATAGAAATTTTTTTAAAACAAAATTTTTAAAAATAGAAATTTTTTTAAAAATAATTTTATTTTACAAGTTAAAAAAATTTATGTTTTTGTTTTTAAAAACAGAATTTTATTTTACAAGTTTTTAAAGAATTTTTTAAAACATTTTTTTAACAGAATTTTTCTTAACTTGTAAAATAAAATTCTATTTTTGAAAAATATTGTTTTAAAAAAAATTCTATTTTTACAAAATTCTGTTTTTAAAAACAAAAGCAGATTTTTTTTAACTTGTAAAATAAAATTTTATTTTTAAAAACAAAAACAATTTTTTTTATGTGGCAAAAATAATTTTTTTACAAGTTAATGATTTCTTTAACCGGAATGATTAATAATTAATTTTAAAAATAAAAATAAAATAATCATTTTACAAGTTAATGATTAATTATTAATTCTAAATATTTATTTTAATTTTATTATTTTAATTATTTTATTTTTAAATTAATTATTTTATTTTTATTTTTAAAATTAATTATTTTAAAATTATTTTATTTTATTCAAAATTAATTATTCTTGCCAATTTTTAAGACTAAAAGCCAATTTGCACCCCAAACTTGTGTTACAGCCTTAGCCGGTCACTTTTGACCGGTTAAGTGAAGAAAGTGTGTGTTTTGTTACGTATAATGAAGTTTGGGGTGTACTTAGACACCTTTTTAAGTTTAGGGTGCAAAAGTAAATAGAGAGTAAAGTTTGGAGTACAAATTATCTTTTAGTCCAAATAAAATAAGTTGTTGTTAAACGTGTTAAATTGGAAGTTTTTTTTATATTGTTATTTTCATAAGTGAGTGCGTACGCTAAGGAATTTTAGGGAAGTATTCTAGGTTATACATCGCCAATGACTGAAATTGTAGTTGATTGATTTTATATTAAAACAAATTTCTATAATTTCTCTATTCTAACTACTCACGCCAACACCACCTTCAAGTTGGTCAATAGATATCTCTTATGCCCAACTTGTCAAGTAAAAGTTCTTTGTTGACACTACTTTCGTGAGTATATCCGCCAACTGGTTTTTTGATTTGACAAATGGGAACCGAACAATTTTTTCCTCAAAGTTTTATTTGATAAAATGTCGATCCACGTCAACGTGCTTAGTGCGATCATGTTGGATAGAATTGTGGGAGATGTCAATGGCTAGCTCTCTTGTTATCACAAAACAAGTTCATTTCATAGCTAGGAGCAAAACCAATCTCAGCTAACAACCTTCTAAGCCAAAGGAGTTCGCAAAGACCCATTGTCATTCCTCGAAATTCAGCTTCAACGCTAGATAATGCCAATACGTTTTAATTCTTGCTTCTCCATGTAACAAGATTGCCTCCTACAAGTAAAAAAGTAGCCCAATGTGCATTTCCTATCAGAAATATTTTCTGCCCAATCAGCGTTCGTGTAGCCATTAACATTCAAATGGTTATTCTTTGAGAACATATGCCCTTTTGCATGAGAGGACTTCAAATAACAAAGAATCTGAATTACAACATCCATGTGGTTTTCACGAGGAAAGTGCATGAAGAATCCTTTTTACCTTGACATCCTAGATTAAACTCGAGTCATGGAATGTGTCATACTCTTCATAATTTAATCTGAGTTTTCTTTATCAATGAGTAGACTATATGAAACAAATCACTATTTGAGCATGACCATGCATTTCAAAGTCCTACTCAATCAAGAGGCCTATGGATATCACCCCTAATATATAGGAGGGCTAAATTCCATCTAGAACACTCATATTCCTCACACAATTCATGATGTACCCAATAATCACCTTTATTGTCCACCCCTATTAAAGGTGACTTTTGATGATATCAAAGTACATAAATTCTCGTGTAGTAATATAGTGATTTCAGGTCGGAGGATCATTACATCATTGTCACTATGAGAATCGCTAATAACACGTTGCATAATGCTCCACGTAGAATTCTCATGGTAGGTCTGTCCAGTACATCGTTCTCTAACATGTACCTATGCATTGACTCAATATCTCATATATTTATGACCAATGAGATTTGGTCATCAGTCAATCCATATACTAGTCTCAATGTATCATTGTTATCCCATCAACAATGATACTCGTCTAGGGACATTTAAGAGCAATGATACTAATTGTAATTATATAATCTCATGTTCAAGTCACATACTTGAAACTATATAATTTGTATCACTATTCTAAGGACTTTTATTATGCTAACATTTATATAATGCAGTAAATAAAACCATATTAAAATCATTCATTTATTCAATCAAATATAATATCAAAATGTAAAAAATTATATCAAATAATTGGCCTCTAGGGCATAAACTCTAACACAATCATAACATTTCCATCGTTCATTTGTGTTGATAAGGCTTCAACATCCCACCAATTATGCTCTTTATCTCGGAGTTCCCCCATAAAGAGTGGAAATAGATGTCGGTGGTGGAAAAAAGGTGTCGAACTCTAGAAAAGGAAGATATATGGTGATGTATGTACGTTTGGTGGGATTGAGGCAACGATACCCTTTTTTTATGTAGGTTATGCCCCAAGAATAGACACCGGACTGCGCATGGATCCAACTAGAGGTTTTCATCGGTAATTTACCATACCGAACCGGTCCGAACAAGACCAGACCAGTTACCGAATCTACCCAAAATTGAGTACCGATACCGGTTGGACAGGTATACCAGACCGGTTAGCCAGTCCTATACTGGATCAGTACCGATTTTATCTACTTTTATACCGGTTGTTGTACTATATATATTTCTCTTTATTTTAACTATCTAAATTAAAATTTCTAATACTGCATAAATTTTCATCAAGATAATATGGTAGTGTACTAGTGTTAATTCCATTACAACATCACCTAAGTTGTAATCAAACATTACATAAATAACAAAACTAGCAAATTACAAGTAGCTATTAGCTTATTACAAATTAAAGATTGACATGAAAGACAAAGAGTGACAACAACAGAAGCAACCCAACAGTAGTAGACTAGCAGTAGCCCAACAATAGTAGAGTTACAATAGCAGCCCAACAACAAAAACAACAGCAAGTCAACAACAAAACACAAAGAAACATCAGCAAGCCATCTAGTAAAACATAATCAACAAAATCCAATTTCAATTCTAAATGAGTCGTCAAACTGAATCAACGGAACCTAATTTAAATTCCAACATTGTTGTTCTTAAGTAACAACTGTTGCATACCACTGAGAATACTAAGTTAATAATCAATATTCAATGTTTATGTTAATAATTAGTGTAGGCCTGCTTAACTATAGGGAATGGTTTTAACCAGAGCATATCACTCAAAGTCTTATCTAGCCTGCCATCCAATCCATCGAGGGAGATATAAACTCGATATTCCTATCGAATTGAATTGTATTTCTGAATGTCACCAACACATTCCATTGAGGTAGGCGACGAAAATTACTTTCTCGTACAAGCCTTGAAGATCATTGTAATATTTTTCAATGAATTTGCCGACTTATTTCATGCGAGTCACACGATGTCAGAGGTCATAAACTTGAGATTTATCTGTCCTATCTAGGGGTGAGCATGGTGCGGTTTGAAGTCCAAAATCGCACCCGAAACCGCTTAGGTGCGGTTTGAAAAATTCAAAATCGCACATGAAACCTCTTGTGATTGGTGTGGTGCGGTTTTAAAGTGTGTGGTGCGGTTTTAATTGATGAGGTTTCGGTTTCAAAACCAATTGAAATAACCAAAAAGTCTAAGCCTTCAATAAAAATTTAACATAGAACTTACATCGAGCAATTAACTTAGTGACAGAATCAGCAATGGAAATTATATCAAATATAGAACCAAAGTTCCTTCAAATTCACCATCAAATCTTAGAATAGTGAGACATGTAAAATAGTTTTAGTTTATAATAAAGGAATGATGCTTTAAAACTAAATCATACACTATATAAAATAACAGATACCATATATTCGATAACAAGCAAGAAGGTTTATCTAGTTCCCCAAAAATTAAAAGTATATACTGGAGATAGGATGAAATTCTATCTTATATATTGCAGGGAGAACTTATAGAATATAATCCTAACTATACCTAATTTAAAAAATAATCTATTAGACTATTACTATTATAGCATTGACCTTAACCAATGCATCAAGTCCTCGAACCAACGAATTTGGCCCATCAGCCATAAACCCCTCCAATAATGCATCAAACAAATTCTAAATTCCAAAACTCAATTGCTTAATTTTTGACTCTATAACCTCTAACCATCTTCTTTCAATTGGTGAAAAAAATGACAACGTTAGACTGAAGTTTTCTCTGAGCGTGTTCAAGTGAAAAGTAACTTTAGAATTTACTAGAGATAATATATACATACACACACATGGTGAGGTTTTGATTTTATGTGTGCGGTTTTGGCTAGTAACAAAATCAGAACCATAAATTTGGTTATTCAACCCACCTATAACTGCCACATATGCCGGAACCGTTGGTGCGGTTCGTGCAATTTTTGGTGAGGTTTTGATTCTAATTTGGTTACTTGCTCAGCCTTAGTCCCATCAAAATAAGTTATAGCAGCAGAATCCCAAACCTGTTTTGCAGTTGGGAAGCTAATGAAATTAACGATCAAGGAAGAGTCCATTGAATTTTTCAGCCATCCCTTTACAATAGAATTTTTTGTTCTCCATCTCCTAAAAAATGGATCAGTTTCCAAAGGCTGGGGAGAGTATCATATCCCAACTTGTCTTTGCCAGAGATATACATCTCAACAACTTGGGACCATAATGCATGATTGGAGTCATCTAACTTGATGCCGATTAGAGCAGTTGAAGAATTAGTAGGTTGTGACGCCCCCAAAATTAGGTATACATCACCCATCTCGGGTCGCCAGATACATGATACAAAATTCAAATACAACTTACTAATACAACTGTCGTGTACAATACGACAAAACATAAACTGTGAGTTTGAATACAATTATTGTCTACTAGAGATTATACAAACTCAAAAGGAGTCCTCATTACAATTATTATCACACTATTTCACAGAATAGTGAGGACTACTAATGCTTGCCTCTGGACCATCACTCCGTTCCCCGACTCGTCCCAGCTATATTCTCATTTCCTGAAGAGAACAGTGAAGAAAGGGTGAACTCAACTAGCCCAGTAAGAAATATTATGATTAAGATAATGCAGAATAAATTATCATTAGCCTCCAACAATGCTAAACTGATAAAATACAATAGACAGCAAGTTTAACTGCAGCGGAACAAGCAATCCATTAAAAGAGTCAAGTAGAGAATATAATCTACTATCTTTTATGATTTAAAAAGTTTTTCATCACTTTTATCGCTGAAACTCAGCTCAATAAATAATCTACATCATTAAATCATCCCTGCACTACAGGCAAAAGATATTCTTTAGTATCACGACCATGAATTATCCATGCACTACAGGCCAAAGATAATTGTGTTTTCATCAACGGTCCTGATCATGCCATAAAATAATTCATCTTTGCTCCCTTAGCCGAAGAGAATCCATAGCCATAATCATACCAAAAATTGTCTATCAATGCACTACGGGCCAATGAGGACTTTTAATTTTCACATCATTTGTAACATTACGGTCATGATTATACCGAATAATCCATGGTCATAATCATACCAAGTCCATATATGCACTACAGGCCACAGATGACTTTCAACATAACATAAACATGAGGATGATGACAATGATATAAGAATTCAATTAAACAAGTTCAAGAATTAATTTGTCCAGGAACCAATAACGTCCAAATTGTCAACATGATACTTCTTTGTAGAATAAAATTCAAGAATGCTCAAAAGAATATTTTCATGAAAAATACTGGATGAAGCGCAAATATCAAGGATATTCCACTAATTTCATGGAGTATAGAAGTCAAAATTTCAATCAATTGAGTATAATACCGAATGGAATAACAAAAGATATCATTATGCATGTGGTACTTCGCATAGACAGTTATTCCAACAGAATAATAATAACGGAACCAAGTCAGATGAAATTCACACCGACGGGATGTTCCAATAGAATAATAAATGCGGAATAATAAATGATGGAACCAGGTCCGGCGTATAGCACAGACAGGATATTCCGATAGAATAATAAAGACGGAATAATAAAAATGGAACCAGGTCCGGCGTATAGCACAGACAAGATATTCTGACAGAATAATAAAGACATAATAATAGAAGAATGTCACCAAGTATAGGGTAGCCCGCGTATACAAGTTATTCCAACAGAACAATAAAGAAATGGAATAACAGCAGTTCTCTTCTTGAATACAAAAGAATAATATCCCTTACCGTAAAATAATACTTGATATAAGAGCAGTGAAGTAGCAGAAAACTTTTCTTCTATCTCTCTATAGTCTCTCTCTATAGTTTCTCTCTCTAGAGTTCAGTGAATTCGTAAGAAAATAATGAAGGAATGAGTTTCTATTTATAGGAAAATGGAATGCATAGTAACTAATCCATGAACGGTCCATATTGATTTACTTTAATCTGACGGTCCATATTTAAAGAATTTTTTTTTAAATAAAATATAATATATTCTATTTATATAAAAAGATTTTTACTATGCAAACACTATGCAGGCAGTATGCAAACACTATGCATAATAAAATATAATATATTCTATTTATAGAATAACTTTAATAAAGTATTCTGTTTTATATAAAAAAGATTTTACTATGCAAAACACTATGCATAATAGAATATAATATATTCTATTTATAGAATAACTTTAATAAAGTATTCTGTTTTATATAAAAAGATGTTTCTATTTTATTACGTTAATAATACGAATAAAACAAAAATTCTAAATCAACAATAATTGAATCAAATAATGTGAGATACTATGCAGCAACTATTGTAGCAATAATTGAACAAAACTGAGTGACTTCTCACATAAATATCAATAATCAATATCGTGTGTTACTATGCAACAACGCGTATTACTGTACTTTTACTGCCGAGTAGTTCAACAGTATCAACGGTAAAACTTTCGCCGTTATTTTCAATAAAATATTTTTATCGTTTTCTCAATCCGACAATAATTCCGTTGTGGGGTCCACTAATGATTGTGCCGTCGTACGAATATTTCCTGTTTAAAACGAATATTTTCCGACCAATCGAATATAATATGACAACTTGCATACTTTGCAAAATTTATAAATATTACCCACAACTATAACATTATCTCAAATTCACATCATAATTAAAAAAATTATTTCGAGAAAATTAATTCTTTATTCATAAAATATGGGGTTTCACATAGGTGGTGGGTGTGGTGAGGTTTGGGATTTGGTCAAGACTTCTGTCATCTTGATCGTCAGGTTTGTAAGAATTTATTCGGCCTGGGGGTTGAGTTGTTGCATCAGATCAGTGGATTCCGCCATAAATTCCATGCGGTTTAATATATATTTTTTGGTCAAGAGGTGGGTTTGAGTAGATCTCTTGTCCCCATTTTTCCTGTACCCTTGTATCCCTCCAATTAAATTTTGACACATAACTTCTTACTTAATACCAATTAACTCTAAAATTAAATAAGAGACTAAGCGTAAAAATTTAAATGGGGGGACACAAAAAGGCAAAGAAAATGGGGACAATGGTCTTAAGAACTTGTTGGCTATAATACCATGTTAAATTGGAAGTTTTTTTTTTCTATATTGTTATTTTCAGAAGTGAGTACACTAATATAGACACATGGAGGAATTTTAAGGAACTATTATTGTGGTTGACCCTTAAAATATGTGATTTTATATTAAAATAAATTCCAATAATTTCCCTATTCTAACTGCTCATGCCAACAAAAAGGGGTAAATCTGTCAAATGCATTTGATACTCCGAAGGTAGTACAAAATAAATTGTTGTTAGATAACAAAATTCTCAAGGCCCTATGTAATATGAGTAAGAACTCTAGTCGATACCTCCTCCTGATTATGCTTTTATTGTCATAAGTCCAAAGTTTGACAAACCGGCCCAATCCAATCATGTTATTGACTCTACACTAAAACATTTTGTCTAGTGGATAATAAATAAATATAATTATTTTCGTTGCTAAATTGATAATTACTATAAGATCCTTACCTTTTCTACTAATTAAATCTTCTTTTAAGTACCAAATAAATTGAAAGAATTAGTTGTTCTCGCATTTCAAAACTTAAAAAATTGTATTTTAAAATTTTAATTATTTGTTTTAAATTCAAAAATCAATATCTGTTTAGTTTTAGCATAATAAACAATTACAATTGAAAGAGAAAAATAACATCTAGCTAACTTTTATATAGAGTATCATTAAATTGACGTACTTTAAATTAAGACAACTAATTTTTTCTGAAAAATAAAATAAAATAATATTATCAAAATAATAAGTGCAACTTAAGAAGTTAAGTTTATTTAAAACAATTGTAAAAATGAGATTAATTATTTATTTATTTTGGTATTAATATTTTCTAGGCAGTTTCTAAATTATTTGATATTTTATATAATTTAGAAGAATTAACTAAAATTATCTCTCATAATAAAATATTACAGTATGATAAAAGGTATTATAGATAATTAATATTATATTTAATGCTATATAATTATTTTTTTAATTTTTTTGCATAATTTAAAAATATTATAGGAGGGAGTATATTGACAAGTGACTTATTTAAAATATGCATATTTAATATTATATTTATTGAAGAGTAAATGCACATCTATAATATAAAACAGAGCGGAGAGAGAAAATAGACAAATGTCAGATCAAGTTTACGTCAGCTGCTCTCTCTCTCATTCCAGTTTATTCAAATTTCAAACCCTCTATCTATTCTATCACACACACATAGCTCTCTCTCTCTCATTCCCCCTACATACAAATATGTGTTCTCATTATGTTTCAGATTTACAATTGTTTAATTTTGACTCACATATTTCGATAATTTTTAAATTTCAAATATTTTCAGGTATATATTGAAGGATACATGGTGTAAGCTGTAAAGTAAAGGGTGTTATACTCAACATGTTGTTTCTCTATTTTCTGCATGTATGTATTCATTGTGTTTCGTCTTTTGTAAAGTTAGATAATTATACATGGTTATGATGATTTTGGATATGGAATGATGATTTTTATGGTGGTTTGGATATGTATGGATGATTGTAGTTTTGTAAACATATTTAGATTTTTTTGGATATCTATTTTTAAATGAAACTCTGCCGAAATTTCTTGAAATTAGTAGCGACTAGCTTGATATTTTGGTGGTTGGATGTGTTGATGATTGAGTATGTATTAATTTCTTCATATATGTATTTTGTGTGTTCCATATTTTGTAAATTTAACTAATTATGAATGGTTATGATTATTTTGGGTATGAAATGATGATTTTTTTGGTGGTTTGGATATGTGTGGATGATTGTAAATTTTATAGACATGTTTATATTTGTCTGAATATCTATTTTTAAAGGAAATTCTGTCGAATTTTTTGAAATTAGTAGCGACTAGCTTGATGTTTTGGTGGTTAGATATGTGTTGATGATTGTGTGTTCCGTATTTTGTAAAGTTAACTAATTATACATGGTTATGATGATTTTGGGTATGAAATGATAATTTTTTTTGTGGTTTGGATATGTAATGATGATTGTAAGTTTTGTAGACAAGTTTAGAATTTTCTGAATATTTATTTTTAAAAGAAATTTTGCTGAAATTTCTTGATGTTAACTAGCTCGATGTTTTGGTACGTAGTTGGATATGTATTGATGATTGAGTATGTATTAATTGTTGTGGTGATATGTGTCTTTAAATAATGTAATATTTTTTAAATTTTAATTTAATTTTTTGTTTCACCGTGCCTTCAGGCACGGGTTATAGCTAGTGCATTGATAGAATACAACTCCTCCTCCAGGATCCAGCTGTCTCAAACTCCACGAGTTCTTCTAGTGGACAGGAAAATGAGAATGGAAAATTGGGAATGAAATATATTTAAATTTTAATTTTTATATTGGGATCAAAACATAAATATATAAAATTTAAATATACACCCTGTCCCATTTTTCTGTCCACCGATAGTTTTTGAAACTCCACTTGCTTCCTAATCCCTCACGGCCTTTCATTCCTCCGTAACTGCCACGTGTCCCCAAATAAATCCTCCAACTTCTAATCGAACGATCAGTATCAGTCCACCTAATCACCCTAGTGTCTGTGCTCTTCCATCGCTCACCGAAAATTCTACGTCACACACTTGTCAAAATTGGCTTCAGAAATCGCCTACTATATAAACCCTTTCCCTACTTCTACACCGTTCTTTTCCTCCGTATATCTATGCAACCTATAGATACAGAGATTGTACGTCTCTCTCTCATTCGCACTCCCTAAATTTTCAGAATCTTTAATGGATACATCGTTATTCGACTCTAATCCGATTCCTTCAATAGTTTTCTCGATTCAATTTCAGCTTCTTGATCTGTTTTTCTGTATATCTTTTCATCGGCCGATTCATAGTCAACTCTGTACCTCTTTCTAACGATTTCATCCCGGAGCTGTCACCAATGGGTAAACGTAAGTTCTTAAATCCATATACAAATATGTATTTATTTGAATGAGTATGAATATGAGAAATTTACACATTTTAGGGTTTTGCTTAATTTCTTGGAATATTATATGTTTTAAATTCAGTGCAAGTTTCTAAGCTCAATTTCATGATTTTTGAAGACGGGCTTAATTCATAAAGTAGCTCAATTTTGCTTAAAAGCTTTTCCTATTGTATGCATTTTTTGCTCAGTTGATATATCTTATAGAAAGTTTTTATTTTTAAGCTCAATTGATGTGTCTTATTGAAAGTTCTGAATTTTATAGGTAGTTCTCAACGTAAGAATGTTGCGTTGTTGGATAGCTCTGATACTGAAAGTGTGAGTTCGACCTCGACTCTGCGGTCAGATCAAATGCTGGTGTCTGGTGTTGAGGACTTGCAGCTTGATAAAGAGACTAGTGTACTTGATCAAGCTTTAGATGATTTATATGAGAAAAGGTAGTTAAGTGGTGTTCAATTGATACTTATATTTATGCATTAAAAACAATTAATGAAGTTATATTTGGTAATTTGTAAGCAGTTAAGAACATATGCTACTAGTATTTGCACCTGAAAACTAATGTTGTCTTTCATTTATTTTCTAAAGGGGGTCAACAAGGGAGAAGGCTTTGGCCTCAATAACAGAGGCTTTCAACAGCAAAATACAGCATGAATTTGTCGAAAAGAAGTAAGAATCTGTTAATTTTATATTTACCTTGGCATTTTTCTTGGTTTTGGATCTCTTTGGCTAAATTAGTTTACCTGCTTGACAACCTCAAGTGAGAGCATAATTTTGTTTCAACCCAATTTTATGTGATTTGTCAATGATATGAACCTCATTTTGTGTAGTCTGGAAAAGGTCATGAAGAATGGCTAATCTATGTCCTTATATCACATGTAAGGATAGATTCAAGTTATATGTATAAACTTACACTGAAGTCATACTAGATGGAGTGATTTTAATATTTTATGCTACGAACCTGATCATGGCTTCAACTTTTGGTCTTTAAACTTTTCATCATTTACTGACTCAGATACAAGATACTGTGTTTTATTCATCGTAGGGTTAAATGTTTTTTTCATGACTATGCTAGGGTCCGACTTATATTTGCATCACTGAACTTAATTTCCCATCAACTCAATTTTCTTTAAAAAAACTATGCAAGCTGTTCTGTTAATTTTCTTAATGGCAGTACGTGCAGAGTTACCCACATAAAAAATAAAGTTGACAAGTAATCATTCGTACAGTGCTAAGTGGAAAATCAGAATTAAATTTATCAATTTATAACTAAATAAAAATATATCAAAATTAAATTAAGCATCATTTTTTTTACTTCTAAATGATATAGGACATGCCCATGAAAGTTGGTTAGAATAATATATGAGACTTTGGAAGCCCATGAATTAGAAGGTGTTTAGTTTCTTTAATTTGCAGTTATCTTATTTAATTTGTAGTTATCTTATTAGAGTCCAAGTTAGGTTAGGAAAATTGTCTAGGAGGATTATAAAAGTGACGTACTTCATTATTTTGATACATTAAATAATTAGAATTGAGTGAGTTTTATGTTAGATTATCTGTGCATCATTCATCCCAAAACCCCCGTCCCCATCATTTTTGGTATCAAAGCCTCGCACACATCCATCCTCAACCATCCCAAAGTCATTGTCATAGAAACTGCCTAGTTTCCAAATCGTGACTTAAGCTAAACTTAAATTTATTGTTCAACCATCATAAGCCCATTCTGTAATAGCCTATCATCTGTTTCTCACCAAAACATTAACCAACACAAGAAAACCAAACCTTACCCAAACACAGCCAGAATCAACCCTAGTACAATATACATATACCAATCGTAGCCCTAATTTCAGCCATAAACCTACCCAAACACGACCCAAATCTTAGCCTACATAGGTGAGAAGAAAAAAAAGGAAAGAGAAGTAAAAATAGTTGTGCCACCATCGTCGTTTCTTGCCGTCATCCCTTGCCGCTACAGCCGCCCCGCCACCATCATCCTCATTTTTGTCAAGAAAATTCAAAGCCTTTAGCCTCCTCAAGCTTGCTGCTCTCCTTGGACTTACGGGAAACAGTGAATCAGAGAGAGACCGTGAAGAATAAAAAGAGGACTTGGGGAATAACTATCTCCTGACAAATTACAGTTGAGTACTCCAAAGTTTTTATAGTTTTCTAGTGTAGCCCCCAAGTTTTTTTAAATTTTAAAAATACCTCCTGGAATTATACATATCAGCCCCTATACTTTCATCTGTTACACTTTTAGCCCCCGAAGTTATATTATATATAGTTCAGACCTTATTTCTTGTAATTTTCTGCAACTAAGTCCTCAAGAAAAAAGGCTACATTTTTATTTGCAAGTACCATGGTAAATGCCGGAGAAATCAACGCCAAACTTGATATTTATATTTTACAACAAGATGAGCGTCTCAAAAGGATTGAAGATTTAATCACAACACTTACTGCAAATACGGCAAATGTTCAGTCTTCTATTACAGCACTTACAGTAAAAGTTAATGTAGTCACGAACATAGTTGTCAAGGCGTCGCGGCGTTGGGAAATCTGCAAGGCGAGGCTCGACTTGGGAAATAGTCGTTAGGGCGACCTTCGACAGCTTCAACGACTTCTCCGACCTCATCGCGCGACTGCTCCAACCTCGCGACTGCTTCGACAGCTTCTTCGACCTCATCGCGCGACCTTCTTCTCCGACTGCTCCGACCTCATCGCGAACCCTCGCGAGTCGCGACTGCTCGTCGCTCGACTTTTCTCGTTCGTCTACTGGACTTCGCTGGAACAAGCTTTGCTGGTGGGTCTGTGTCTCTAATCTCTATATATAATATAAATTTATATATGTATAAATTTATACATACATAAATATATATATATATATATATATAATAAAATAAATAAAAATAGAAAATAAAAAATATTATATTTAATATATATCTTATATATTAAAAAGAAATTAATATATATTTAAATAAACAACAAATAATATGTTTAAAATAATTGAATTTATATAAATTTCTATAATTATTAATTAAATAATTATGATACCATAAAAAATAAGATAAAATAAAATAATATTATATACATATATTTAAATAAACAAAAATAATAAAAATAAAATAAATACTAAAAAATTATTTTAATGATAATGAAATAAATACATAAAAAATAACTATGATATTGTCATTGCATAAATATTATATACACTTAACTATTAACTATATATAATATTTTAAATAAAATATAATATTTAATTAAATATGTGTATTTTAATTTTAAAAAATAAATATATTTAATATGTAGTATAGTTGCATGAAATAATTTGAAAATAAATACTATATACTCTTAATTATTAATTTAATAATACACTATATATTTATATATATATATATATATATATATATTATAACACTATCAATGGGATTTAAAAATATATTTAATGTTATTCCATAGTGTTATGTTTTGAGTTTTAATGTATATGAAATTTTATTGCTAATATAGTTATGTAAAATAAATAATATATAAATTGTACATTGTAAACGACTTGTCGCCGTACGGACGCCATGGCGGTCGCCTAGGCGTCCAGGCAGTCGGCTACCGCCATGGTTCGCCGTGGCGCCGTGACAACTATGGTCACGAAACGCGTAGATAAGGGCAAGAAGATGCTCGTAAGAATTTTGAAAATCCAATTCCGGATTTTAATCATATGAGACTACAACAAGGCAACAACATGACTCTAATTCACGAGTTAATCCTCATGTTCCAGATCCAAGGATGAATGCAGTGGATAGAGGAGAAAAATTAGATGTTGGAGATTTAAATGGCGATAATGATCCCAAAATATTCTTCGATTGGATTCACATCTTGGAGAGATTTTTTCGATGGTATGAATTATCTGATGAAAGAAAATTGTTCTTTGCTAAAGCGAAATTGAAGGTGACAACTCGTATTTGGTGGGATCAACAAAACAAAATTTATATACAGCTGCGAGAAGATGGGAAGTTGTGAAAGCTGTATTGACACAACGTTTTGTACCTTCGGATTATAAGCAACGAACATATTTGCAGTTAACTGAGTTGGTACAAGGAAGTAAATCTATAGTCGAGTATTCTTTAATGTTCTACAGTTTGGTTACTCAGTTTTGCTGGTGGTGTAGTTTCTGGTAAACTCTTGCTTTTAGATGATGTTGTTCAAGTTGCTACCCAAGTAGAGGATAATTTAAAAAAGAATTCTGTTAGGTCTCCAATACAAGTCCAAATTCGGAGGGAGCATACTTTTGTGGAGCTTATTTTACGTAGGCCGGTGGAAAGATCGTCAACAAGCCCTTCAGCTACTAGCGAGCCTAATCGTACCACAAGTAGGGGTGCTCAAATTTTTGGTTTTTTCGGTTTTTTACCGAACCGGTACTTGTTTTTCGGTATTTTAACACTTTTCGGTATTGGTAGCGGTAATGACTTTTTTGAATTCGGTAAAAATCGAAATACCAAAATTTAATAATTTAATAATTAATAGTTAATGTTTTGTAATTTTATATATTAAATAATTTGTTTATATATTAATAGTTTTTGTATAATAGTAGTTTTATTAATTTTTTATATATATATTAATAATGTTTTGTAGTTTTATTTTATATATTAATTATTATTAATAGTTAATGATTTCTTAGTTTTAAAAAAATTATTAATATATAATTTTTTATATTTAATTATTATTAATAATTATATATATTACCATGCGGTATAACCGAAAATTGAACCGAAAAAATCGGTACCGAAACCAGTAATCCGATACCAGTTTCGGTTCTTGTTTTTCCAATAATTTCGGATCCCAGTTTGGTTTTTTACCGATGGGCACCCCTAACCACATGTTCTTTTAATGCTAACAACAACTATACATGTTCTTTTAATGCTAACAACAACCATACGTCTACATGCTATAACTGTTGTGGTTTTGGTCATGTCTTTTGAGTGTACTTCCCCGAAGATGATTGTTGCCTCTTCTCCCTCTAGGCAACTAGCTATTGTTGACAAATAGTGCGAGAAAAATGATTTGAGCGAAGAGGTTTACAAACTGTTAGATGTCGAATACGAGCTCGATGAGCAAGAGTTAGAAGCTGATGCTCATTTGGAAAGATGTTTAGGTGTTCTTTGACCTTTGTTGCTCAGAAACATAAGGATGATCCTAAAATCCATCGTGGGCGAATTTTTCAGACAAGTCATGTTCAGGACGCGTGCTCTCTTGTGATCGATACTGGGAGTTATACGAATGTTATCTCTGGGGGAGCAGTTAAGAAATTTGGGTTAAAAGTTGAGCCTCACCCGGAGCCGTAGGATGTTGCATAGATTACCAATACAAGGTTGCGGGTTAGCAGAGGTGTTTGGTTATATTTTCCGTTGGAAAACTTAAGGATATCGTTATGTGTGATGTTCTACCCCTTAAGGTTTCACATTATCTTAAGGCGTAAATGGCTATGGAATCGTCATGCGCAACATGATGCTCGTGCTAATATCTATTCGATTAGGCAAATATCAAATTCACTCTTATTTGTGCTCTTGACATGCCAAATTTGAAGCTTGCAATGACTTGGTGATCTGATGTGATTGTTCTTGTGTTGATGTTCATAACTTGACGATGTCTAGTTTTTTTCGGTGGAGAACTGATGTAGGACGACGAGCCCGTGAAAGTTGTTTAGAACAATATAAGAGGCTTTGGAAGCCCATAATTCGAAATTGTTTAGTTTTTTTAATTTGCAGTTATCTTATTTAATTTGTAGTTATCTTATTAGAGTTCAAGTTATGTTAGGAAAGTTGTCTAGGAGTATTATAAATAGTGATATACTTCATTATTTTGATATATTGAATAATTAGAATTGATTCGAGTGAGATTATCTGTGAGATGTTTATCCGTTCTCCCAAAATTCCGTCCCTATCACTAAAGATCAACAGGTAAGGGTTTAAAGTTAAATTTATTGATTTAAAATTTATAATTAAATTGTCAAAATTACATTTAACACCAAATTTCTTTGACTTTAAATATCAACAGGTTCGGGTTTTTTTTAAAAGTTTTTTGAGTCTGACAATTCCATTTTCTTCCTTTACAATTACCATTGTCGCCATACACCACCACTGGCATCACTGCACCATAGTGGCTCTACACCACTACCGCACTCACCACTGTCGTCAGTGCTCTATTGCACCGTTGCACCATCAACACCAGGAAGAAGATTATTAGAAAATTTTGTTCTCCTATCTCACATCCTCCCTTCATCATAGTTGTCACGGCGAGAAATAGCGGTAGCTAACCGCCAGGGCGTCTTAAGACGCCTAGTTGATAAGGCGTCCGTCATGACGTCCATATGGCAACAAGTCGTTCACAGTATGCAATTTGTACATTATTTATTTTACATCAAAAGTATATTGAACAAAAAATATTATTTAATTTTCTCATGTGTTGCACTAAAAAAATACATTAAACCAATATAAATATACATTTAATTTTAGGAAAGAAATATTATTTATATATTATTTGGAGTTACATGAGTTTTTATTTTTATGATTTACGTGGTCAAAATTATAACTTTTAAGGGTTATTGTATGTGCAATAAAACTAAGTTGCAACTAATGATTCATGGAAAAAGAGAGGCTTACTTTTTAAAATAAAAAATTATTATTTTATTACTTTTTTATGAGAGGAAAAAATATATTTATTTTGTTAAAAAAACAATCATGGCCAGTATGTATAACAAACACGTGGAACACAACTATTTTGTTTTGTTGAGGGGCAATGAATCACTTCAGTACATTAAAATCTTTAGTGGATGACATCTAGCAATTAAATTTAAAAAAAGAGAGAAAAAGAACAAAAATAGCTAGTTGGTGACAGCTAGAAGTCAAAAGACACTTTATTCTTTCTTCTTCTTATGCCGGGGCCCGTTTCATTTTCTTTTTAGTTCTTCATATCTTCTTATTCTGGTCTTCTTTATATTTTTCCTTTTTCCTTCTGCAACTGAAGTTTCCCTAATAACTATTGCGTCTCTCACAACCATCGTCTAGTGCTGCTGTGTGTGGGTCCGCAAGTCGAAGTGGCCAAAAGTTTTTAGGATTGTCTTTAAATTTGACCAAGCTGTCTTGGCGCTTGCCTTGGCAGCTGACCCCAAGTGTCGACTTGCTGCATGCTCTTGTACCAGGCCAAACAACTATGCCCTTCACCTTATTCACTTTCAGTTTGTTTTAGTAAAACTTTTGTGGAGTAAATGTGAGATTTAGTTCCAAGGTTGTATATATATATGATGCTTACCACCTGTCCCCCATTATTAATCCAGTTCAAAAAAAATGAAGAAAAACATGTGATCTGTATATAATATGGTGATTGATGGCTGATGCAAATGTAATCATCTAATAAGATGAAACCGTAGAAATCTCCAAAAAGCTTGTGAATTGGCCTTTGGATGAGCAATTCCTCTAAACAGATGAAACCTTGGAAAAGCATAGATTAAAATCTTACTAGAAGGGGTGAGAATTTACGGTGCATTTATGTTTGTCAGAATTGACACAACTGTTTAATTTTGAGAAAAATGTGTTCTTTATATGAGGGAGGAAAAGAGCTAATTAAATGCCTATTTCCTGTTTGTTCTATTGTTTCTTGGACTACAATTGAGTTGCTCTTAGTTCAATAATACTTTTGTAACCTAATGATTCCTTCATATAAGAATTTGGCTGTATTGAATGTTTAATTCAAACTCCAACTGCAGTTTGAATTTGTAGAAATAGACAAAATCATGGACATTAGTGAGAACCAAAGAAGAGAGGTCACAGCGACAACTTCGTCTGGGGATCTTCATTTCTAGAGGAGTTTCTAATAAAAAAGATGAAGGCGAGTCAATTCAAGTGTGTCAATTCAGGGTCAGCTCTGACAAATAAGCCCAAGTTATTCAACTCATTTTTTCTCTCATAAATATACTCCAACTTATCTTTATCTTTCCAAATCATATGCCATCACAGCTTTCTCTTTCCTCATTCGCCAACTTAGTTTTGTCTTTTTTCATCATACACCGACTCAGCAACTCAGCTTTCTGGTAAAGGTCAAACTAGCTCAACGGTTGTGAAGTTTTGTAAATAAAAGCGAGTATGAGTCAAATGGAAGAAAAATGAGTTCAATGATGCAAATGTAGTCTGAACCTTAGTTTAATGATGATAAATGCATTTAATCCAATCATAATATTAACATAGTATTGATGATTGTTCTTCCTTTTCATGTCTATGACTTTTTATAGTTCTTTATTCCACTTTTGTTTGATCTAACATTCTTTGCATTTCTTATTAACACTTACTATTTACTTATTTGCTCAAAAGCAACCTTAACATTTAAATTTGTTGCTCACAATTGTAACACAAGGTATAAATCACGTATTTGAGGGTTATATTATATGGGCTGGGTGTCGTTGTCAGCCACGGTTATGTGTCTGGGCATTGGACTTTGAACCCCAACTTTAGGATATGGAGACAACTTTAAAAAAGGGGGTCCAAGTATAGGATACAAATTTGTGGGCATGTCTTGTTTAATTATATCATATATATTTTAGATAGTTGTGTACTATTAATGTTCAAATTTAAAAATGATCATGTTTGATATTAAACAGGAAGTGAAAATTTTACCTTTAACTTCAGACTAAAGTGTAGAAGAAAAGATGTTCTTTCATTACTGAATACAAGACTTTAACTTCTCTTGTATATGTACTTAATACGAGTGTTCTGTATATATACTTTACCCTTGCCCAAGTGTCTAGTGGAGTAGTGTCCGACACATGCTTATCAAGTCGTCGCCTAGGCGACAAGTCGGTACGAAGTTACAGGTCGTCTGGGCGACTTGGTTGGGGAGGCAAAAGGCGAGCGACCAGACAACGGTTTGGGCGACTTCTGGACGACTTGGGCGACTTGGTCGTAGTGGGTATGGTCCAACCCAAAGATTAACAGGGTAAAAAAAAGATAGGCTAAAGTTCGGCTGAAACGAAACCTAATCTATCGATCGCAAATCGCAACTTGGGTATAGCAAAGAGGAAGAAATGAAACGAGTCAGCGAGGGAGAAACGAACCTGCTAATCGATTGATCGATCAAGCCCACTTCGACGACTTACTTAAGCGCGACTCCAAGGACTTCTGACTCCGACGGCGACGACGTGACAGTTTACAGGTGGGATTCTCTTCTTCAATTCTTCTCGTCTTCATCTACTTTGATTTGCCGACAAAAATATGGGGCTCTTCTTCTACTTTGCTTCAATTCTTCTCTTCTTCTACCCGCTTCTCATCTTTTATCTTCTCGCCGAAAAAAATATGGGGCTCTGTTCTGCTATTCTACTTTTTGTTACTTCACACTTCACAGCCTTCACTATTTGTTTATCTTCTCTGACTGCTTTGGCTCTGCTGCCTATTTATTGTTTATGTGCTCTATTTAGTATTTATTTGACTTATGACTTGATGTTTATTGCTTCACAGCCTGTTTTTACTTGTTTATGTGCTCTGTTTGTTTATTGTTTAGTGCTTCAGTATCATAGTTATGATGGATATTTGCATTTAAAGCATTTCCTAAACTACATATGTATAAATTATAATAGTGTAGTAACTAAAAAAAAGTTACTACTTATTACATTACTAATTGTTTATATTTAGTTGTTTTTATCATACATTTTAATAATTAATCTATATATAAAATTTTAAAACTTAAGAAACAAAACATAAATTTAAGAATTATATTGAATTAAACTAAATATTATAAATGTATCGCCGTTTATATAATTTGAAGTTGGTACAAGTTCAAAAAATTACAACTATAGTAAAATTATCATTTTGACTTGATCTTATCCACTTTTTCTTGTGATTTGATATGCTATAACCTGCATTTTGAATATGGAAAATCATTAGAAATATAAATATATAAATATTCATATAAATGTTAAATATATATAATTTTATACATATAAAATTTACATTGTTAATGACTTGTCGACTCGCGGACAACTAGTCGGGCGCTTTGTCGACTAAGCGCTTAAACTCCCGGTTGTCGCTTTGTCTCAACCGCCTTGATAACTATGGTCCGACATGGGTCACATTGGCATCTTGATGTATCCAATAGAAAGAGGGAAAACATGTTGCAAAGGAAAGAGATAATTATAATTTGGCAAGTGTAAATTACTAAATAAAATAAAAATTGTAGTAGCACTAAGCTCTATGCTGCATTAATGCCGGCATGTGTTTAAGGGTTTAAATTTCTCAATTTTATATTTTAAGAGATTCTTGTCAATGTATGTTGCTTTTTGTCTGCAGGTTTGCTACATTAATGCATCAATGTTTGAGTTCCATCAAGCGCGGGTCTGCCAAAGAGATAGCTTTAGCATCTCATGCTATTGGTGATCATCTAATTCTTCTTTGTAGATGTTTGCCCTTGTTGCTTAGTTTGGAGTTTTCTGAGCTTTTACTTTCTACTTGGTAGGCTTGTTAGCTCTGACGACTGGTCCTGGGGAGAAAGCCCAAGAAATGTTGGAAGAATCAGTCTCTCCTATATTAGATGCTCTCAAATCTCGGCCTGAAACGTCTAAGATATCGGCGGTATAAAGGACAACATTGCATTAACTAGATAGTTTTTATCAATTTATCTTGATTCTTGGAACAATTATGATTTGAAATTTATAGTTTCATTACGTTATTTTCATGATTCTAGTTATTGGAGTGTTTGGCTATTATCACTTTTATTGGTGGAGATGAGTCAGAGGATACAGAAAAATCAATGCAAACAATGTGGCAAGTGGTTCATCCAAAACTTGGTTCTAATGTATGTATGCACGTCTAATTACCGTGATTAGATATGAAATTATTGAATCATATATGTTCATATTTTCTACTCAGAGATGATCTGTGAACGATTTTTCCATGCTGATTGCTCTTAATTGATATTTTGTGTCCATGTCAGCCTGTTGTTAATGATTGTTTCTGATGTTTTTGATTAATGGAATATCATAATTTGTCATGTTATGTTATGTAATAATTTTACTCATAATAAAATGTACTATTAATTAAACAATGCCAATTATATGGGAAGCCTTATACGGAGAGTTAAGCTTGTATCCCTTCTCAGGTAGTTGCTATGAAACCTTCACCAGCTATTATCACATCAGTGGTCTCTGCGTGGTCATTTCTCCTTACAACTATGGATGGATGGACCCTTAATCCTAAAACTTGGCAAGAGTGAGTAATATATCCTCTCTCTCTCCCTCTCTCCCTCTCTCTCCTGCCTTTACTTTTTCTGGCTATAAAATTTTCACTCAGACCTTGTGTTTCCCAAAAGAAGCAAGAAATTGGTCCCTCACAAAGTGCATTCCCATGGGTACAACTATGGCCATGGAAGGAATTTAAGGAGACCATTGGCACATCTTATTGTGGCGTGAGAAGGATGTATCCTTTTCCTGAAGTTCACAAATCAGAGCATGCAACTTTTGCTAAATTTGCAATGCCTATTGACACCAAGAAAATTAGATGAATTTAACTTGATTTGAAATGATGCAGGTCGATTTCTTATTTCTCTACTCTACTAGACAAGGATGATAGATCCATACGAATTGCAGCTGGTGAAGCACTTGCATTAATTTTTGAGATTGGAAATCTAGAGAAGTTTTCTAGCTTAGCTAAAGTCCCTAGTGACAACTCCATTTATGACGGGAACAGTTCTTGGGAACTTGCACATATACAAGGATTGAGGGCGAAAATCCTAAATCAAGTGAGAAGCCTTTCTGTGGAGGCAGGTGGTAAAGGTTCTGCCAAGAAAGATCTAAATAGTCAGCGGAACACGTTTCGGGATATACAGGAATTTCTTGAGGTGTACCTTTCACTAATTTTGTTTTACTTTTGCCATATATATTATTAAAGACTGATGAACTGATCTCTCTTTTAATCAATATCAGGATGGTTATAGTCCAGAAACTTCAATGAAGATTGGTGGAGAGACTTTGAACACGACGACATGGTCTGAACTGATACAGGTTCCTTCTGCTTCTTCACTTAGGTTTCTTGATTTGTTTATCCATTAGTTTAATAGGGCTCATCTCAGCTTTCATCAAACAGTTGAATTTTCTGAAGCGGTTTCTTGGGGGAGGATTCGTCAAGCACATGCAGGTCACATTTTCTCGTCCATATCTTGATGTCCTTGTTAGGTTGAGATCATGATTATATGTTCTTTACATGAGTTGGTGGTTTCGTATAAACAGGATAATGAAATTCTTCATGATGTCTTTGGCTTTGCACCAAAGAAGAAGCTTCTTTCTGGCTCGGAAAAGCGTATATCTGGTGTCGAGAAGGTAGCTCCTGTACTTTTTTTGCGAACATATGGTTGTTTGTTGGATTTCAGTTCTTACCATTTTTTTCTGATATAATAGTCCTGTAATGATTCTTATATTTGTATATTTGGATGGAGTTATCATCATGAAGTTGTATCCATCATGTCTCTTTTTCTTAGTGGGCATGGAGTAGAGTAATTGTCAGTATGCTGTCTAGGTGCACGTTTCTGCTCATTACACAGTTGAATGAAAATGGGTTTGGCTAGTTGGCTCAACTGGATTTCTGATGCTGTTTAATTTACTGATGAACATACTATGTTCACTTCATGTAAATGTCAAAAAAGAGGTGATCCATTTTGACAAAGTATAAGGAGAATAGCCTCGAAACTTCTCATTTGATTAGTTTTATTTATTTATTTATTTATTTTGATTTTTTATTATTGATGTGCATTGCTGTTGCTGGCTATGGTATAATTAACCTTTTTGAATGTCTGTTGTATTCATTGAGCTTTCTTGAATTTGTGTTAAGCCGTCCCAACTATATGTTATTATTATTTTTTTGCTTCTTTTTTATTTCCTCCTATGATAACAATGAGATTTAATTCTGGTACAGAGGATGTTTAAGTCACCAAACTCAGTCCTCAACAAGGCAAGGACTCAGATACTGAACAAGCAGCGTATGCTATCTCAGGTTGCTTTCTCTGTTTCTTGTCTACCTGTTAACTTTTGGTATCTCTTTTTACGCTATACTGTTGGGAGTTGTCGTTAAATCTCTCTCTGCTGGACCGCTGGTAGAGAATTGAGTTTCATTTGGAAAACATTGTAGCTTTCATGATAAATGTGGTGGTAGTGCAGTCAAGCTATAATGTTACATTTGGATTGAAGGAATGGAATAGAGTAGTGAATGGAATAAGGAAGGGAATGAAATGATTTTTTAATATTCCATGTACATGTTTGGTTGATGTTATGAATACATCTAAGAATGAAATAAATAATTAGAAAGTGACCTAAATACTCTCAAATGTTCAAATTTAAATTAAATTCAATTTATATTAAAAAATTAACACATATTTCTCTAGATTTTTTTATAATTATATTTTTTTCTTTTTTTTACTATACTTTTTCATATAATTTTTTTTGGGTGGGGGTGGGGGTGCGGGTGGGGTGGGGTGGGGTGGGGTGGGGTGGGTGGGGGGTAAGAGGTGTATACATAATCACATAATATTATTTTTTTGGGGTGGGGTGGAGTGGGGGTAGGGGTGGAGGGTGGGGTAGGGTGGGGTAGGGTGGGGTGGGGTGGGGTGGGGGGTAAGAGGTGTATACATAATAACATAATATTATTTTTTTGGGTGGGGTGGGGTGGGGTGGGGGTGGGGTTAGGGTGATGGTAAGGGTGTATACATAATCACATAATATTATTTTTTTGGGTGGGTTGGGGTGGTGAGGGGTGGGGGTGGGGGAGGGGTGGGGGTGGGGTGGGGTGTATACATAATTACATAATATTATTTTTTTTAGGTGTGGGTGTGGGTAGGGGTGGCTCTGCTCCTCTTTCGCTCGCCTCTGCTCTTATTTCGCAGATCGATAGATTGATTGAATGAAAGAACATGAAACCCTATTTTATTTTTAAGGGGCATATTTGTCAATTACTTAAAAATTATAGATGTAATAAGTTATTCCTGACCCCCCTTTCAGGAATAAAAATTATAATTTTAAGTTAACACCTATTCCACTAGGAATACATTATTCTGTTGGAATAAACAAACCAAACAACATTTTTATCATTCTAATGGAATGATTCATTCCATTCTTCCTCCTATTCCATCGATCCAAACGTAGCATAAGAAGTTTGCTATTATATGATATTGAAGAGTGGGTATGGAGTGAGTTATGGTATAAATCTCGCCTCCTATGGAAATAGGGATACTACTGATGAAAAAACTTGTATGCTGTAGACAGAATCAAGTCCAGTTTAGGACGTATTAGGTTTTTACAAAAACTAAAGTTCAGTTAACGAGTTCCCACTTCTGGGTGGTGTGCAGTCACTAATGTACCTAGACACTGCACCAAATTAATAGCTGCAGTTATTGCTTTTTACGTATGAAATGAAAGTGAACAAAAAAAGAGAGCAAGAAAGGGTAATTGTAGACGTCAGTTCCGAGTTCCTGTTCTAATCATGATATGGTCCCTTTATGTTTGCAGGATAGAAATGCTGGTCATTATGCAGCTGGTATGGGTGATGAAGATGTCTAGTCATAAAATGGTGATGTTTATAGCTTTGCAGGGGATGAAAAAATATCTTTACCTTCTCCATAAATCAACTGCCTCGGCCCTGTAATCTTTCCCATTAATATGACATGGGACCTAATTTAGTTTAGTTGGTGATTGTTGTTTAGCATGTTTTCTCAATAATTAACATTTATCAAATTCTTGTTATTCTTATTTGAGGAATTAATAAAATCAAAAGATTAGTTTTACAGTTATGGCCCTTATGGGGTTCCATTTTAAATGATGGTGGTTTTCAGAATCTGATGTATGCAGTAGCTGATAACCTGAAATCCAATGAAGTGCAAAGTGCTAATACCGATGGTTATATAACATGGCATATATTTTCGAATGTGTATGCAGATGTTACAAAGTGGGAGTACAGGCATTTTTTTAAGGAAAACCTCCCCACACCCACCCCCACCCCACCCCACCCCCGCACGGAAAGAAACAAAGAAATGCTGAACAGAGTATCCATGCCACTCCTCTTTCAGCAAATGTGGTTCAATTTATTTGACCTTTTTGAGCCTTTCTTGCTTTAGGTGTAATAAATCAGGTCAGATCCTAAAAAATTAATAGGACTTTTTACAATTTCGCTATGTTCTCTAGAATTTCTCAGCAACTACACTGCATAAGTCGCTAGAAATTTCCCTTTTTAACCCAAGAATCAACTAGCTACTAGTTGCTTACTGAACAGGAACTTCAGTTAGTTGCCACTTGCCAGTAAGCATTTTGCAACTAAACAGATGACTTGCTTGTACAAGCACACAACCTACTTCTCATCTATGACATTAATGCTTTACTTGTATACATACAACAAGTATTCTATCGAAACTGCTCCATTTAAAAACCAATACTTCACTTATATGTATTCATAAACAACCAAGCTTACAAATAACTATGATATTGACGTTGGCTTGGCTGTGCCAAGATGCAAAAAAAAGAAAGAAAAAAGGCGTTACTCGATGAAACAAAACTCCGATTGCAGTTGTTCTTAGCAACAGGCTAACGACTTTCGAGCAAAACGGATTTTGAATTGTAAATTTGATAATATATGGTATATAAGACTTTTAACCTTTATATCTCAGTAACGAGTCAAGCCAGAGAAATGTTTTTTCATTGCTAGGTCCCTTCTGTTATGATTTCGTCCCCCTCCCCTCCTCCCTCTGCCCCTCTGGGAATCTCTCCCTTGTCCTCCCACATCAGCAACATCGGGATCAAGGTCTTCATCTTCATTTGATTCATTCGACTCTGTGAATTTCTTCATAGCACCTAAAGGAACGTTACCTCCGCGTCCTAGGCCATGGATTGAATCTTTCTGGACTTGATGAACAAGTGAAGCCTCGTTATAATTTGCAACTGCAACTGAGCCCGCAACTTTGTAGCTGTAGTTTTTGCCATCTTTGACAAAGTATTGGGGCTTCTTGCGTGACCCCCACTTAGGAGCATTTGTAACATTGCTTGTACTCTGTGTCTGCCCAATAGAGTTCAGTTTGTCGCCCGGTAACTCAGTATCCTCATATCCTGAATCAGCAACACTTAGACCTAAATCATCAAAGGAATCATCGTACTCGTCTTCATACTCGAGCAGTGAAACAAGAGCTGCTGTCTTCACAAAATCCTTTCCATCTCTTGAATCGAGGGTCTGAGAGTCGGGCAAGTCAATAGTAGACTTCCTGACATATCTACCAACAGCAGATGAGGATGAAGAAATTTGTGGACTGCCCGTTTGTTGGTTGCCTACTATAAGTGCAATGTTTGTGGAAGTTGGTGCTGTAGCAGAATCCAACAATTTCCCTTTCCCCTTGTCATGGCTGCTCACAGATGAAGCTTTGGGTGGTATCTCTTCCATTGAAGTGTCCAGCAACTGTAGATCTCTATGGAGCGTCTCCTCTAGAATCCTCTGAATCACCTCTTCAGGGTTCTGGTTATATACTTCAAGACATGCAGATACAAACCCTTTACCGTAATTGGGGAAAAGGTCTTTTATCTGACTAATTTTTGACTCCACAATTGCCGAATCTTCATCCATAGGCAGTATGCTGTTTGTTACATAGTTTGACACGGAAGAAATATCCTTGTTTTTGACCCCTAAAGGATGGATCATGATCGAAGATAAAAACTGAAGTTGTTCGTCATCCATTAAAATCCATCCTGCATGAAAGAATAAAGTATTGAAGTTAAACACAGATGGAGGATAATTTCAGAATTATATCTGTAAACAAGCAGATTATGCATAAGAATAATATCAATGTCTTATTTCCTTTTTCCTCTTTCTTTAATTAATGATGCATACAAGAATATGCTTTGCTCACAAAATGTGTCAGAGGAGAGAACTAGTTTTAAATCAAGGCTAAAAAAGGTTCAAATGGCATGATTCATTAGCAAAAGTAAAATTGGACGAGATACAGCAACTGGGAAAAAGCATGTGCACTTCACAGTGTAACCAAATGCAAATTGATATACTTGCATGTTCTAATATTTTAAGGTCTGAACTTTCTTGTATGAGATAATAATTTAAGAAACCAGAAAATAGTCTAGGTGAAATAACAGTAATTCCCAGAAAAATCAGAGCCACAGATTTGATATTTTGATAATTAGCCACATTTTACCTGCTATGCAAGTTATGGATGGGAACAAGTATCCACACAACAGTTGGCATCATGCCATTAGTTTGGTGAGGAAGACTTGCTAATGTTTACTTTTGCATATATAAACTTGTAGAACCTTGTCCCTGAGTAAAATCTCTAGTGTTCTTATTACCCCGAAACCGGGTGTCATTTTTCCATATGGACAGAGATGTGTCCTAGTATTGGGCAGTTACAAGAGATTACATTTGGGTTGGGCCAATATTGAATTATTGATTGAAATTCAGTAACCTACTGTTGCAGTTATACACTTTATACACGTACATAAAACCAACACAGTACTTAGATCAGACCATCTGATATGTTTACATGAAGACGACACATTGCCCAGTTGTAGAGTATCATGAGATACAAGTCTCAAAAGGAAGTTGGAAAACCCCTTTATAGGTTCAGAATGGGGACTTTCTGTTCATATGTCAAGATAACTTCAAATTTAAGTAACAGTTAACTAATTTGTTATGTCCTAATAGAATATACATGGACATAACAAAACCACATCAAGTAAACGTCATAAAAATAATAAATGCTTTTGAACCTCTTTTAACTTGAGAAACAAAACTGAATTCCAGGAAAATCAAAACTTAAACATTCTGATAAGTACCCTAGTACTACTACTACACTTGAGACGTTCAAAAAACGATAACCCACATGATGATCACTAAAATAACCTACCAATATAACTCTCACCAGTAACATACAAGGATAATGGAGACCAACATGACAAATTGAATGACAGCAACTTGTATAAAGGATTTTAGACCTCCCAGCTACGTTAGTTAGTATCCATACCATTTTAAGCACACACATATTCCATGCAGGCGAGTCTTTAGTTGAAAACAATAAGAGAATCCTATTGAGTTATCACTCCTATGAACTAAAGTTAATTGTAGTCAGTTCATCTTAATACCTGGATATGCAAACAATACTACAGCCCACATCAGAGTGGGAATGAAAATAAATTTTGGATACTATAAACTTCAAGAAGCGGTTCTAATCAATAGAACTCAATGATATTTCCAATTACATCAACCTAAGAAGCTAAAAATAAACAAGGCATTCTAAATTCAGTACAATACATTAGTTTGCACTCCGTGCCTTTTATCAATAATGTATCCACAAAGTATTCATGATGTAAGAATTTGAAATATTAAAGTGGGGAAACATACATGAAAACTGACATCTTTCTCTTCTTTTTCTTTTTAATAGGTAATTTTTGATGCAATCAACGACATTGAGGATAACCTCAAGTTCTATGCCATTTCTCTCACCCTTAGGGTCACAAGAATACCAAACATCTTATTAGGTGCTTCAGTACATGCCATTATAAGCGATTATCACTGATGCCCTCCAAGTGGACGTAAAATTGAAACTTAAGCATTGCTGGCCATAGAGAAACAAAAATAATTTATTTCTAAGTAAAAGTATTCTTACCTTTGTTTAGTAATAAATCAACTCTGGTAATCAGCTTGTAGTTCTCTTCAACGTGTTGCAGAAATGTCAGCCTCCTTTTCCCCTCCTGAACATTTGAAAATCCTTCACTAATTTCCCTAAAAGTCTGAATTAAAATGTCTGCCCTTATGAGAGGGTCCTCTACTTTGGCTGGAAATATCTTTGTTGCAGCCGGAAGAGGGAATCCCTCCTCAAAAATTTCATCACTTAGATAGCACAAGGAGAGCAGTTTCCAACCAAAATTCACTATTCTTGTTGACAACATCTTTAAACTGATAGCAACATTTGAAAGCAGATCACCAGATTTTTCATGATGTCCACCCTCTACTGCAGTGAATAAAACTTGAAAACCACGCTGTAAAGAAGGCAGCAATGAATCATGTAACTTTGCAAGGGTATTTATCAATTCCTCGCTCCCATAACTGTATGAACAGAAAATAAAATGTTAAAAGATTCTTGTACAGTTTTTCAGGAGTAAGCAGATTAGGTATTAAGCATTAGACTGAAATAAGGAATACTACATGCCAGATGATACACAGTAAAAACTACAGCCACTGATCATATAATTTTAACAAAATGCAGTTCGGTGTTACTCAGCCAGTGAATCCCCACCTATCAGCCGAATTTCTTGAATTTAGATAATGTGAAGTTCAAGCCAGCTAGGTAGCATTTGATACATAGCATCATTTGAACATATAAAATGCAAATATGAGACACAAAGATCCAATATAACCACATATAAATTTAGCAAAAACAAAAAATAAAAGAAAATATAACCACATATAGATTAGTTTTGAATACTTCAATTTATGTATTTCCACGCCCTTTCAATTGAAAAGCTCAAATTCTTCTCTAGATGAAAAAAGTAGCTTTATGAGATAAGAGAGAAAAATACAGATGGGTCCCGGATAACAAGACCTCCATAGCACAATAGAGAAGGAACCAAAAAAAAACAAGGAAAAACAACTCAGATTGCTAATCACCAGCACCTATATCAATAGAAGATTCTTATACGAAATGTCATCTTTCAAGGAAGTCCTTCGCATTTTCATTCCAGTATTTGCATATTGCAATTAGAGTTTCAGGCATTCAGCACTTTAATATTAAAAATAACAAAGGAACTACCTAAAAACATATTATCTCTCTTTCGAGATTGTATTGATCACCTATCAAAAAAACAAAAGAAAAGAAAAAGACAAAAGAAAACTTTCAAGATGTTTCTACAGCACTATAACATCGAATGAGAAACCAGATTGTAACACAGAAATATATAAAGCCTCATGTCATGCCTTTAAAATCAAAATAAAAAACAAAAAATGCACCAAGTCAAAAGATGTTAGATGGTGTAACCACAAATACTTACTCAAGCTAGTCAAAAGGAGTTAACAAACAACCCATGCATTGGTATGATCATTTGACAAAATGCACTAGTTATATTGCTAAACTCTTCAAATTATAAAAAGGTGGGGGGGGGATTGTATAGCTTCTATCCTAGATTCTTAAGAGTAATGCAGACTTCTCTTTTCAACTCAAAAAAAAAGAAAAAAAAAAGGAGAAAAATGGGCCAAAATTACAGCATATATTTGTTACCTCATCTCAATTGGGCAGGAGAAAAACACTGCAGCATGCTTATATGCACCAACAAATGCATCCATGGATACAATTGCATCATTTAGAAAGTCCATTATCTATAAGGAAAGAAAATATAATTAAAACAGAGACAAAAACATGAATTTATTCTCACACATCAAGAAGAGGGGACAACAGAAAGCACTCAAAGCAGTCTTTTCATTGCACAATAGACTAAAATTTCTGACATTATCAACACTAAAGCTGATAAGTAATAATAAAAAGGAAACAAAAACTTCATTTATAACAATGTTTAATCATGTTGTATCTAAATTAAGTGATACATCTTGAAAATTAGGGTGCAAAACTCAACCCTAGCATAAAGCAGAGAAGTCACTGCTTAAGGTAGTAAGGTACTATGATATATGATTTTTCCATGAAAATGATAACTGCTGCAAGAGAACAGGAGCAAAGACAAGACAAGAATAATCTATGTTAATTATGAAAAGAAAAATTGGAAAGTAAATCACCTCTAGATAGTCAGCATGAAGGCGCCTAGAACCATGATCTTGGCCATCACGAGAGGAAACTAGAACCTGTACAAAATCAGAAAGGGAGGGGGAAAGCTTGATATTGGTTGAGGAGAACCATGCACTTCTTTGTAATGAAAAAGTATAGGTTGAAAATAGAACCTAAAGCAAATAGGATACATATATACTTCTCCTTTTGTTCCACACAAAAAAAAAGTCCCATTGCAATATTAAGGATGTACTTTTATTCCATATACAGCCCTAAATTAATAGTTTGTTACTTTAATATGATGGCATAATAATGAAATAGTAATGGTAAACCTGAGGACATTGTGTTATTTTATACTACCATCAAAGGAAATGAGGCTCCTTTTGTGGAACAAATCAATTGTCAAATGAGACAGAAGGTGTACAAATTAATATTTGTTACTGGAGAAGCACACTATTATAGATGCAGAGCTAGAGAGAAGAGAAGAAAGAACTAAAAATGACTGGTTTCATAATACAGTGATTCACTAATTAGAGTGGAGGAAAGTCCACTCTTTTGACACTGATTTTTTTTGGTCAAACGAGACCTCTCCAAGTTCTTTTGAATAATTTTCGTGAACTTCATTTTTAAGGTAGATGAACCAGCTTTTAGAATACCTCATGTGGATGGGTGTAGACCCCATTTTGTTGACTCAAGTTAAAAATTCCTAAGAAAAAGAGAACTTTAACACACAAGTCAAACCAAAGACAAATGCAACATCTAACTCATACTGAAATAATATTACTTTTACAAATATCTCAAGGGAAAAATGGCCATCATTTATTACCAGTGTAAATTTTGCGCCAATATTGGCATCATAGATATTCAGTTTCTCTATTCATTATACTACTACTTAAGCTTTTCTAGCTCAGGTTCCTTATCATGAAAATTTGCTAGCATGAACTCACATATAAGTAGGACAAACCAATTACTAACCAAAAACAAGTGGACCAAACAGTGTAAAAGAAGCTCTTTCTAAATAACTAAGTACATAACTTCTACTGAACAGAGAGAGGGAGAAAGAAAGAGAGGGTGAGAGGGTGAGGGGGTGAGGGGGTGAGAATGAGGGAGAGAGGGAGAGAGGGATGCATATGTTCCAATTGATAAGATGAACAAAGCGCATTGAGGAAAATACCTCTAAAGATGAGGTGCAGCGTTGATACATAGTGTTTGCAATGCTTAGAAAATGGGTCACTACTGCTGTGAGATCATCATGGATCCTGGACTGAGCCTTCATCGAATTTACAACCTGTGTAAAACATAATATTATATAGCCATATATACATGTGAAAGAGAGAGAGCTTTAAGCCTTTAACAGAATGGAGATTCATTAGAGGCACCTTCACCAAGGACGAGGTTTTGGGTGAGATTCAGGCGTATTGTTGGGACAGGTCCATGGGGCCAGATGGCTACTACATAACATTCTTTCTACAGTGTTAGTCCGTTGTGGAGGTGGATGTGGTGGAGATTTCTGATGAGTTTTTTTTTAATCAAGGGTGCTTTGAGACGAGTTTCAATTCCACAATTATTGAAGTAACTCCTAGAAAAGTTGGGGCAAAAAATATTAAATACTTAAACCCAATAGCTTAATAGGGAGTGTGTATAAGTTGATGACCAAAGCCTTTTCAATTCATCCAAGGGGAGTGGTGGATTATCTAGTGTTGGAGACCCAAAATGCTTTTAGAGGGGGAGACGGATCTTGAATGCCACTCTCGTTGCAAACTAGTGCTTGGAAGCTACACTTCAATGAGGTGAGCTAGGAGTAGTTTGTAAATTGGACATAGAAAAGGTTTGCAATCATGTAAATTGGACTTTTTAATTTGCTCGTTGGAGAGAATTAGCTTTCGGGGACAGGACGATGAGATGAATTAAAACTTCTGCTTCTTCCAATCCATTCTCATTAATGGATCATCCACGGGGTACTCTGAGAGGTCTAGGGGTATTCGTTACGGAGATCATTGTCACCCTCTTCTGCATTTAGGTCATGCTGACGTTGAGTACACTTATAGTTAAAAGCAAAGGAGGGAGGCATGAGATAGATAGTTAACGAGTCCCGAGGAGAAATTATGTAAAGGGGGCACTAATAATTGACAATATGAGATGTACTCGAAATGGAGAGTGTTGACCCAAATTATCACGAAGACCTTAATACAGTTTATGCACACTAAAAATTCTAGCTTTATACCCAAGGGATGATGCTATACTAAGGGGCTGTTTGTTTAGAGCTGAATGAAGCTGATGGCCGAATCGGTCAGTGCGTTTGTTTTGGTCTGAATGGCTGAATCGGTAAGATGAACGAGTTGAATGGCTAAATCAGATCTTTTTAGTTGAATGGTTGAATGAGCAGTTGAATGAAGTAAAAAAAAATTTAAAAATTAAAAAATTAAAAAAAATATTAACTATTATATTAAGTAATATTAAATAAATTTACAACAATTTTGATTTTTTCAGATGGGTAAAATAATAAAGTTTTGTCATTCAGATGTTTTAGACATGTCAATTATCAAACAGTTTTTTTCATTCAAATTCAGATTCATTCATTTTTTATCAAATACCCCCTAAGTCAGCTATGCTGCGAAAGCCTAGTTATATTATGAACTTCGGCCAAATCATCGTCCAAGCGCTTGGAGACACTAAGATGTACCGTGAATATCCTTGATTCATTCATAGATAAAATTTAAATGTATGGGAAGTTATAAGGTTGGAAGCCATTGCTTATAAGGCACGTTACTTATAAATGCTTACCAATAATCTGGTCAGATCTTCATTTTCATGACCATATATGGCACATATATCTAACAACTTGGGCAAATCAAGTAACTTCTTTTCCTGTAGAAGGACTATATTGAAAAATTAGTAAACAAAAGTGCAGCAAAATATTTAGTTATCGGATATCACAAAGAGTGTTACCCAATCTATGGTTCATAAAATCAAATAAGTTTTATATGCAGTGGAAATTAGTTAGTTTTCTCTAGTTGAATAGGATAGACATACAGTCTCTATCAGCATCATCTCATGAAAATTTACGGACAAAACATATTTTTCGAGCAGCAAGATACAATATTCTACCGAACACCTTACAATGTTTTATTCAACTTCATTCTTCTGAGTACATAAAATCTTTTTAAGAGGAAAGTAATTCACTTAGTTCACCTAGGGAAGACAGTTCCGTAGGTTTAACTTAAAGGAGCACCTAATCACAAGGCCCATCAAGGCCTACCCAAAAGCCCCTCGGCCAGGTGTAGACCCAGCTTCTTAAATCAGGTAAGCACCTTGAGCACTCAAGCTCCATGAGCTAGGCATGCTTAAAAGCTTACTTTCTTAGCTAACACTTAACAGACCATTTTTTAAAAACTCAGAAATTAGTTTTCTTTAATTACTCAGTTTTTCTAAATACATCAAATCATTTTCTCATGCATCAAAGTAAGAGCATGGGCCTAAGGCGTCGCTGTTATGTGGCCATACTCCCTCAAAAGAAACAGTTCCCTGTTCTTCAAATATTAGATTTATCCTGGAAGTTACTTAAATTATAGTTTATCATCAAAAGTTACTTATCAAAAAAATTGGTAAGAATTTGCTAAACTTAAGCAGGGTTTGGTTTGCGTCACATTAATGTAATTGCTCTCTGTATGCAATAGCTTATTATGTTGATGTGACATGTTTTGTGTTAGGTTAATCCATTGTGATGTATTGATCGATACGGATGTAATCCCATTATCAATTTGGCTAATTTTGAATACACCCTCCAGGCCTATAGTGGATGTATTAGCTCATTACTTCCATAATTAAATAAGCCACAGAAGACAAAATAGTAATGATTTAAGCTGATGTGACATTTTTTACTTCAAATTTGTTTTATTTATTGCATTAGAAATATTTCGTGACTCGAATGCAATTTAGAAATTAAATATAATACTATTACATCTACTACAGAAATTTCAAGCAGGAACAATACATACAATTCATAATGAACTATTACAGTTACATTACAACGCCAGCAGAGACTATTGTATTACACCCAAAAAAAATATTCCTCAAAAACAAAACCTGCCTTATTGTGTATGGTTGTAATACTAATACATTAATTGTGTCAAATTTAGTTATAACATCCTCATTTTTGGAATATGTATTAAATTTAATAATTTGTGCATATTTTGAACTTATGCACCTTATTATCTGCTTCGACAGGCACCTTGCCTTGCGCATTGCGCATAGGATTCCCATTTTTATAAGTTGGTGCCAAGACCCTAATTGAACTTTTTAAATAAGACCTGTAGAATTGGAATAATTAGTGTAATAATCGCAAGAGTCCCTGCTAACCTTTAATGACTTATATTTGTTATACAAACAATTTATATATGTGTGCAAGTACATAGGAGGACAACTAAATTGGAACAGAGTGAGTAATATATAACATCTAAATATAAATCTCAAACTTGTGACCTTTTTTAATAGTGAAAGCTTTAAACCAAAAGGTAACTAGAGCTAAAAAGTTGTTAAATATTTTACTCCATCCCATTTATAGTGCAGCTTCAATAAGGTAAACAATTTAAGAAAATAAATATCAATCGACTTTTTCCCCCCATATAACCTTGCTTACATATAGTAACATTGACATTTATTTTTCAAAATGGAGGGCTCAGTAGATCTCTTTTTAAAGGGTTATATAGTATATCAAAAGGGGCATTGAAGTTATAAATGTAACATATTTTAGAACATCCGAAATGTAAATCACGACACACAAATGGGATGAAGAGAGTTATTTTATGTCACATATACTTATAAATGGATAACCAGAAGTACAACCCTGTTATAAGGGGGCGAGACGAATTAACTAGCAAGAAAAGTTAGCCGGGTCTGAGACAGATAGTTGCAGAATAGTGAGAAAGACAGGTAGGATGATTTTCGCAGGTACCCTATAAACCTGAGTCAATTGGAAGGCCACGTAAGCAGAGATACAAGACTAACCTGCATGATCTTTTGGACTGAGAATATCAGCAGCCTTAGCACCCGGATCTCGATTGGATGATCTGAAAGAAAATTGGGCCGTTTTACATTAATATAGAGTAAGAGCATTAGTGACTGAAACCATACACCATAACAAGAGTGACCTAAACTTACATGAGATACAAAACCATAAAGACACGCCTGCTCAATTCATACTCGCCAACAATGACCCCTGCAACTATTCCTCTGGCTCCACGATATGGGAAATCATACCACCTACTCCTAAATTTCAGGAAGCTTTCTAGGAAAGCACTTAGGGATGTATCACTGGCCACTGAAAAGAAGAGAAGAAGAAAAAGAACAAGAATGATAAGAATGTAAAGCTGTAAAAAATACCATGTTTGTTATTAAATAGAGACAATAATGTGTTCATTTGACATGCCCAAAAATAATAGTAGGCTAGTTAACACGACAATTATTAAACTAATTTAGTTATTAATTCATTGGCCTAGCATTAATCAGACATACTAACTTATTAAACCATGTTATATACTTTAAATGAAGATATGGCTGCTTCAATATATCTCTGGATCCTAACACTTGAACCCTGGACCAAGACACCAATATCCCTGAATGCACTAAATATTTCTTCTATTTTTCTTTTTATTATAATAGTGGGTAGAGGGGGTCAATGTTCTAAAAGGCACTAGACGGGAAGCGAGAGGCCGGGGGCCTAGCGTCTAGGGGGCCTAGGCGGGATTTTTGATTATAAGTAAATTTTAATATTTTATCTTACATATATCCAAACAAAACAATAATATAAAGCAAAACAATCTATAATAAAGATAATAAATGTCTTTGCTTAAAGTTCAAACACATATCTTTAACGTATTAGTTTTATTCATAAACAAAATTGCTATTAAATAATAAAATTTAAAATTTCAAGAATTCAATTCAATATTAAAACTTAAGAAACTAAACATAAATTTAAAAATTATATTGAATTAAACTAAATATTACAAATGTATCATCATTTATATAATTTGAAGTTGGTACAAGTTTAAAAAATTACAACTATAATAAAATTATCCATTTTGACTTGATCTTGTTCACTTATTGTTGTGATTTGATATGCTATAATCTACATTATGAATATGGTAAATCATTAGAAAAATAAATATATCAAGATCTCGTTTGGGTAGTTATTAAAATTTTAAAAAAAACTCTCCGCCTAGGCCCTGCCTTGCCCGCCTAGGCCCCGCCTAATTTTATGAAGAGATTTTTTGGCCTAGGCGAGACGACAGGGAGGCCTAGCGCTTTTTAGAACACTGGAGGGGGCATACCAAATCCTAGAATGAAATAAGGTCGTACCATTATAAAATACAACAAGAACCCAATACTGCTTTAGTGTCGTTTCAACCCCTCTCTTTCTCTTTCTCTTTCTTTTTCTTTCTCTATCTCAATCTCTCTCTTCATTATACACTAAAGTTCAATCATTGCATGAAGCAAATCTATCATCTTACAATCTATCAGAGCGTTGAATTTACATAACCAAATACATAGTCTAAGAGATTGATATAATTGTTTTCCTTTATGAGGGTGTTCTCCCTCTTTCAATTTTGTTAAGGAAAATTTGGGGTAGGAAAGTTAATCTTTCAAATGAAGCATCACTGGAGGAGGCAGTTGTTGCTTCCAAATTTCCAATGCTTTTTTTGTGAGGTTGAGATTTTATCCATGACTTATTAAGTGTCCTTTTAGAGGGTAATATGAGATTTCAGTCTTTTCAGATTTTGTAATAGAGCCGTGTATGGGAGATTTAACTACTGCAAAAGGGGTTACTTCACTCTGGGTGGGAGGGTAACCCTTACTCATTCTTGTATATATAGCAAGTTTACCTCTTTATTATCTTTTGTTGTTTATCCTGTCGGGGGTGGCTCAATAGCTAGACCGCAATTATGTATAATTTTTTGTGTTCTAGGGATAATGACAATAAGAAGGACCATTTGGTGCATTGGGATTTTGTGTGCCATCCTAGAGAGGACAGAGGTTTAGACCTTGAGAACCTGGTATTTAATAATACGTCTAGCTGGAAAATGACTTTGGCACTTTCCTTTAGAACCTAACTATCTTTAGCATCAACTAGATTAGTATGGATTAGAATGATTGGAATGCAAATCCAAGTCATCTTTTTGTCACTCATTCCGGCCTTTGGAATATCATCTCCCAAGGGTATAGTTCTATTCATTGCTCTATTTCGAGTTGGCTATTACATATTCGGCATTAGTTGGACATCTAGGTTGGGGTGCTTTTCTCAATCTTTTTTTTCCCTCATCTTTAGTACCTCTCATCCAATCACAAGTCTCTCATTTCTAAATTTTATATTTAGGAGGGACAAGAGTCGCAAGACAATTCCTTAAAAAAAATCATTTTTATAATCTATATGTAGGCTAATGAGTTTTTTTTTTTAATTTATTTATCAACTTCTTGATTTGACCTCAATTTATCAATCCTTGGACATGCATATTTTGGGGGTTTGATCCCTTATGAATACTATTTGTCGATCTTATTTTCATTATTGGGCTATTCACCATTTCTTCATTTTCTTCTACCTTCTTTATGTGGAAGACAAAGGTTTTCTAAAAAATTAAGGCTTTTGTGATCGGACTAATATTAAAGACGTGTTAGAGACATGGGCCTTGCAAATCTTTATTCCCAAATTTGTTATATGTATACAAGATAGTGATTCTTATTCTCGTATGCTTGTTCACCGTGACTTGACAGTTGTGGTATTTTTTATTTGGAGTGTTGGGTGAATGTCAGATCAGTCCCTCCTTGGTAGAAGATCTTTTTATCCCATGATGATTCAAGGGTTAAGTAGGAAGGATAGGTTGTTTGGAAATAGGATTGTTATGCTATTTTATATTTTAGAGTTTGGCTTAAGTGGAATGCTAGGAATTTTTGTTGTTGTAGGTCTGTGAATATCGATTTACTTTAGGATGTGCCTTCTTCCCCCTTCTATTGGGCTGATGTATTGGGAACTTTTTCACAAATTTTTGTCAGATCTTCGTAGAAATCAATCGGATGTGCTAACGCTCTCTGTTTTCTTCACTCATGTTCTTTACTTTATTTTGATATTGTTTAAGGATGACTTATTGTCCTCGACATTTATTTCTAAATCTCCATCTCCATCTCCATCAATAATATCATTCTTGTTGTATAAAAAGTTGTAAGAGATTTAAAAGCATCCAACCAAAGCACAAAACATTATGCAAATTGGCAAAGCAAACCACAAACGTGAAAAGCAGATTGTAAAAAAATTTACAGCTGCATTGAATTCACTTCACAACAATTACAGAAGCCAATATTGCTTTGGCGAACTTCACAACAATCATGCATTATTTAAATTTGCAAACAAATCATGAATCAACATATTAGAATAGATTAAAAAGGCTAATAATACTAACAATAAAGTAGTAACAACCTTCTCTCCAGAAATCTCTAGGATTTAGCTTAAGCAACTGAGACAACTCCCTGTTCAGTAAATCAACAACGCGCTGAGACTCAACGGGATCCAGTCCACCTTCATCAGCGCCCAGACCAGCAGCAACCGCCTCGTCTTGTGGCAAGAAATTTACAAAATTGCCACTTTGTATCTGACTGGGAACCCAATCGCCGTTCTGTCTCATCTGAACCCTAGTCGAACCACTCGCCGACGACCCAACGGCGCCGGAATCTGACTGACGGAGAGAATTGGATAGTGTTTGAGTGCTAGTTTTTTGTGGTACTGAAGTATTAGGGGTTTTAGGCACAAACTTTTGCCTTTGTTGATTGCCAAAACCTTTATTTCCTTCATTCCTGTTATGTGAGTATCTGTTCGACATGATTCAGATGTTTATATAATATGTATATGGATGTATCTGTTCGCGTAATTTGGATGAGAGAGCTGCCTGGGGAAGAGAGTGAACGTGATGAACTGATGACTTTTTTTATAGAATTATATTTCACACAGTCGAGGAGGTGACTGGTGACTGGTGACGGACAGGGTGATTTATAGTTTGGGCCTCCACTATAGTAAATAATATAAAATTAAGAAACTAAATACTATCAAATTTGGATCTGTTCTGTTTGGGGCCTTTAGGCCAGTCCAGTCACTCTCTTTTCTTTTGATAGCTTTTAGTATTTCATCCGTCTTTTTATTATTATTTTAGGTAATTTCATATTAAATATTTATTTTCTTTTAATAATTAAATTTTTGCACATATTTTCCTATTATACCCGTAACATTAAATATCTCATATTTTTCTTATTTTAATTCTCTCGCTATATTTAATGACATTATTATGGGTAATTTTATCATTTCATTCATCTTCTTAATATGCGTGAAAAATCTACAAGAACTTTTATCCTGTGACGGAGGGAGTATTATTTATTTCCGTCCGTTCAAAAGAGTTTCATTTATAAATTTAATCTTATTTCATATATTATTATTCTTAAAATTACAATTTATCTGTTGAGTAGTGATGGCTGGAAATAATAATAATAATAATGAAATTCTAATTACAAACTTTGATGTTCCAAAATTAGAGTTATATTTTGACTTTTTAGAGTCAAATTGCGAAATCCTAACATTCAAAATTAATATGAAATTATTTAATTTTAATACAAACAAAATTTATTTTCTTCTACTTTGTATGAATATTAAAGTTTGCATTAAGAATATTTAAACATATTTTCTTTAAAACATAATTAGTCAATTGAGATTTGGTAATTTGATTCTTAAAGTGAACTCTCGTTCATTCGTTTTAATTTTTACAAAGAAGAAAAGGTAAACCAGTTTTAAAAAAAGGCATCATAAGAGCCGTACTAAAAATAATCTAGACATGCAAACTTCAAATGTCACATCACAAGGAAGAAAAATTCTTGATTGCAATATAAATTTCGGATCTGGTTAACATGAAATTTATTTGTTGATACACATAAAATCTCGTCTGCGTGTCGGCACTCTATTGATCAATTGACCAACTTACCCAAAAATAAACTTCATGCTAAGCACTTCCATAAATTTCAATCTCAAACAACATTAATGACACTTGGGCTCTCTATACATAATAAAGTTCTAAAAGCAACATCATCATACCTTGCAGCTTAAATTAGGAGGGGGAGTAGTAATATGAATATATTGGTTAAAAAGCAAACCAACTAGCAAGTCAGTTGAAATCTGATCCTCCTAAAATGCATCACTTGGTGCCTACAAGTCAAGCAACAAATTTATGTACAGTGGATTGATATCTAGGAGCCAAAATTGTTTAAACTACATGAAGCATTGGCATGATCTTTTCTTGACATTGATGATAGCATTCCGCATGCTACACTTCATACACCATTACAGTCTGCCATAAAGGGGCAGGAGGGTTAATGTAAAAGAGCATGGCCCCTTCACTCATTTCTTGTTGGAGATCATACCCACTCAAAATTTGTTTCTTTTGGCAAAACCAAAGCAATCAAGCAATCTGATGGTGGGGTCGGAGTAATAGAGAGCATGGACAATATTTCCGGCGAGTAAGGGAGAATGAAGAGAAGCCTTGCCCAGATGGGCTTTGCAACTGGGATTTTAATTACTCCAGCACATTCCCTCTGCTTCAGGTAAGAAATGAAATCCTGAAACTGCACAACAACGTTTTAAAGTGTTCACATCAGCTATAACTGACTCTGTCTTTTCTTTATTACAATACTAACACAATAAAACAGTTGCAGAGTAAGTGCATATATACTTTCTGAGGTATATGACACGTCACACCAAAAAGACAAAAGAACAACGTTTAATTTCTTAGCATTATTTTTTCCCCCATAAAATGATTTAGGAGTTGTGTTTGACTGAATACTTGAGTATCTGAATGGACTGAATAATGCAAAAGTGTTGAATGCTGAATGAAATAAAGTGTTTGATAACTGAACATTTTGATACATCAGAATAGGTGTATTTACCTATTTCACCCTTCTGAACTGTTTACAATTTTTATATAGTTATAAAATGAATAATAAAACTTCATTGCAAAAAAGAAAATAAAAAAATTACTTATAAATTAGTTTTTCATTTATCTAATGTAATGAGAGTATTTTCTGGAGAAGTACTGATGTGCAAAAGATCTAACCAAACTTAAACTTGCTGTGTTACGTGACTACCAGATACTAATCGGAATATGGATTCATTGGAGAAGTTGAGGGAGCTTTCAACCAATCTCACAAAAAATGGTTTATCATTTTTGATTTCTTCTATTGTCAGAGGATATTACAGTAAAAGGGCCATTAAGCTGTTGTTCTGAATCAGTTAGAGATATTAGGCTTATTCAGTCAGCGGAAATAAGATCTATTCAGAGATATATCTCATAATCAAACAGTCTTAATAACTTGTCCAATTCAGATTAAGAGCCATTAAGACTTATTTAGATGCAAACAAACAGCCCCTTAGGCTGGTATGACAAAATTTTAGGCCAATACAATAAGAGACAAATAAACGAGGTAAATATCACGGGCACCTAGTAACAGAAGTCGGGGATAAAAATTATTTTAGTGTGACAGTGGAAAAGGGAAACTAGAGAAACAAAAAAAAAAAGACAATATAACTTACGCCTTTATGGTCTCCTGCAGAAGAAGGGAGCAACCGACATACCTCTCTCTGCATCGCATTCAAAACCAGAGTTAAGTTATCCTCAGTTCAAGGTACCCAAAATATTAAAAGGAGATTTGAGCAGAGCATACTACAATATCATACAAACACAGATAGATATCAAGGAAACAAAGTGTTCAAAATAAGCATTGAAGTTCTACTTCTGTGAAATTGTTCATGAGACAGAAATCCACAGCTGAGCAATTAGCCTGCACTAAGCATAACTTCAACTTCAGAAGTTGATCAAAGATATCAAATATGTGAGTCATGGTTAACGAACTAAACTCAGAAGAGCATAAAAGAATATTAAGGGGCAAGATGAGATATACACTGTTATTCTGAAACAATTGGAGAAGTTTGCAAACATCAAAGGAAAATATGTGGATTTTCTTTTTCGTTCTTTTTTATTTTTTGACAAGTAAAATATTGGGAATTTCATACTCATAAATTACACAAACTATGGAATCATCGATGCCAATACCATGCTACCAAAATCAAATGGAAGTGGGGCCACCTTAAAGTTCTAAATGTGCTATTACAGTATATACATGTAAGAACTCTAATCAAAATATTATTGGTTGTTTGGTGCGGTAAAAAAGAACATCATAATATAGCTTAGGTACAGATCTGAGGAAGGAGATTAGTCTATTCGGAGGGTATATTGATAATAGATATGACTTGGTATAACATATAATGTAAGCCTCCGGATGGTAATGGCTTTTGCACACTAAAAATATTTGATACTATAAGTGTTTTATTTTGATGTACAAACTTCATGTAGTGACTAGAATGGGACACAGAAGCACACCATTTATTCTAGAGCCTGTTACAATGGGGTACATTCGGGTAGATCCCTTGAGTAGAAGATGATATCATGGTACTCTTAACCAGAAAATTGTCCATTTCTTTTATTATCTGCACTTTAAAGTTTATCAAGCTTAGGGGAATTTGAACGTTAAAAAATAAAATTTAATATGAAGGGGGTTATAAATCAAATGATATGATAATAATTATGATTAAATAAGAATTTTTATAAGTCGTGATTAAGGTAATTTAATAATAACACGAGCTTCTACTTATATTTTTCTAAGATATTTTATTGAAAAAATAAGATTTTTGTTATAACGGAGAGATAGAAAAAAAACTCTCCTTTTTAAGGTAAAAGAAGTTTCATTAGAAGAGACAAGAAAAACAATGAAGGACAAGAAGTCCAGTAAAATAACACGAGTCTTGTCCAGCAAAACATGAAAAGTAGAATAGATATAAAGGAAACATGCAAAGCACAGTCCCCAATCTCCATAGAATTAAAAAATTGTCACTCAGAATGCTTCTACGGCAGAAGCCCAAAGGGACACCAAGAAAGCAAGTTGTATCAAATTAGACACAAAAATTGATCATGAAAAAATTTCTAGCATTTCTCTCGGCCCAGATACCCCAAACATCCCCAAAACAAGAAAAAAACCAAAATCCTATTTTCCCGCCAAAATTCTTGAAACTATTATCAGCATGTTCTCTAAGTCTGAAAAGCAGACCAGAGATCTTCAAAATCCAAATAAAAAAACTCGAGCAATGAAGAAAGAGATGAGAATGAGACTCACTGTCCTGCCAACCCATAACACAAGCATCATGGGGATAGAGCCTTGTGTGCTCTGCAGGATTGTCACAAATCATTACTGTTGATCTTTCTAAAACTGCAGAACTGAGAAAAGCGTTTAACATGAACGGGTGTTTGCCCTCCAAGGAAAAGGGATGGGAGAACTGGAATGAATCAAGAAATCAAAGTATGACTTGCAAGTATATAATTTGATGCATATAAGTTTGATAACCTCTCATCTAGGAAGGATGAAAAGGACAAAATATTAAGAAGAAGAAAGTTCGAATAAAGAAATTAGAACCCGAGCAGTATGGAAGGAAGACAGATACGGGGAAGAACTAACACAAATGCAACCTCCCTAACCAGAGTCCTCCTAGAAACAGATGTAAGTCCCAAAATCCAGCTCAAAACTGAACAAGATCAAGAAAAGAATTATAGACCCGAGAGGTTCTCCTGTTTGTTACCTTACCAAACCATTTAAGATTATAAAAGCTAAAGGGGTAAGCGATATATAGGAAGTAAGAAAATAAAATAAGTCCTGTGGATATAATCTATAAATAACATGGACCGTTCATCAAAGGGAAAAGAAAATATGTTCAGGTAATAAAGAAAAAGTTCAAAAGTAAACAAATACGTTATTTCTCAGCTGTGAATTTCATAAGTTTTATACGTTAGTTCAGTATGTAAATCTATTTTCATGAATTGAGATATGTCTTTAATTTATCAACTATGATTTGTATGCAATATCAAATTTAAAGTTATATTGAATTGAGGTTTTTAAGATAGAGATATTTTTCATTGCATAAGCACTTCAAACAATAATGCATGAGAATTTGTAGTGAAAGATGAATTATCCGAAAGCTACGAGAGCATTAAACCAAAAGCAAGGCCATATCAAGAAGTCCAGAAGATACTGAATGTTAGTATAACCATATATGATTTTATATTGTTGGTAACACTAGCAGCTAAACATTCATTTATATGATCATATGAACTGCTATTTGGTTAAATATAAAATAATAGTTTATAGGTTTACTAGATTGGAAAATAAGTTTTCAACAATGATGGTCATCCAGCAACGTTGATTATAAACATCGAAACTTTTAATGGTTGCCACTGTTTTAAGACATTATAAAAGCAGATTTAGGTAATACTCTTTTTTTACTATATTTGTAATATGGATGAATCTCGAACATTTAAATAAATTAAATATATATAAAATTATATTTATATAAATGTGTTCATCTTAAACTGACCCCCTCCCCCCCAAAAAAAATGTGGCCACTAAATTTACACCAAGGAGTAGTAAACAAACTGCAATATTTTATACCCATTCTTCATTTCTAAGTCTCTTTATATTGTATTTTAGTTTTAATTTTTTTTAAGCAGAACGCCTTGACAAAATCTTGTTAAAAATCATACCACCTCTGTTCCAATAAAAGGGTTTCTCTTTCTGACTTCAAGAAGTCAATGCAAAATTCTAAATTTAAAAAGTGATATGTATTCACTGCAGTTTTGAAACAACAAATCTTGAGCGAATAGTAGTGTTTAGACAGTTTACAATATTCATAATTATATTGACTAAAATCAAATGAATCCATAACAATCTTGAATTCGAAAAATGTTGCAAATTGATTTTAAAAAGTCAAAATAGACTTTTTCTTCGAACAGAGGGAGTATCTTAATAGAACAAATTTGAGATATTATATAAATTCATGTATTATGGAATAATGTAATTTTTGCATTAAAATTACATGCATCTCAAAGTTTTCGAAAGAACCATCCACAACAAACAATAGAAATTATGTGTGGATCTCTTTGCAGCTGTCACCGTCTCTACTGCAGATAACGAACTACAACATAAAAACAATTCTGGCACAATAACTATAAACTGCATATTGCTTTCATTCAACGGATATTAAACACCAAATGTTGATATTAAAGTTGGAGTCCTGCAAAAGTTAATAGTTCAAAGTAATGGGAACTGCAACACGTAAATGTTGACACTAACATCCAAGGACATTAGCACGCAAGACACACAGAGATCATATAGATATAGATATAGGAGTACTCGGAACTCACTTTGTGGAGAGGGGTGCTAGAAAAAGTTGACTTCACATGCCGAAAATCTGTGCGTTTCGTCATATCTAATTTTGTAGGCCATCTGCACAAGTGTGAACAAAAAAATAATCAGAAACTAACTTCCAACCATCAAACTTAATAATGGTTCAACTGAGAATTAGATTATTACTCTGCAGGTTCTGAAGTAGCATTTGAATACTTGCAAATATCAGAATGCAGTCTTTGCGCATGAATCGTACAATAATGAACTCCACTTTTACTCAATGTGCCCTGCCATTGATATGGCAGATACTGTCCAGAATTTTCCATATTGGAAGAGTCACAAGGCGGAAGGGGAGGAGGAGAACTAGGCGGAGGAGGAACCACAGGTGGTAGAGATCGAGGTAAAGGAGGTGGAGATGGCTGGGGTGGTAATGGAGGTGCCAAGTCTGGCTGAGGTGGTAAGGTAGTCAAAGGGGGTGGTACAGCTGGCCGAGAAAACATCTGATCAAATTGCTGCATTGAGCTTCCCTGCATTTGTGCAAGTGGAGTCACTGATGCAGGTAGAAATGGGGGTGGAACTGGCGTACTATGAAGATTATTAGGCATTACACCCGGTGAGATCGGATTCAAAGGAGGAGGATGATTCAAACCACGTGCATCCCATGAATTATTTGGTGGAAAATAGAGAGGTCGCATTAGTGGAGATGCTTGGATTGGCTGTGGTGGTGTAATAGGAGGTCCCTGTGTTGATGTGGACATGCAAGAAATGTTTCCTGGTCCAGAATGCAGTTCTGTTTCAGGTTTATTATACATCCACACTTGTTCATTGACACTAGGACCGCCACGACCACCTGAAAAATACATGCACAAAATTTACAACCCTGAACCAAGAATTCCTTTGTCTAAAAAATGAGTTATCTTTAATCTTAATAACAAAAAAATCACCTCCTTGAGATGGATCCATGACCATGTTATTGTCATAAGCATCGGAAACTCTCACTCCAACTTCAGGTACAACTCTACAACCAAAAGGTGTCCAGTTCGACTGAAATGGATGCCTTGTGCTTCGATGAAATTCTGGATTTATTCTTGGTGATGTAAGCTCCAATGAGTTGCTATCCGGTTTTGCTGTGACAACTATGTCATGGTGCTTCCTAGGTTGACTGCTCAAACAAATGGGCAAAAGTTCAACACACATCGATGACATTTACAAAATTGTGAATATCAGGCAGGACTAGAAGAGACCTCTTTCTAGTCATATAAGAATGATACTAAAAGCTCAAAAGATGAAAACCTAGTAGGTCTAAACACACAAAAAATCTTTTGAATGCACCGAAGTAACAATATTTGAATATGATGAGCTAGAAAAAATAAAAGAAAGAAAATATGCCACTTGAAAGAAATTCAAGGTCTGAGATACGAACAATGTCAGCTACGTAACAATAAAAAATAAAAAATCACTACCCAAATCAATTAAAAATACTAACCTAAAGTACAATAGCTAATTTGACAAACTCACAAATTGTAATAAAATATAGTCTCAACCAACATTTATCATTATGGTTGTGAAGCTAAAATTTTTGGGGACTTGCATTACCAAGAATTTCAGCTAGATTTCCATGCCAGTCAATGAGCACTGGAGACATTATATAGGTACTATTGATTATCAATAAACATATTGTAGTATTCAAGCAGAAGCATCCTACTAGATCACATATCGAGTTGAACAGTATAATGATGCTAAACAGTGGTGGAAAAACAAATAGTGCAACAAAATCCACTTAAAGGTGCATCTATGGCAACTTAATGAGAGTAATGTATGTTGTTGATACAAAACTGCTGGTATGAAATTTCTTTAGTTGGAAAACATATCTTTTTGAATTGAGATGTAGAGACTAGCTAGGACAAAGTAACTTATAACCAGGTTTTCTCTGCCAACGAAGGAAACTATGGACTGAATAACATAAGTTGTCACAGCGCCACGGCGAGTCATGGCGGTAGCTGACAGCCAGGACGCTTAGGCGATAAGGTGCCCGCCTAGGCATTCATAAGGCGATAAGTCGTTAACAATGAACAATTTATATATCATATATATTAAGACTATTAAATATTAATAAAAACAAAATATACTTTAATTATTTAATACAAAAGTATATGTGTATGAATTAGCATATTTAATTATTAAGAACAAACAAAAGAATAAAAAAAAATAAAGATATCAACAAAGATAGATATTAGTACTCCTTTAAGTTATTAAAGGTCATTATCAAACAGCCAAACAGACCCTAAGATAAGTAAATGGTAGCTAGTTATCTTCCATTGGAAGTCATTTGCTAAAGTAACCAAACCTAATTAACATACAAGGCACCTAAATCCACAAACTTCATCACCCACATGTAGTATTAGTGTTACTAACCAGACACCCAAGTACAAATAACAAAACAAACACAACTCTCTTTCTATCACACACGTTAACAGTTAACATAGAAGTAGTATGCCTTGGAAACAAAAACTCAATTAGTCGCTAAACGACTACAAGGATCGTCTTCACCAAGCGAGCTCGGTGGTTGGTTCGCCAACATGAAAGAACCACCTATGTGCCGACGTGAAACAACATAAAGGTCCTCGGCGATGTCACGTGCCTTCTCACGTTGGCGCGTGAGGTCACCCGACTTCTTCTAATGCACTCGGATTTCTTGGATCTATCCATTTATGGTTTCTGTGAGTATTGTTGACTTTGTTCGGTGATGTTTTTGGACAGTTCTCATGTGTCGAGTAACTGTCACCAAGGCGTGACCTCGCCTTGCGACCTGTCCAGCGCTTGATGACGTCGCCTAGGCGACGCCTTGATAAACATTAATGGACTAGGTGCAAATCTCGCCAACTCGTTGAATTTGGCAGCATACTCAGAAACCGACATATTCTCCTGCTTCAGTTCTAAAAATTTGACTTCCATCCTGGATTGCATACTCGGCGAAAAGTACACCTACTTATGTTTTTAAAAACTTAAAACAGAGATAAGGCAGAACTATATCAAGTGAACTGGATACAGATGCAAACCTGAATTCAATTTGGAAGAAAATCCCAGGACAACCACGCAGAATCTTCAACATAGTATTTGCAGCATCTATGCTATTGCATTCAACAAACCAACAATAACCCATAGGCATATGTGTTCGTGTCAACCTGACAACTGATCCTATACCACTTATCGCAAGATTGCAAATGGTCATCAGCTCATCATCAGTGATAATTGAGGAGCTGGTGTTTGGAAGGCTAATCCAGAGAGTGCTTGTTGGAAAACCATCTTCTTCTCTAATTGAAGCAGCTTGGAAGTTTCCAGGTATATGGCTTTCAATATAACTATAACTTGCATTATGGGTAATATTATATTTAGTACGTAATGATGCAAGCAATGTAGATAGATGTGACATCCGTGTTCTGTAACTCTCAGATGCATTCTCAAGCACTGTCTGAGCTTGGGGTGATTCAACGACACTATTTCCATAGTTGTTGCTTTTAAATTCAGTATGTACAGAGGCAGGTCCAGGCCTTGAAGTTTCAACGTGCATCCTCACATTAGCTGGACCTACACTTGAAGGTAGAAGATAGTTGTTGTTCTCCTTGCGCCACTGTCTGAGATGCGCCATTACAGTCGTAGCTTCTTCAGGGGTCTCAAACTCCATTAGTAACGCAACTTCACTAGTCAGATCAGTAACAATGCGAGGGCCATTGTAAAGTACTTTTCTAATTTCATGCAGGATCTCATCCTTGGCCCATTGACTAGGGACATTTCCAATGTATACATGGCAACAAGAACCAACTGCAACACCATTTATGGCTCCCCTGGTACCTAAATCTATATCCAAGAATTTTACTTGAAGACGAGCACCCCATGGAGAATGTCCCCTCATAAATTCCCTGGCCCTTACTGCGTCCATTATGCTTTTGTACTCAACTGATGCAAATCCTTTGAATGGAAAGTATAAGAGCTGATCTGTTGGACCAAACTTTTCAAACTGGAATCTTACAAGAGCTTCAGATGCATCAGGACCTAAAGACCCCAACCATAGACGCCTAGAAGCCGAAAAAATATCCAATGCTGCTGGGTCCCCATCAGAGAACCAAATTACTTGACTTGTCGAGGGGTATGGCACTGGCATATGATGTTTAGGAGATTCAAAAGACAAATTTACATGGCCTATGGAACCTGTGGAGGATTTTGAGGTAGGTAAGCTCAGATCCAAGTTTTGAACTGTATTTTCCTTTATTTGTACAAAATGATTCCTACGTTCAAACGAATTACTCCTCAAATCAAATGGTTTTCTTGTGACAGGAGATGGCATTTGATTATTCAACAGGTCCCTGGGTGTGGAGGACCTGGGCAGAGATGAATCTCCAAGATCTGCAGTGTCAAAATCCATGGACCTTGGGCCTCCATTATCAGTATTAGAGTAGATATGAGTTTCAAGAGAGACTACAGGGTGGCGATCTGTCAAATTTTGACCTGAAAACCTGCCAGCCAAATCTTCAACATAAGATCCATCTCTACCAGAAATTTCAGAAGAAGTTTCATGTCTTTTCGAGATTTTAGGAACCAAATACTGTCCACCAATATGTTTGGATGGACTGGAATCATCCTCATTGCTATCTACTTGATCGTCTTCTGCCTTAACCTGATCTGCAAAACCCTGAAACACTCCCTCCAGATGAGAGGTGATTCTGGACACAACCTGAGATGATGCTGATTTACAGAACTTCTTATACATTGAGATGATCCAACTTTTCAGTGATGGGTCTTTGCTAACAACCTGCATAAATAAAGCCAAGGTGCAAGACATAATCATAGGAAAGTCATAAAACCAGTTCATGAACTAAACCTTTTTGATAAGTTACTGGACTCAACTTCAAGCACGAACACCAATTAGATTAGGCAAGAGAAGCAATGTGAATAACAATGTAACTCCGTAAGTTGAAGAAGTTAGTCGTTTTTCACATTTATATGCCAATAAACAGCATTCCCCAAAGACTAGCTAAGCCTTTGATAAAGGATTACAAATAAGGGCAAAACCCCAAGATTATACCAAAAAACGAGATATCATAGCCATTAGCATAATGGAATTTTTTGTCAATTTTCAATCAGCATTATCTTCACTTATAACAAATGGGATGCAGATCATTAGGTTAAGGCCTACGAAGATTTTCCATAGTACTTCATCAGCATATAAGGAACAATAATCAGTTTGAAACATGGAATTCGGCTCTGATGCTTCCTGATGTCCTACCATTGAGGTCTCTTTTTTTTTTAAATGTAAGATCCACGTACCTCAAAATAGCATTCTACATCACTTTAAATTAGTATAACATGATGCTCATGTTGATCATTAAAAATTAATTTTTATATTAACACATTATGCCAGATTCAACAACCAGTTATTAGTCTCAGACTACTACATACAGGCAGAGGTTTGGTCACACTTGTAGCTCTGTCTGTGAAGTAGATCTGTAAAAAACAAGCCTGTAGCTAAAATTCTGCAATAAACTCCTTGATGCAGTTTTTAGTACAATTCAAGCACTTTCATTTTAAAAGGAAGAAGATAACTCTATTGAAGACATTACAACTTGGTAATAATGGTGTCTAATGAAAAAACATGACGAGGACATAAAAAGTTCTGTAATTTGCTATCGCAGTCATATTATATGTTACTCTAGCATCATGTGTAGGTCAAGAATTATATTTCTTTAAGACATATGTAATGTAAATCATATGTGGAAGAAGTGATCCAACTTTACTACCATCACTAATATCTTCCATTACCAACTAAAGATTAAAATTAATCTTAAGTAATAGAAGTTAAAGTATACCAGTCCCAACAAGCAGTTCTTCAAGACAAGAGATGAATCCTCAGAAATATGGTTGCCATCAGACACTAGTCCGTTACCAGTGACGTCCTTGCTTTCGGTGAAAGTTTCCTTGCAACTTGTAGACGATTCATCACTTTTATTATCCACAGGATTAGACACATCATTGGCCTTAAGTCCACTTGTGACCTGACTAAGAAAGTAAAGTCCATCATTATGAAATCCCTCTGTTGCAGTAGAGTCGAAAAGCTCAAAACAAGCTGCTAGTGAATTTTTAGGACAGCAGAAGAAAATCCAGAGAAGACTTAGTGCACGTAACTTGGATAATTTGATTGATGCAGATTCATCTTCAGCTGAAAACTTTTGCTTGAATTCAGAAAATAACTTCGTAGAATCTTGCATCTTTAATATATCCTTATCAACAATCTGAAAGAGATTGTTTCCCTCAAAAGACGATATAAAGAAGGTAAGCACGTTAATGAAAACAGCAGAACAGATTCCCTGAATGACAGATGATGTTGGTGCCTCTGACAATGCAGCTTGACAGATATCAGCTAGACCAAAAATGCAGAGAGTGGCAGTCTTATATGCAACACCATCAACTTCCTCTCCTCTATTTATCATTGCTAAGCTGCAGTTATGCATATTAATAACAACCTTGGTTGCAGCTTCAAGAGCAGTTGGACAATATGATGCATATTTGGGAATGAATTCTGCTACAATACGTTGTACACTTGTACAACCTGCAAGTCCGAAGCATGTATAACATAATGCATCAAGGTTTGAATTAATTGTGTAAAAAATCACCATCATGTATCTATGATATAACATCAGAAGCCCTTTTCAGCAATGTATGAAACCTTAGTGTTACTTGTCAACAAAAAAAAGAAAGAAAAAAAAACTTATAGCGTTACTTATCAAAAAAATAAAATGAAACCTAATAGTGAAAGAGATACTGATGTAGGGCACCTTCAGAAATAAATATAATTGAAATAAATAATATAAAATAACTCATCTGAGGCTCCAGTGCTCCACACCTCACTACCCAATAATCTATTACTTGGGTGATGCTTTGCAAACTACTACTCTAAGGGTCTTTTACTTTGGTAATGCTCCGCACACCACTACCTTAAGGGTTTCTCAACCGCATAAAAGAGAAAAATAACTCATAGCTAAATATCAATTATCAATCATGTAATATAATATTAAATCCTAATACAAATAATATTAAATCATATCACTAATAAATAAATTACATCAATTACTCTTACATTAAACCCAATAAGAACTCCAAATAATAAATATAAAAAATCTTTGATTTGCTCTTGAATTGTTGTTCCCGTCAGCTACAAATTGAAAGAAGAATGCTAAAATCTTCACTTGAATTTGATATCTAATGTTCAGTGTGCTTCTTTGTGAATGAAGCTTGTTGATGCTTAAAAAAGAAGTGTTATCATACTCGCATAGATATCATGGCGTCTCCTAGCCCCTAGGCGATGAATAGGCGTCATGGTGTTGGAGAAGAGCAAGACAACGCCTTGGACGCCGAGCCGCCAAGACTCACTCATTGGTAGCAGGCCCAAATTAAGTGTTTAAGTCATTTTTTACCATGACTCATCATAACCATCATAACCCATGGACTTTCCCAATTACTCAAGTAACTTAACTCGTGATATTAACCTAACCCATGACCCTACTGTTTTGAATGAGAGTAATGCTCATGAGAGAGACGAAAATGACTTCATAGTTGATGACTTTGCTTGAGCTATGACTAGAGACAGTAGAAAGTGGAGACTTTTTTTATTGTATTAGTTATTATGTTTTGAGTTTTAGTATAAATAAAATTTTATTATGCAATATACTTTTGAAGTAAAATAAATAATGTATAAAGTGCGCATTGTTTACAACTTGTCACCATACGAATGTCATAGCAGACGCCTTATCGTGACAACTATGCATACTTTTCCAAAAATTAAAAGTGCTTCCATTTGATAACCTAGTTTCAAAAGATAAAATAGGCTACTTAGGTGGTGTTTGATAAAATTGAGTGTTAAGACCTGAACAGTTTAGACATCTGAATAATATAGAGCCTCTGTCCAGAATTGTATCTGAATGAAAAAATGTTGTTTGATAATTAATTTTTCCAAAATGACTAAATAACATACTTTTACAATTTTAACCCTATGTCCAAAATATCTTTTTTTCATTCTCTTCTTTTTCAAAACCAACCATCACAAACCAACTGTGCAAGAGCTGAAGATACTAAAATTGATTGATGAACATGTAACACCTCCAAGAGCAATAACCATTCCCATTGACCGGTCACAATTTCCTTCCTTGCATAGTGTCACAAATAATCTAATGTTAAACAAGAACTTGATCAATGATCGTAGACATCAACCCCCTTTTCAAACCTGAGCTGAAGATACTGAAATCTCTCTCTCTCACTTGATTTATTTTTCTCTCTAAATCTTTATCTATATCTATTTTATCTCCACTTCCATATCACATATATACGAAGCTCGATATATATATATATGTGTGTGTGTGTGATTTTATATACATCTACATAATTTTCACTCCAATCCGACCAACAAATTCCCAACATTTTCAACCTCCACCAAACCCTAATCCCCAAATCCCCTCTATCGAATCATGTAAATCTCCGCCCTCCCTTTGTTTCCAGATAAAATCCAACCTTTTCCCTTTTTCGGGTCGATATTTTTTTGGGGGTGATGAGAGGAAACGGAGCCAAGTGCAGGAGGAAAGAGAGAAAGAAAAAATGATGCAAATTGATTAAGGTCATTGGGGGATAAAAGAGGAATTTTGTAATTTTAAAGAGGTCATTTTTGTCTAAAAAATAGCTACTTTCGTTCAGATGAACCTCTAAATGATTTAGATTTAATTTTGTATCTTACTGATTAAGAAGTATTAAGAGGCAAAAAAAGATTTACCAAACAAGTTGTACCTCTGACCGAATCAGAGGCACACCTATTAAGAGTCTTTAAGACCCAAACAAACACCACCTTAGGAAAGATCTTTATGAGGGGGTGTGGGCACCATGTCCCTAATCTTTGTATATAATTACTTGTCGAAACAAAGACATACATAATCAGAAGATTCAGAACATAATTGCCTGGAAACTCCATTTGTATCTGATATTCAGATATAAATCATACAGATTAAAGACTGATCGGAAAAATCCAAACACCAAAGCACAATCCAAAATGGATGCTTCTTATGGTGATATCAGATATCCCCTCGAGTAAGAAAACACCACTTATCATCAAGTAAATGCTACCTACAGAGAACAGCGTCTATGACAACCATAAATTGAGTTGAATTGGATTGACAAATTATATTTTTTTAATGTAATTACTAATTACAGAAACCAAGTTGGGCAGAATAGAGAGTTAGCAAAGCCCAACACTCCTTTTAATAAAAGATTTTACAAGAAAATTTAGGTTAGCTTATTTTACTTATAAGCTGATTCCCAGCTAGCCTTTAATTAGGAAAATCTCAACAATTTTGGTATTTGACATTGTTCTGGGATTCTTATTAGCTGTACGATGTGGTGCTCAATACTTTACTTTCCTTTTCACATGAAAGAAAAGTTAATTCTTCAATGGGCTAAAAAATTGTGATCAAGCTAAAACTCCAATAAATAGAGCTCCAGTAATTAGGTTAATTTCACATCTACAGTTCTTCAAGGGATTTTAGCTTCAAGATCAATATAAAGAACAAACTTTAAGTACCCAAGATTTCAAACAACCCAATTCACTTAACTGAACTGAACTATTATTCACTTCACACCGAAAAGACAAAGTAAAATTCATAAACTACTTACTATACTATTCTTTATTGATCATATTTCCTCAATTTCATCAATTAACAACTCATATCATCAATTCAAGTTAATATCTGGGCAATCAAACAAGATCAATTTTGACACTTCAGAAGTATATTGTGTAGAAGATAAACAAAGAGACTTAAGAAAAATTTCAAAACGGAGGTCAAAAGAGTTGTAAAATAAAATTAGAAAATGACCTCTGGAAGCAGTGATGAGAGCGAGATAGGACTGTTCAAGTTTGGGCATCTGCCGGTGGTCTTTTTCAGCGATGCATTGTTTTAATTGCTTGTAATTTTCGTATACGCTTCGAATCTCTTCTTGATTTCTTCGCCTTCGCTGAATTTCTTCCTGAGATAGCAGCTTAGCTTCCAATTTCTTCTCTACAGTTTGCTGTGGTTCTGGCGGCGAAGACGGCGGAGATGGCTCCAATGGTGGCTCGTATAGCCTTCGCTTCTTCAGTGGCTGGTCCGTAGAAGCCATGGCAGCATGCAGGAGAGAGGAAAGAGAAAAATGGAGCGCAGTCTATCCCTTATTTGGGAAAGGAACTGTTTGGGGCTTGCTTCAATTAATAAAATCTTCCATTATTTTTAGGGAGCGTTTGTTTACAAGGTTATGTATCGGAGTCTGGAAAATGGGTATCCAAATCCGACAAATACTACTAGTAAATGTACTGGGCCTTCTGGGCCTGTTAATTTCTATTCTACAAGGATAAACTATGGGCCTGTTAATTCCTGGATTTCATTGGAATAATTTTGGATTAATTACATATATTAGTACATTTTTGAAAATAATTACAAAAATCATACATCTATAAAATAATTACAAAAGTAAAACATTTTTTTGTTTTTATTTTTAATTTTAACATAATTAAAGGTCCTTAAATTAAGGAATTAATATTAATGGGCAGTTTCCTTAATTTAGGGGATCATTATCTGGTGCTTTTTTATTTCAAACGCCTGATATTTCTCTCTCTAAAATCTTCTCCTTCTCCATAACTTTTGTTCTCGTATTTCTCTCTTCTTCTTCTTCTTCTTCTTCTTCATCACAGTTTGTTCGACAAATTGGTGGCGTAAATTAATTGTTTTTTAATTTACTTTTGTTGCACTTGTTAATCAACAAATCACACAGTCGAATACGTGACTTTCTCTTTCCAACTCTCTCACAACTAAAATGATTCTGGTTTCTCTCTCTAAGGGCTGTTTCTAATTTCTGTTAATTCTCATTCTACTAATTAATTGTCAATATGATCATATATATATACGCTATGTTTCTAACATAATGGAGTATTGATTGTTTGAATTTGTGTTATTTTTATGTTTTGTATAGAATGATTGATACAAGGAAGAAAATTGAAAAGAGGAAAAGAATAACAGAGGGTGATTTTATTAAGGACTTGAAGAAATTTATTTGGGTTTGTGCAGTTGGATTCTGATTTTGATGTTCCTGTAGTTAAGACAGAAGCTCAAGTTCATAGCCAGAAGATATTTCCAACCCAAAAAATTTTAAAGGTGTGCTAATTTAAATTTTGTTATTGTTACTATCATATAACTGTTTGGTTACTTCTACATTATATTTTGGTTACTGTTATTTCTGATTCGGATATCATTTTTGTTACCTTGATTTGGTATTTTGGTTACTTTTTTATGTTATTATGGTTACCATGTATTTGTTTAGTATACATAGTTGACTAAACTGGTTTTGGTGTACATGTTTATGTATTGGTTACCATTAAAACATGTTTTGGTTACTATTATATAAATATTTGGTTACTGCTATAGTATGTTTTTAGTTATTGTTATTTTCTAATTTGGATTCTATTTTTGTTTCCTTGAGTTTTGGTTACTGTTTTTTGTTGTTATGGTTATCATGTATTTGCTTAGTATATATGGGTTGACTAAACTGTGTTTGGTCTATATGTTGTTTATGTATTGGTTACCATTAATATATGCTTTGGTTACTAATATATAACTGTTTGGTTACTTCATTGGTATATTTTTTGTTGTTGTTGGCTTATGATTTGGATACGATTTTTTTCCCCTCAATTGGGAAACTGTTTAGGATATAAATACTGTTTATATTTGATTATTAATGATTGTGTAAATCTGATTTTGTTTATTTGCAGTTATGGAATCTTTACTATGAGGAATGCAATAAAAAATTCATTGAAAAAGTTATATATTGGTGTGACGTGGAAGTCTCCGGCATTATTACCAAGAAATTGAACCCAAGACAGTTAAAGAAGTTTAAGGCATCATTAGTTTGTGGATGTATTATTTTTGTAAATAATAAACCCAAGTCATAATAAACCATGTATTTGTTTAGTATACATTGATGTATTATTTTTGTAAATTCCTTCAAATATATTCTACAAGGGTTATGCTCTTCTAGAAAATTCATTGGAAAAGTTATGGTTAAATGTATATGTGAGAGTATACATGGGTTGCCTAAACTTGGTTGGATATACAGTTTGTTTCTGTTTTGGTTACCATTAAAGCATGTTCTGGTAACTTTCATATAACTATTTGGTTACTTATTTATTATGTTTTGGTTATTGTTATCTTATGATTTGGCTACTATTATTGTGTCCTTAATATGGGATTTCGGATACTTTTATTTTTTTATTCTGCTTAATATGTAATTGTTTAGTATACATAGATTGCCCAAACTGGGTTTCATTACATGATGTTTCTGTTTTGGTTACCATTAAAACCTGTTCTGGTTACTATCATATAATTATGTGGTTACTGTTTTATTATGTTACATTATGGTTACTGTTATTAGTAACCAGATAGTTACAAGCTTGTATCAGGACAAACATCAATTGTTAAATATACACGAGTGAGTGTCCTATTTATCTACAAGCTTATTAGTAACTAGATAATTATCATAGGTAGTTACAAGCTTGTTAGTAACCAGACAAACTTATTTGTAAATATGGTTACTGTTATGTAACTATTTGGTTACTTATTTATTATATTTGTTTTACTGTTATTTAATTGTTTTTTACTACTATTATTGTACAATCAATGAGGTATTTTAGTTATTATTTATTGTTTCTTTTAAGTTGTGTTTGCTACATTGTTTGAGATGTATAGTTGGTAACCAAATATGTATATAAAGGTAACCAACTATTATTTTGATAGTAACCAGAGAATTACAAGCTTGTTTCAGGACATATATCAATTGTGAAATGTACATGTCTTAGTATAATTGAGTTGCCTAAACAAACAATATCACATTCATTACAAGATGCTGGATACACATGTTGTTTTATGTTTTGGTTACCATTAAAACATATTATGGTTACTGTTATGTAACTATTTGGTTACTTATTTATTATATTTGTTTTACTGTTATTTAATGGTTTTTGACTACTATTGTTGTACAATCAATGAGGTATTTTAGTTATTATTTATTGTATCTTTTAAGTTGTGTTGGATACATTGTTTGAGATGTACAGTTGGTAACCAAATATGTATATAAAGGTAACCAACTATTATTTTGATAGTAACCAGAGAGTTACAATCTTGTTTCAGGTCATATATCAATTGTGAAATGTACATGTCATAGTATAATTGGGTTTCCTAAACAAACAATATCACATTCATTACAGGATGCTGGATACACAGGTTGTTTTATGTTTTGGTTACCATTAAAACATATTATGGTTACAGTTATGTAACTATTTGGTTACTTATTTATTATATTTGTTTTACTGTTATTTAATTGTGTTTGACTACTATTATTGTACAATCAGTGAGGGATTTTAGTTATTATAAGGGTAACTATTTTAGTTTTTGTTAGTAACCAAATAATTAAAAACTTATATCAGAACAATTATCAAGTGCTTAATGTACATGTGAGGGTTCCCATTTATCTAGCTGATGGATACTTTTAAATTACATAGTTATAAAAGTTATTTGGAAATGGTCTATGCCAGTTGGTAACTAAATATAAATATAGAGGTAACCATTTATTTTAGATGGATAACCAAATTTACATAAAAATATTTCAGAACAGTTACCAATTGTTCAATGTATATGTTTACTTTATATTGATAACTCATGATGGAATCAAAAATTAAAATATTAATCAACATCAATTTTGGTTACTGTACACCATCAAAAATGTTACCAACCATGTGGTTAATAGTTACTAGCAGTAAACAATTATATATTCCTGTAAACAATTAAATTTGTTGTATTGGTTACTGTCAATAGTCATTGTCTAACAACTGAATAAACATTGTAAAGTAACCAAATCAATATTAGACAGTAACCAAATTACATAATTTTAGTAACCAGAAAATAAACCAAATTTTTACATGCAATTTTGAAGGTCTAAATGATGGAATTCGACCAAAAAACCCTGCAGTTCACCAGCAAAGTTAGTGACTTTTGATCGTTGACCCGTTTTCAATGAAATTAGGATCTAAAAACGCCAAAATCTGACACTCCAAACTTGACAGAAATTGTCAAATTGTCACTGCAACCAAATAAACATTATACTGTAACCAATTAAATAGTATACAATAACCAATATATATATAATCAGATTAGCAGTTGTATGAAGGTAACCAATCTATTCAATGAGTAACCACCAATATAAAAGAAACAATTATAAAACTGAATAACAGTATAGAGTAACCAAATAAACACCTTACAGTATCTAAATACATATTATACAGTAACCAAGATATATGTAATTAGTAGCAAAGATTATAAAAAATATTTTTATATTCATTTTACAACCAAAATAATCAGTAATGACTTTGTTACAAATTAAAGACTAACAGATGTATGAAGGTACCTACCAATGTAGTTAATCAGTAACCATCAATATAAAATAATCACTATAAAACACAGTAATATAATGCAGTAACCATGATAATATTACACAGTAACCAAGTCAGCATTATATACTAACCAAATCCAAATTAGACAGTAACCAACATATATTTACTTAGTATACACAAGATAAATACATTCTGCATTGCATTTTTATAGTAAAAAATAACTAGTATAATTTGTTTGTTACCAACTAAAGGTAAACTTTTGTAAGAATGTAACCAATGTAGCTAACAAGTAACCATTAATATAAAAAACATAAGTAGAAGTGTACATTAATATGCTTCAGCAACCAATATTACAGTAACCAATTAATCATTATAGTAATTAAGTTTGCATTAGTCAGTAACCAAGTCAGCATTAGTTAATAACCAAGTCAGAACTATAATTTTACAAAGTAACCAAGTCAGCATTAGTCAGTAACCATTTTAGTTTTACACAGTAAGCAAGTCAGCATTAGTCAGTAACCAAAAGAATGTTACATAGTAACCAAGTCAACATTAGTCAGTAACCAATTCAACATTAATTAGTAATATTATGCAGTAACCAAGACAATGGAAACAATCAATTTAATGTTATTTGTTTAGCAATTAAATTATGATAGTTGTATAAAGGTAACCAATGTAGCCAATTAGTTTCCATCATAATAAAACAAACCAATATAAATTAATCAAATATTACACAGTAATCATAACAACATTATACAGTAACAAAATCCAATGTAGACAGCAACAAACACATGTTTAATTAGTAACCATAAGATAAAAACATCATCCATTTAATTGTTATAGTGAAAAACAACCAGTATAGAGGGTTTGTGGGCAGTTATAAAATAATTGTTGTAACCAATGTAGTTAACAAGTAAACATTAATATAACCAATGTAGTTAACAAGTAACCATTAATATAAAAATATAAGTATAAGTATAATTAGATTAATGCAGTTACCAGTTCAGCATTAATGAGTATCCATTATATTTTTACATAGTATCCAAATCAGTATTATTCAGTAACGAAAATAATGTTAAACAGTAACCAACTCAGCATTAGTCAGTATACATATACATATAATTGTTCATACATAGGTAACTATATACATTTAATTGTTCAGTAACCATATATAACCATAGGAATTTGTAGTAACCATAGTTAAATATATATATATATATAATTTTTATACTGATACACCTCAATATTAGATAGTAACCAATACAATGTAGTCAATGAGTAACCTCAAATATATAATAATATAAATCAGAATTAGTTAGTAACCAATATATCAAAGTCAACATTAGTCAGTAACTAATTCATCATTTTTCATTAACCAATTCAATATTGTTCAGTAATATTATACAGTAACCATTATAATTTTAAACAGCAACCAGATCAGCAATATGCAGTAACCACAATAAAGTTACCCAGTAATCAAATCATCATGAATCAGTAACCAATATATTGTTACATAGTAACCTAGGAAGCATTAGACAGTAACTAGCTTATCATTAGATATTATAATGTTACAAAGTAACCAAAACATCATTAGACAGTAACCAACATAGCTTCATACAGTAACCAAGACAACATTAGACAATATAATGTTACAAAGTAACCAAGACAGCATTAGACAATAACCAACATATTGTCATACAGTAACCAAGATATCATTAAACAGTAACCAAGACAGCACTGAACAATATAATGTTATACAGTAACCAAAACAACAATAGACAGTAACCAACAGTTGCATAAGACAGTAACCAATTCAACATTATTTAGTAATTTTATGCAGTAACCAAGGCAACATTAGTCAGTAATTAAGATAGTAATAGACATTTTAATGTTTTGCAGTAATCAAAACAGAATTGTCAGTAAACAAGACAACATTAGACAATAACCAGTATAGTGTTAATCAGTAACCAAATAAAAATTAGTCAGTAACCAAGTTATCATTTTTCAATAACCAACCAGCATTGTTCAGTAACCGATTCAACATTAATTAATAACCAATATATTGTAACACATAATCCAATATATTATGCTAAAGTAACCAATACAGCATTAGACAGTAACCTATTCAACATGAGAGAGTAACCAACAGTTGCATGAAGGTAACCAAATTATTTGATGAGTAACAATTAATATAAAAAAATCAGTAGAACTCATTTAAAAATTATAAAGCCATTAAAATAAATATTATTTAGCAAACAAATACACAATAAACAGTAACCAATTTATATCTATTTAGTAACCATAATAGAAAACATATCAATGATTCAACAAATCGTTATATGAATTTGTAGTAAACATTTTAAATCGTGAAAAAACAGATGAAACTATATGTATACGATTTTTAACCTCACATACCTCAATATTCAGATTTTTGTCGGAGTTGATGCGATTTTGTTTCTGAACTTCAACAATGATGGTAGTTCGATTGCTTTTGTTTACTGGAATTGAAGTTGATGTTTATTTTGTATGCTATTTTCCGGTCTTAGCGTGCCGTCGCGACGAACAGTTTTGTCTTTTCCGATCTCACTAGCGCATGAAGAATTGGATTTCTCCGATTTCAAAATATGAATGTTATATTCCACTCGCTTGATTCTAGGAGCGGTTGGGGGATGAGAGAGAATGTAACCGACATGTATATAGAAAAAAGATCCGCGTAATATTATGTTGGCGTTATTTTTGTAATTATGTTGTTTGTGTTTTATTTTTGTAAATACTTTTTAATTGTTGTATATTAGTGTTAAGGACCCAATAATTTTTGGATCAATTACAGATTCTATTATATTTTTTAAAATAATTACAACAATAGTGCACTCATAAAATATTTATACAATTAATACATTTTTCATATTATTTACAATATTAGTGCAATTATAATTTCTTAATTTAAGGAATTAGTATACAATTAAAATTCCTTAATTTAGGGGATTAATATTAATTTACTTATTAAATTAAGTAATTAATATCTCTACATATTGCAGTCTTTCTGTCATCAACGTGTTCAACTCATCTTTTGCGTATTTCCCTCGCTGGCTCTGTCGAAAACTCCATATTTCCTTCGTCGGCTCCGGTGCTAGTTTTGTCGTCTTCTTCGGCGGTCTCCTTGCTTGAATCTTCTAGAGACGGGGGGTGTCGAAGGTCGTTAGGACGAACAAGTGTTCCGCCTGCCAAAAGGCGGGTCGGGTTGATGGGATTCAATTGTAAATGCAAAATTACATTTTGTGGGACTCACAAGTACCCGAAGCAGCATGGGTGCGCCTTCGATTTCAAGGCGGCTGGGAGAGAGTCAATTACGAGGGAGAATCCTTTGGTCAAGGCGGAGAAACTGAGGAAGAAATATTAAAGTATTAAAGTATTAAATCCGTAACAAAATCTTCACATCAAGGAAACCAATTCAGTTTTATTAAGTTACCAATTTATTTTGAATGTGATGCAGTTGAGAGCCAAACCTTCATCAGTTGGTTGCTAAACTTTCAGGCCAAGGTAACCAATTCACACTGCAGGTGAGGATGTGTTCGTATTTTCGGTTTGGAATAAGTTGGCCCAATTACGATCAAATAATCAAACTTCAATCGATGTTACTCAATGACTCAACGACCAATGGCCGTAATGGCAGTTGAAATTTCTCTTGATTACCGTAACAAAATCTTCATATCAAGGTAACCAATTCAATTTTATTAAGTTACCAATTGCACTGAAATTTCTCTTGATTACCCATACAAACTAAAATGGTTACCTTTGTATAAATATTTGGATACCAACTGCACTAAAATTTATCTTTTTCTCCTTTTAATTTCTGGACTAAATCAACATTCGTCACAATGGCAGCTATGGCCGTAATGGACGAGGAGATCGGCGTCCATGGTGTTGAACCGGCGGCGAAGGGAAGGAGGAAGATGACCGACGAAGGGGAGGAGGAAGATGACGCTGCCAAACTTTAAAATTTTGAATTTTAATTATTATTTTTGAATTTGTTGTTAGATCCAAGATATTTGAATTATTAATTATGGTAGTTATTTCACCTTAATTTTAGGTTTCCTTATTATTATGAATTGAATCCTAATTGCATACTAATTCCCTAAATTAAGGAATCCTAATTGCACTAATATTGTAAATAAATATAGAAAGTGTATTAATTGTGTAAATATTTTATGAGTGCACTAATAGTGTAATTACTTTCTAAATATCGTATATTATTGTAAAGGACCCATAATTTTTTAACTTGAAACTTCTGATAAATTTATGTAGAATTAGCGAAAGATCTAAATTTCATTGTTTGTGAACTTTCTCTTGTACAATTTTTTTAAATATAAATACAGAGTTGTTGTACAAAAAAAGAAAATAATAAAGAATATTCTAAATTAATTACTAATTTTACTAGATCATATTTGTTTACAAGAATTATAATCTATGAGACTATAATTCCAAGACTATTAACCTTAGGATTAAATAGTCCTAGTCACGTGTTTGTTTTTTATAGAATTATTCATGGGATAATTTAAAATAATATCATGTTATGTTTGTTTTTTTCAGGATTAATTAAAGTATTAGATTAAAAAATATTGTTTGGACTATTGTACCCTTACTAATAATAATATATTTTAAACTTATTTATAAATCAAAAAAAATAATATTTACAAATTATATACCGACCCCGACCCTCAATCACACCCACCCCACCCCACCCCACCCCACCCCAACCCAACCCCAACCCCAATCCCTAAAAAATAATATTTTCTGATTATGAATACACTCCCACCCCTACCCCCTCACCCCCACCCCCACCACCAAAAAATATTTATTGATTATGTATACACTCTCACCCCGCTCACCCCCACACCCAACACCTACTCCCACCCCTACACCCATTCCCACTCCCACCCCCTACACCCACCTCATCCCCCACCTACACCCAAAAAAATAATATTTTCTAATTATATATACACTCCCACCCCGCCCATCCCTCACCCCACCCCTACCCGAAAAAAATTAATATTTATTGATTATGTATATACTTTCACCCCTACCCCTACCCCTACCCCTACCCCTACCCCCACCCCACCCCACCCACACTCACAAAAATAATATTCAGTGATTATATATACACCATGTGACGCCCCCAAAATAGGTATACATAACTCATTCTGAGTCGTCAAATACATGGTACAAATTCAAATACAAACTTAATTTATACAATTATCAACAGTCGTGTAAAATACGAAAAAAACGTAAACTGAGATTTTTAACACGAATATTCAAACTCAAATGGAGTCCTCGTTACAATTAGTATCACACTATTTTATAAAATAGTGAGGACTACTATAGCCACCATCTTGGATCATCACTCCATTCCCCAACTAGTCCCAGCTATATTCTCATTTCCTGAAGAGAACAATGAAAGAAAATGGTGAGCTCAACTAGCCCAATAAAGAATATTATGACTAAGATAATGTATAATAAATTATCCTTAGCCTTTAACAGTATAAAAATTGATAGAATACAATAGACAACAAGTTTAACTGCATCGGAACAAGCAATCCATTAGAAGAGTCAAGTAGAGCATGATATCTACTATCTTCTATGATTTAAAAGTTTATCATCAATATTTTATCTCTGTAACACATCTCAATAAATAATATCCATATTGCCAAATTATCCATGCACTACGGGCTAATGATATTCGTTAGTGTCATATCCAAGAATTATCCATGCACTACGGGCCAAGGATATTCGTTAGTATCGCTAGTGGTCATTGTGACGCCCCCAAAATAGGTATACGACACCCATTCTGAGTCACCAAATACATGGTACATAAACAACTACAACTTTATTAATATAACTGTCGTGCAAAATACGACAACACTTAAACTGTGAGTTTAAATACAATTATTGTCATCTAGACAATATCCACACTCAAATAAGTCCTCATTACAATTATTGATTCACTATTTTATAAAATAGTGAGGACTACTAAAATAACTTCTAGAACCATCATTCCACACCCCGACTAGTACTCGCTACATTCTCGCCTCCTAAGAAGAAAAATGGAACAAAAAGGAAAAGGGTGAGCTCAACTAGCCCAGTAAAGAACATTATGACTAAGATAACATAGAACAAATTATCGTTAGTCCTCAACAAGAAAAAAATCTAATAGAATACAATAGACAACTAGTTTTAAATCAATATTCGCAGCGGAAATAATAATTCATTAGAAGAGTTAAGTAGAGAATGAAATCTACTATCTTCTATATATGAATTTAAAAGTTTATTGTCGATATTTTATCCATGTAACATCAATCAATATATATCTAGAATTTAATATTCATCTTTGCACTACAGGCCAAAGATATTCATCAGTTGGTCATGTTCATCTAAACACCTGTTCATCTTTGCACTACGGGCTAAAGATATTCATCAGAATTCATTCATCTTTGCACTACAGGCCAAAGATATTCAGTAATATCATTATTTAGGACTGAGGATGATGAAAAATATTTTAAAAAAAATGAATCCAGTGAAACAAAATAACAAATATTAAGGATTCGTATTTCGGTTTACCCATGTCCAAAAATACCTCATAAATAATCATAGTTGAGTAAAATTCAAGAATGATCAAAACATGGATACAATCAAAGCTAGTATCCATAATAGATATTTTGGAGGAAAAACAAAAATTTAATTTTTCTATGAATAGTGTCGTATTCGTTAATAGTGCCGTATACGTGAATAGTATCGTTTACGTGAATAGTAACCCCGATACTAAAAGACAAGAATTTCACAAGAAAAATTTTACGAATATTACGACATAATGATATTGAAAGAAATAATATCATTTTTTATAAAATAATATCCCCTACCTCGAAAAGTCAATACTTCTGACTGAAATACTAGATATAGAGTTGAAGGGAACTTGCACCGTATAGCAACACTCAAAGTCTTAAAATACTCACAAGAATACGCTCGATAATATAGAGAGAGAAAGAGATAGAAAACTTGTGTTTCTGGTGTGATTCTAACCTAAGCACCCTATTTATAGGAAAATGCTTAGAACACCAAAGCAGAAAATTTAATAAAATATATTATTAATAATAAATTTCATACGCCTCCTTGAAAATCAGCTCTTAGCATTTCCCACATGCCCACCTTCTAGAAAAAGTAAGAAAAAAAGTTTTTCATAAAATAAATAATTAAAACTTCCAAAAATCAATTATTTCGGAACTTCAGAACTTTAATAATTTATAATAAATAGCCCTTTTGTCAGAAAAATTCGAACCACATGTTCTTTCCATAGGAAATTTCATTTTCTACAACTTTGTAAGTTTAAGTTTTTCTAATTTCCAAACAGAAATTGACCGAAATCCACAAACGAACGATTTTACAAGCTATAATCAAATTTCAGTCAAGAAATGGGGTCAACAAACATGTTTAACATGTTTTAAATATTTTTAGTAACAAAAATACTCTTCCTCCTCATATACTCATATATCACACATTCATTGTAAAAATATCACTATTATTATATTATAATAATATAATAAAATATTATTTTATCAGAAAAGATAAAATATCAATTTTCAACAATTGTCACTTTAAAAAATTTTCTCCATCTATATCAATATAAAATGAATATTTTTCTTATCATATAAATCAATTAATAATTATTCACAAATAATATTACATAATCACAGTACTGTCAACCAGGCCGTTCCTAGGAAAGAGGGGGCTTTCCAATAAGGATCTCTCCTTACTGCGCGCGTAATTAGTTGACCAAACCTCTCATTAGACAGAACTTTCTAGACATTGCTAATAATGTTATCTAATAATATTATTCAGATAATATGAATTATTGATTCGATAATGGAAAATACTGTGTAGTGACAATTATTGAAACAACAGTAATATAAAATATCAACGTAGCAATTATTGAATCAATAAAATAAAATATTGAACAATAATTACTATAGCAATTATTGAGTAGTGCCTTCTTACGTAAGAATCACTAATTGGTGCAATACCGCGTGCTATTGTGCAACAACGCGTATTACTGTGTTTTAACCACCGGGTATTCCTACAGTATTAACGGTAACAACTACGTCGTTATTTATACACAACTTATACTTGTCGTTTTCTTTATCCAATCGCTTTCCGTTATGGGGCCCACAAAAGACTGCGCCGTCGTACGAATATTCCCCGACAGGAAGAATATTCCACGACCAAACGAATATTCTTCGATAAAAATGAATATTTTATAACCACTTGCTTATTTAAAATATTTGCGCATTTTACCCATAACTAACCACATTAATCAATTCAACCCTTACTATTTCAAAATAATAAATAGAGAAATTCAATTTCATTTATAATAAGTTGGGGTCTTACAACCTCCCCTCCTTATAAAATTTCGTCCTCGAAATTGACGTACGTACCTGGTGTTTCGAAAATGTGAGGATACCTCGCTTTCATTTCTGTTTCCAACTCCCAGGTCATTTTCTCTATAGCATGGTTCCTCCACAAAACTTTGACTTGTGGTATGACCTTTGTGCGTAGGACATGCTATTTCCTATCCAAGATCTTGACAGGTACCTCTTCGTACGTTAAGTCTTCGGCTATCTCGTCCGGTTCTAACTCAATAACGTGGTTTGGGTCTTTCACATATTTACGTAGCACAGATATATGAAAAACATTATGAACACGAGACATACTTGGAGGTAATACGAGTCTATAGGCCACATTTCCTACTCGATCAAGAATCTGAAATGGACCAATAAATCGTGGATTGAGCTTTCCTCTCTTTCTGAATCTTGTAACTCCCTTTCATGGATCAATACGTAACAATACATGACCCCCAATGTCAAATTCCACGTCCTTTCGATGAAGATCCGCATAACTTTTTTGTCGATCTTGTGCCGTTTGTATACGTTGTCGAATCATTTGGATCTTCTTTGTAGTCATTCATACCAACTCTAGTCCCAACAACGTTGCTTCTCCCACCTCATCACAACATACTGGAGAGCGACACTTTCGTCCATACAATGCTTCAAATGGAGCCACACCTATACTTGCTTGATAACTGTTGTTGTAGGAGAATTCCACCAATGGTAGGTACTTATCCCAACTCCGTTTGAAATCTAGGACACAAATTCTTAATAAATCTTCAAGTGTTTGAATAGTCCTCTCTGATTGCCCGTCTGTTTGAGGATAGTATGCCGAACTGAATCGTAAATCCGCGCCCATAGCTTTTTGTAAGCTAATTCAAAATCGTGAAGTGAATCTTGGGTCACGATCCAAAACTATGGATACTGGCATGCCATGCAATCTCACAATCTCATTTACGTACATATGAGCAAGACGTTCAAGGGAATAAGTCTCCCGTATCGGCAAGAAATGAGCAGACTTGGTTAATCTATCAACAATAACCCAAATCACATTTATGCCTTGAGAAACAGTGGGAGGACCCGTAACGAAATCCATGGTAATATGTTCCCACTTCCATTTCAGAATCTCAAGTGGTTGCAATGGACCCTTTGGCACTTGATGCTCCGCCTTTACATGTTGACAAGTTAAACACCTCGAGATAAACTTCCCGATCTCTCTCTTCATATTGTTCCACTAAAATGTATGTCAAAGATCATGATACATTTTGGTACTCCCATGATGGATTGCAAACGGTGTGTTGTGTGCCTCCATCATGATTCTATGCTTCAAGTCAGAATCGTTAGGAACACAAAGTCTGGAGTTGACTCGAAGTATTCCTTCTTCATCGATTCTTACTTCTGGAATAGCACATTCTTGCACTTTCTTCTTCATATGCATCAGCTCCATGTCTGTAGCTTGAGCAGCTTTAACTTTATCAATTAAAGTCGGTTATACTCATATGCTTGATATCATTACGTGGGTACTTGGAGCCTTTATCTCTATCTTCATCCTTTGCAAGTCATACAAAATTGGCCTTTGTGTTAACAACATTGCACTTGTACCCGCATATGATCTTCTACTCAGTGTGTCAGCTACCGTGTTTGCTTTTCTAGGATGGTATTGGATGGTATGGTCGTAATCTTTCAATAACTCGAGCCAACGTCATTGCCGCATGTTGAGTTCTTTTTGAGTGAAAAAATATTTGAGACTTTTATGGTCTGAATATATTTCCACTTTCTCCCCATATAAATAGTGCCTACAGATCTTTAGTGCAAAAACGACTGCTGCCAACTCTAGATCATGAGTAGGATAATTCCTCTCATACTCTTTAATTTGTGAGGCATAGGCTATGACTTTCCCATGTTGCATGAGAGCACATCCTAACCCTTTACCTGAAGCATCACTGTAGATAACAAATCCATCCGAACCAGATGGTATTGTCAGAACAAGTGCCGAAATGAGTCTCTTCTTGAGATCTTGGAAACTCTTCTCGTATTCCTCGCTCCATACGAATTTTGTATCTTTACGAGTCAGCTGAGTTAACGGAGTAGCGATTCGAGAAAATCCTTCCACAAATCTCCGATAATAACCAGCTAAGCCCAAAAAGCTACGTACTTCGGTCACCGATTTCGGTTGCTCCCAACTTTTTATTGCCTCAATCTTCGCCGGGTCAACAGATACTCCATGTTTTGACACCACGTGCCCAAGGAATGCTACTTCCTCAAGCCAGAACTCGCATTTCTTCAGTTTAGCATATAGCTTGTTATCACGAAGCCTTTGCAGTACCACCTTCAAATGGTGCTCACGATCTTCACGACTTTTGGAATATATGAGGATGTCATCAATAAAGACTATAATAAATTGATCCAAATAATCCTTAAATACTCGTTTCATCATATCCATGAAAGCCGCAGGAGAATTAGTTAATCCAAAAGACATGACTAAGAATTCATAATGCCCGTATCGAGTTCTGAAGGCAGTCTTTGAAATATCCTCAGTTCTAATCTTCAGCTGATAATATTCAGAACGAAGATCGATCTTTGAAAAGAATTGTGCTCCTTGCAACTGGTCAAATAGGTCATCAATACGAGGTAGCGGATACCTATTCTTGATGGTGACATGGTTCAATTCTCGATAGTCAATACAAAGTCGCATACTCCCGTCTTTCTTCTTTACAAATAAAACAGGAGCACCCCAAGGAGATGAACTAGGACGAATGAAACCGATGTCCAATAACTCCTGTAGTTGGACCTTTAACTCCTGAAGTTCAATAGGAGCCATTCGATATGGGGTTTTAGAAATGGGCTTTGTACCAGGTTCAAGATCAATAAAGAATTCAACTTCACGTTCTGGGGGTAGACTGAGAAGTTCTTCAGGAAATACGTTAGGAAATTCACTAACAATAGAAATATTATTCACATCTGACGTGTTTTTGTTCAAGTCCGTGACATGGGCTAAGAAAGGTTAACATCCATTTTTCAATAAACGAATAGCTTTATGGCTTGATATGATAATGATTGACTTTAGAGGTTTGGTTGTTTGAATTCGCATAACAGGTTGGTTAGGAATATGAAAACTAACAACCTTACGAAAACAATCAATTTTAGCATGATGAGTGGTTAACCAATCAATCCCTAAAATCACATCAAATGCAAGTATTTTCAAAGAAATAAGATCAACAGGTAATGTGATGGTACCAACTTGGATCAAACAAGATTTATAAACAGTGGATGCAATGAAAGTTTCTCCTAATAGAGTCTCCACAGATAAGTCAAGGTCTAATTTCTCCGGAGTCAAGTTTAAACGTTGAGCACAAGCAGGAGAGATAAAAGAATGGGTAGAACTGGTATCTAATAAGGTATAAACTTGGCAAGAATTTATGATTAGTTTACCAGTGATCACCTCGTTTTGGTTCCTCGCATTTTGACCAGTCACGACAAACGTTCTTCCAGGAACCGTTGACTTTGACTTTTCTGGGACAGCCTTTTGAGTCGCCATCCCCACTGGACTTGGTTTCGCTACCGTACAATCTCGAGCGATATGTCCTTCCCTTTCACAATTATAGCATACTTTGAACTGTTGTGGACAGTTTGAGCTGATATGTCCCTCTTTTCCATATTTATAGCATACGACCGGTGGTCGTTCTCCTCCCTTAGAACCAGTTGCTACTGGTGCTGCCGTCTTCACATTGTCATTGTTGAATCTCCTCTTTTTAAAATCTCCCCCCGACTCACTTCTTCTATTTTCATGGCCACGATTACCACCAGAGTGGTTACCGCTTTTGTCCGAATATTTTGCTCCGATGACTGCTGCCACCGATACGACCTTGGTTGTGGTCCCTCGGTTGAACGTACTCGTTATCTCGCTCTAATAATTGAGCTCTGTTTACAACATCTGAAGATAAAGAAAATTTATGAGAGATAAGATATTGCCGAATCTCGGGTTTTAAACCTCTCAGAAACATCTTCGTCATTCGTTCCTCATTCTCTACCAAATGAGGTGCAAACCTAGATAACTCTGCGAACTTCACCTCATATTGGGACACCGTCATGTTGTTTTGTTCTAATCTAATAAACTCTACCTCCTTTATATGGCGAATACTTTCAGGAAAGTACTTGTCGTTGAAAAGTTTCTGAAATGTTTCCCAAGACATGCTGACTGCGGTAGGCTGAGTATGCTTCACAGATTCCCACCAGTAGTCTGCCTCGCCACAGAACATAAAGGTGGCGAATGTAACCTTATGTTCCTCTGTGCATCCCAAGACATCGAATATCTTGGTAATTTGTTTAACCAACGTCTCTGTCTTGATCAGATCTGGTTTTCCAATAAATTCTGGTGGTCCAAACTCTTTAAACTGCTTGGCTGTGACAAACCGTGAATTGCTATCATTTCCTCTTGTATTTTGAACACGAATCTCCCTCATCTGGTTTTGCATGAATTGCAAAAAGCTTCTAAACATTCGGTCGTTCATCTTCTGCTCAGTGGTGTTGTTTACAGGAGGAATATTTTTTTCCTGTTGCACGTTCCCCTAGGTGGTGATTAAAGGTGTCTCCACGGTCTCATTCACTCCACTGTTAATATTCTCAGCTGCCATTCTTAAATACCGTCATAAAATAATGGTTAATTAAACAAATTAACATATCACATATTAACCATATTATGACCGACCAACAAATAAGCTTAAGTAGGACACACTAGCAAAGGATTTACTCGTCTCTCCCCTCCTAGTTCTATTCCCCGATCTACGCCAGAGACCATATTCCTAAGCTCTGATACCAACTGTAACGCCTCCAAAATAGGTATACTACACCCATTCTGAGTCGTCAAATACATGGTACAGAAATAATTACAACTTTATTAGTACAACTGTCGTGCAAAATACGACAACACTTAAACTGTGAGTTTAAATACAATTATTGTCATCTAGACAATATCCACACTCAAATAAGTCTTCATTACAATTATTGATTCACTATTTTACAAAATAGTGAGGACTACTAAAATAACTTCTAGAACCATCATTCCACACCCCGACTAGTACTCGCTACATTCTTGCCTCCTGAGAAGAAAAATGGAACAAAAAGGAAAAGGGTGAGCTCAACTAGCCCAGTAAAGAACATTATGACTAAGATAACATAGAACAAATTATCGTTAGTCCTCAATAAGGAAAAATCTAATAGAATACAATAGACAACTAGTTTTAAATCAATATTCGCAGCGGAAATAATAATTCATTAGAAGAGTTAAGTAGAGAATGAAATCTACTATCTTCTATATATGAATTTAAAAGTTCATCGTCGATATTTTATCCATGTAACATCAGTATATATATCTGGAATTTAATATTCATCTTTGCACTACAGGCCAAAGATATTCATCAGTTGGTCATGTTCATCTAAACACATGTTCATCTTTGCACTACGGGCCAAAGATATTCATCAAAAATCATTCATCTTTGCACTACAGGCCAAAGATATTCAGTAATATCATCATTTAGGACTGAGGATGATGAAAAATATTTTAAACGAAACGAATCCAGTGAAACAGAATAACAAATATTAAGGATTCGTATTTCGGTTTACCCATGTCCAAAAATACCTCATAAATAATCATAGTGGAGTAAAATTTAAGAATGATCAAAACATGGATACGATCAAAGCTAGTATCCATAATAGATATTTTGGAGGAAAAACAAAAATTTAATTTTTTTGTGAATAGTGTCGTATTCGTGAATAGTGCCGTATACGTGAATAGTGTCGTATACGTGAATAGTAACCCCGACACTAAAAGACAAGAATTTCACAAGAAAAATCTTACCAATATTCCGGCATAATGATATTGAAAAAAATAATATTATTTTTTAAAAAATAATATCCCATACCTCGAAAAGACAGTATTTCTGACTGGAATACTGGATATAGAACTGAAGGGAATTTGCACCGTATATCAACACTCAAAGTCTTAAAATACTCACAAGAATACGCTCGATAATATAGAGAGAGAAAGAGATAGAAAACTTGTGTTTCTGGTGTGATTTTCAATTCTAACCTAAGCACCCTATTTATAGGAAAATACTTAGAACATCAAAGCAGAAAATTTAATAAAATATATTATTAATAATAAATTTCTTACGCCTCCTTGAAAATCAGCTCTTAGCATTTCCCATATGCCCACCTTCTAGAAAAAGTAAGAAAAAACGTTTTTCATAAAATAAATAATTAAAACTTCAAAAAATCAATTATTTCGGAACTTCGGAACTTCAATAATTCATAATAAATAGCCCTTTTGTCAGAAAAATTCAAACCACATGTCCTTTCCATAGGAAATTTCATTCTCTACAACTTTGAAAGTTTATGTTTTTCCAATTTCCAAATAGAAATTGACCGAAATCCACAAACGGACGATTTTACAGGCTATAATCAAATTTCAGTCAAGAAATGAGGTCCACTAACATGTTTAACATGTTTTAAATATTTTTAGTAACAAAAATACTCTTCCTCCTCATATACTCATATATCACACATTCATTGTAAAAATATCACCATTATTATATTATAATAATATAATAAAATATTATTTTATCAGAAAAGATAAAATATCAATTTTCAACAATTGTCACTTTAAAAAATTTTCTCCATCTATATCTACATAAAATGAATATTTTTCTTATCATATAAATCAATAATTAATTATTCACAAATAATATTACATAATCACAGTACTGGCAACCAGGCCGTTCCTAGGAAAGAGGGGTTTTTCCAATTAAGATCTCTCCTTACTGGCGCGCAATTAGGTTACCAAACCTCTCCTTAGATAGAACTTTCTAGACATTACCAATAATGTTATCTAATAATATTATTCAGATAATATGAATTATTGCTTCGATAATGGAAAATACTGTGTAGTGACAATTATTGAAACAACAGTAATATAAAATATCAACGTAGCAATTATTGAATCAATAAAATAAAATATTGAACAGTAATTACTGTAACAATTATTGAGTAGTGCATTCTTACGTAAGAATCAATAATTGGTGCAATACCGTGTGCTACTGTGCAACAACGCGTATCATTGTGTTTTAACCACCGTGTATTCCAACAGTATTAACGGTAATAACTACGCTGTTATTTATACACAACTTATACTTGTCGTTTTTTTTATCCAATCGTTTTCCGTTATGGGCCCCACAAAAGACTGCGCCGTCGTACGAATATTCCCCGACAGGAAGAATATTCCACGACCAAACGAATATTCTCCGATAAAAATGAATATTTTATAACCACTTGCTTATTTTAAATATTTGCGCATTTTACCCATAATTAACCACATTAATCAATTCAACCCTTACTATTTCAAAATAATAAATAGAGAAATTCAATTTCATTTATAATAAGTTTTGGTCTTACACATTTGTATTAAAATTCACAGTTAACTGTGGTCGTATTCTATATGATAGTTCAACAATTGTATAAATGAAGTTGTATTTGAATTTTGTACCATGTATCTGGCGACTAAGAATGGATGATGTATACCTAATTTTTGGGGCGTTACATTTGGTATCAGAGCTTAGGGATATGGTCGCTGGCGGAGATAAGAGTCTAGAATAAGGAGGGGAGAGACGAGTTATATACTTCGTTAGTGTGTGACTTACCTAAGCTGAAATTGTTTACTTGATAAGTTGACAAATTGTGATATGTCAATTAACCTTTATTTTGAAGCTATATTCTAGAATGATATCTGAAATACAAGAGATGAGAAATGAGAAAATTATGATAGCGAAGAAATTACTGGGAAGGTACAATCTAAAAAGAAAGCAATGTATTCTCATCTCTTAGAATATCAGGTACATATGTAAATTTTGAGGGTGAAATTTCATAAGGAGGTGTGATTGTGAGACCCCGAATTTTATGAAATAAAAGTATTCAATTTTTTCTATTTTGGTAAATAGTTAAATTGATAAAAGTTTAAAGTTAAGGGTAATATGTGATTTTTTTTGCAAAGTAAGCAAATTGATATAAAATATTCGTTGTGTCGGGGAATATTCGATTACTCAGGGAATATCCGTACGATGGTACAATCATTGGTGGACCCCACAAAGGAATTATTATCTGATTGAGAAAACGACAAAAATATTTTTATGAAAATAACGGCGGAAGTTTTACCGTTAACTGTTGAAACATCCGGTGTTAAAAATACAGTAATACACGTGGTTGCATAGTAGCACACGATATTGATTATTGATGCTTATGTGATAAGTCACTCAGTTTTGTTTTATTGGTATTATTAATGTAATAAAATAGAAAAGTTTTTTTATATAAAACAGAATACTTTTATAAAATTATTCGTTTTATTAGGCTAATAGTAAAATCTTTTTATATAAAACAGAATACTTTTATAAAGTTATCTATTTTATTAGACAATAATTAGAATATATTATATTTTATTATGCATAGTGTTTGCATAATTCTTGCATAGTATTTGCATAGTAAAATCTTTTATAAAATTATTCGTTTTATTAGATTATAAATAGAATATATTATATTTTATTTAAAAGATTTTACTTTAAATATGGACCGTCAGATTAAAGTAAATCAATCTGGACCGTTCATGAGTTAGTTACTATGCAGTCCATTTTTCTATAAATAGAAGCTCATTCCTTCATTATTTCTTATGAATTCACTGAAAATCTAGAGAGATAAATTATAGAGAGAAAGAAGAGAAGTATTCTGCTACTTCACTACTCATATATCCAGTACTCTTCTTCTTAAGGTAGGGGATATTATTTGTTATACTCATAAGGGGTATTATTTCTTTTATATTCATGAGGAGAACTTCTGTTATTCCATTATTTATTATTCTGTTGGAATAACCTGTATACGCGGGCTATCCTATACTTGGTGAAATTCTTCTGTTATTTTATTTTTTATTATTCTGTTGGAATATCATGTCTGTGCATTTTACGCCGGGCCTGGTTCCATTCTTTATTATTCTGTTGGAATATCCTGTCTGTGCGTTTTACGTCGGACCTGGTTCCATTATTTATTATTCTGTTAGAATATCCTGTCGGTGCGTATTACGCCTGACTTGGTTCCGTTATTTAGTATTCTGTTGGAATAACCTGTCTATGCGAATTACCGTATGTATGGTGATTTCTGTTGTTATTCCATTCTTTATTATTCTGTTGGAACATCCTGTCAGTGCAAATTTCGCCTGACCTGATTCCGTTATTATTATTCTGTTGGAATAACCTGTCTATGCGAAGTACCACATGCATGGTGATTTCTTTTGTTATTCCATTCTTTATTATACTCAGTTGGTTAAAATTTTGACTTCTATACTCCATGAAATTAGTGGAATATCCTTGATATTTGTGCTTCATCCAGTATCTTTTCATGGAAATATTTTTTTGAGCATTCTTGAATTTTACTCCACAAAGAAGTATCATGTTGACAATTTGGACGTTGTTAGTTCCTGGATAAATTAATTCTTGAACTTGTTTTATTGAATTTTTATTTTGAATGTAGACCTAAAGTAAGACATTGAAGGTACTTAATGTACATGATAAGACTTACATTTATTCACTTATAAGGTGTTAATGTAAGAAGATCTAGTAAGGTTTAATAGAAATTAAATGAAGAACACGAAGACGTAATAAGTAAACCGTGAATGATGTTCAACGTTGGTATTTAACCAATAATGATCGAATGTCGGATAATGACGTAAGAACGTTAATGAGACGTAACAAAATATAGGAAGTCGAATCGAATTTAATAACGAAGTTAATTCAAATAAGACATAGAAGAGAAAGAAGTTGGTTAGGACCGTAAAGTTAGTTTGTTTGATAACTAAATACAGTGTGCTATGTGAATATATCTTGTAGATCCTGTAAAGACTGCGAATAGTTGAATTGTATATTCGAATACTCTTGAAGGTAAGTCTTTCTTAAACACTTGTCTAACCTTCGTGTTAGTCAAGTTTTACGTGATGCATATTATACAATGCATGAATGATTTTAAAGAAAGAGTCGATGCCTGTTTTAACTCGGCTAGACTAATACTGAAGAGTTGATTGATTTGTTTGCAAGTCTTTTAATATAGAACTGTTAATGCTATCCTATGCCAAGTATTTGGTTCGGATGTAAAGGTAAGTTTGTCTATGTACAAACAAAAGTATTTTTCATCGATTATTCGATGGGCACGCGAGGTTGCCAAATGTTGAAAGTAAATACGTTTAACGTAAGAGTGTTGATCAACATAGAGTACAATAGGCTGATAACCTAGAAGTGCTCATAAGTAAAGACGAGTGGATGGCCTTAGTGCCGCATATCCTTTTCAAGTATGAAATCAAAAAGAGTACGTTCATGGTCTATTGACCGGTTCATCATTCCTAAGCTATTATATATACTTTGGAATTGTTGTTATAACATGAGAAGTACTAGTCAAAGATTTCATAATGCTTCATAGATAATTGTTCAGATATGGAATTAAAGCATATAATTGTTAATATGATATTCATATGATTCTTTGTTAAGACTTGCTGAGCTAGTTATGCTCTTTCTTGCTTGAACCATATGTTTACAGCTAAAGCCGAACGAACTGAGGGTTCTAAGAGAGATAAAGGCAAGGCTAAGATGAACAATTAATCGTCCTGTAATAGATTAATGTATTTGGTTGTAATATACTTATGAAGAACAACGAATGTATTCGGTTAATGAACCTGGGAAATGATTTATTACAAATGTAATACAAAGATAGTAATTACACTCATTTTGTTGTTATCTCAATGGAATGATTGTATGAATTGTAGTATCGTGGATCAACATCTGTCGGGTTGGGAGATACCCGGATTTGGGGGCGTCACAATAGATCTAGAAAGTGGGGGGTTGAATAGATCCTTTTTAATTTCAAATACTTTTCTTATTTATTTTGTATTGCTAATGAATTACCATATGACAAACATAAGAATCTTTTCAAGCACATCGGAATAAGTAAAAGATCCCCTTCATTGATATATTCATAAACATATATACATTGTTTGTAGAGTTAGTTAAATTCTAAGCAGTTAATACATACATAACATTTATAGCAGTTAGGTACATGATGTAAATGACAGAAAGTAAATGACTGAATGTAAAAGACACAAGGGATTTTAAGTGGTTCAGTTACTCAAGCTCCTAATCCACTCTTCTGCTTCAATGAACAGGAATTTTACTAAGGAAGGGCAGCACTCTGAATCACTAATTAAGATTCCTTCAAGGCCAGCAGCCTTGGAACTTCAGTTCACTAAGAACTCTTTAAGACCAGAAGGCTTGGAACTCCTCTAGTTCCCTAGGAACCCTTCAAGCCCAATAGGCTTGGATCTTCATTTAGTCTCTTCGGACAAGGACCTCTCAGGCCCTGCCTACTTGTTGTTGTAGTTGTTGTTAGTGCCTTGCAGCTAAGATGTCTTAAAACTTGAACATCTTTTGTACTTAGCAGCTTTGCGTGGTCCTCTTTGCATTCATCATAGAGTCTGGACCACCTCTTCTCTGGTGTAGCTGATCTTCACACTGTTCAGCTCATCTTCATTTGATGTCAGCTGTGCCCCATCACCATTTGGGTTTGCTAAGTGTTTGAGCTTTTGGTATACTTCCTCTGACATTTAACATTCCCTGAACCCTTCTTGAATGATTTACAGACATGGTTCTACATTTGTTTTGTTTCAGCTTTTAGTTCATGGTGATTCGTAGAGTGGCTCTCTCGATCTTCTTTGTGCTCTACCACTTTTCTGAATGCTATCTTCTTGGCCTTCTCGGCTCTCAGCTTAGCTGCCATCTTTAGTGGCATTTTTATCCTTGTTGAGTGAAGCTTTAGTCTATTCAAGCTCTTCTTCAAATCTGTTTCACTTCCACCTTCATAGTCTCACTGCCACTGTGACTTATTCTGTTCAGCTCTGGTGAAACTCATAGAGTCAATAATATAGCATTCTAACAACTCAACGATTCTATTTCTTAGCAACTATTGATCTTTGAAGCTCTGGCTGATATATACTCCTTTCCAATCTTCCCGTTAGAATATAGTCATTGAAAGCTATTTGAATTACTTCGTAGATCTCGAGTTATTTGGTGCAGACTGCTTGATGTGACATGACAGCTCCTTTATGACTTTACTGACTCAGCAATCTGCTACCTTACCTACCTCCTTAGAGTTGTCACCTTTCCATGTCAGGCAGGTAGTCATCTTTATTTCTTTTTTTTGACTTCTCGATTAGAACATCAGAAATTGTCCTTTTGCATCGATGCTCTCAATTAACAATGTTGGAAGTCAGACTTCAGATTGAACAATTGCCAATGCTTTAATCTTCAGATGACCGAACTCTACGATTCTGATACAGATGTTCTTGGACCTGATCGTAGTGTGTCTTGTTGAATGTTGCTCATTGACAGGTTGAGATAACACTACGATCATAAAGAAGTGCTCATTTGATCTTCAATGTAGAACACATATTCCTTCTCTTGTGCAGTGCTTCAACACTTCTGTTTGCCTCAACTGATCTCAGGAACTGATAGCTTGACTCCTTGTTCTGGTCACTTCTGAATAGCAAGACACATCAGATTTGTGGCATTCCCAACTCTCTTTCTCCTTATGATCTCCGGTTCACTTATCGTCAATGGTCTGACCCATGCTTAATCAATTTCGCCTTGTTCTTCATAAGATGACCAATATCTCTGTGTAAACTGCATTAGTTCCTGCTTTTTTTGACAAACACTACGATCCTGGTTGACCCCAATATCATTGTATTATGTTCTCTTGACAGCTACTGCACTTACTGGCTTTCCTTAGTCAGTTACTTTTACTGAAATCTTCTTCTGATCAACTTGTGGAAGACTTCATCTTGAATGGATTTACAACTCAATTTGGATGTTGATTGGGTTGGTGCTTAGATCTTCTGTTAGCTTGCATGCCATTCGTTGAGTGCTTTCTGGTTTCCTTCAGGTGTAATGTTTCTTTGCAATTTAGACCAGAGGCTTCATACTTTGGATATTCTGGGAGTGCTCATTTGTTGAGAATCGTGTTTACTCTATGATTCTGCATTGGCGTTGTGAGCACCTCTATTTAAGCCTTAGTTCTGCACTCTACGATTTAGCTTTGGTTCTGCAGACACTACGACTCTGAGATCATATCTTTACACTCTACGATTTCTGTCTTTAAGTTTGTTGTCTTCTTCTGATCTGGCTTGACTACGATTTTTGCCTCTAATATGATTAGTAGACTCTACGACTTCAAATGTGGTCTACGATTCTTGACTTAGCTAATTGGCAGATGCTCGGTCGGCTCTTATACAGGTTATCTCTACGATTTTAAACTTGACTTCCTCAGCAGACTATGTCTCTGAGGAAGTTCTTCTCGATACACTACGATCCTTCCCCGCCTCTCCTGGCAGTCTACGAACTCCGAGATCTACTATCTTGCAGACTACGATTCTGCCTTGATAGTTCTCGAGTTTTCCTTGCTCTCTTGGCAGACTACGATTCTGGTGCAGTGCTCGACGATAAGACATGCCTATTTATTACATTATAAGATCAACCTAACAAGCTTGATCTTTCTATATTTATAGTCCTTGTACATCGTTTCTTTTTTAAGGACTTTACAAAGCTTTTTTGCTTATGTAGGATCAACCTAACACATTTGATCAATTCATTCTAAGTCACTGTACATATATTCCTATTATCTATCAAAGGACTTTACAACTTTTCTTAATGCAAGCGTACTTGCATATTCATTCATTTATATCATAATCAAATCATATATAAATATAAATAACATTATTATGTATATTCCAACCAATATATACCCACCTCACTCCCACCCCCCACCCCCACCCCCATCCCCATCCCCAAATGATATTTACTTATTATGTATATACACACCCTCGCCCAACCCCTAGCCCCCCTCAATTAGCTATATTTGACTTATTTTTTTATAATTACAGATGTTGTTCGTCGACGACACCGAGGGACTAACCTTGGTATCTTCGGTCGTCGACCAACAATTCCACTTACAGTCTGAGTGGATGTTGTGTTTGCCCAATAAGTATTAAACCATCAAAAATAAACAGCTAAATTTATATAATTTATTTAAAGACACAATTAACATATTGTCTAATATTTTATTTTTACTATAGTATACTAGACCCGGTCGCTAAGGCAACCTTACACGCTATCTTTCTGACGCACCTACTGACTGGGTGCATGCGCTTTAATCAGTATGGGCAGTACGATGCCTCGTTTGTGGATACTGTCTTGTGGGAGTTTCACGTAAGTTAATTTCCTTAAATCCTAACAATTATATGTACATAGTCGTTACCCAATAAAGTAAATGTTCTTTGCTTTTAAACTTTTGCTATAGACTTATTTTAGATATGAGGATGGCGTCTCTCAGGTCGTCGGTGACGATGTTATTATTGTACATGTCATTAAGAACTACGACGACTGGCTCTATGAGATGAGACAGAAGGAAGCCCGAGCAGTTGAGCTCTAATTCGAGACCACCATCAAAGATTATCAGCCTTGTATACTCTCCGATTCAGCATGGGAGACTATGTGTGCACATTGGGTTGCTGATGAGTTAAAGAAGATGTCCGAGCAGGCAATGAATAACAGTGGCCAGCTCCGAGTCGTACACACTACTGACGCACAATCTTTTAAGGAGGTGAAGTCGGTAAGTGTCATGTGTTTAATTGTTTAGTTACCAAATTCTCACATAAATACTTAATAACTGTTTTATGAATGTATTTATTAGGCGATGAGGAGGATATTGGGGTGAGCACCGACCATGGTATAGAGAGTTTTGGGATAGAGCCCACACGCCTAATGATATCACTATTCATAATAAAATGATATAATTAACTCACGTATACACAATAAATTACATTACCGATTTTAGAAGCTTCGAGACTAGCGTATAACTGAGTTGGAAGCTACTAAGGGAGATTTTGAGCCGTTAGGTTCCACCATCCCCCTGCCCCGAGATTGTATTATCTTGAGATGAGGAGCTGAGACTATGGGTACCGTCCTTCTAGCAATTCTGGCAGGTATCGCGTGTTGGGCCTGCCGAGGATACCCACGCATACCCTACCTGAAGGTACTAATATATATTTCTTATATTTCTCGTTATATCTTAATTTATAACAATAATATAAATTAATATGTACCACGTATGTATGACCCCATCTTTTATGAATAAAGATTTAATTTTCTCTAAATATTATTTTGAATAGTAAGGTGATGATTTGATATAATGCTATAATTATGGGTGATATGTGCAAATTTTACAAAGTAAGCAAGTGATCATAAAATATTCGTTTGGTCGAGTAATATTTTTTTGTTGGGGAATATTAATACGACGGCACAATCATTGGTGGACCACATTACGGAATAATTGTCGGATATAGAAAGTGACAGAAATAACCTTTTCATAAAATAACGACAATACTTTTACTGTAAAACTACTGAAATACCCAGTGATAAAAGTACAGTAATACACGTTGTTGCACAGTAGCACACGGTATTGCACAGTATCTCTGATTATTGATGCTTACGTAAGAAGTCACTCAGTTTCATTTAATAATTGCCACAGCAGTTGCTGCATAGTATCTCATATTATTGATTCAATTATTGTCACAGTATCATCTGCACAATATTTTATATTATTAAATAAATAATTGAGACGACACAATTATTTATATTAATATTACATTATTGACAATGTCTAGAAAGCTCTGTCGAGGAAAGGAGTTTGGTTATTTAATTGCTCGCCAGTAAGGAGAAATCCTTATCGGAAAGCCCCCTCTTTCCTGGGAACGATCTGGTTGTCAATATTGTGAGTTATAATATTAAATGATGAATAATTGTTGAAATATTAAAAATGTGTTAATTGAAGATTAATGATTTATGGTAAATATTTATTCAATTTTTGATATAAACAGAGGAATTTGTCATGAGGCGTTTGTTGTAAGTTTGGCTTATTATTCCATGGGGAGATGTGCTAATTTTTTGGACCGGTGGTTGAAGTTATAATAATAAATCAATATTGACCGTTGGTTGAAGTTATAATAGTAAATCAATATGGACCATTGGTTGAAGTTATAATAGTAAATCATTATGGAACGTCAGTTGAAGTTTTAATAGTAAATCAATATGGACCGTCCATTTTAATAGTAAATCAATCTGGACCATTCATGAATTAGTTACTATTTAGTTTATTCTCCTATAAATAGAAGCTCATTAATTCTTTCATTATTTCTTACGAATTCACTGAATCTATATAGAGAAAACTATAAAGAGAAAGAAGAAGAGTATTTTGCTACATCACTATTGTAGTATCCAATCTTCTGCTAAGGTAAGGGATATTATTTTTCGTATTCGTAAGGGGTATTATTTCTTTCATATTCGTAAAGAATGTTATTTTCTTCATATTCATAAGGATTGTTATTATATTCCTTATTAATTTGCGGGAGTAACCTGTTTACGCGGATTACCAAATGCATGGTGAATGACCCTTTGTATTCATTCTTTATTAATCTGCGGGAGTAACCTGTCTTCGCGGATTACCGCATGCATGGTGAATGACCATTCATATTCATTCTTTATTAATCTGCGAGAGTAATTTGTCTACACGGAATATCGCATGTGTAAGACCCCAACTTTCATAAATAAAGATTAATTTTTCTCGAATTATATTTTTTAATATTAAGGTATGAATTTGTTATAATGTTATAGTTGTGGGTAATATTTATAAATTTTGCAACGTAAGCAAGTTGTTATAAAATATTCGTTTGGTCGGGGAATATTCTTTTTGTCGGGGAATATTCGTACGACGACACAGTCATTGGTAGACCCCACAACAGAATTATTGTCGGAGTTAGAAAATGACAAAAATATCTTTTTATAAAAATAAAGGCAAAAGTTTTACCGTTAACTATTGAATTACCCGTTGATAAAAGTACAGTAATACGTGTGGTTGCATAGTAGTACAAGGTATTGTACAATATCTTTGATTATTGATTCTTACGTAAGAAGGCACTTCCCAATAATTGTTACAGTAATTACTGTTCAATATTTAATTTTATTGTTTCAATAATTGCTGCGTTGATATTTTATATTATTGTTGTTTCAATAATTGTCACTGCACAATATTTCCCATTATTAGATCAATAATTCATATTATTTGAATAATATTATTAGATATCATTATTAGCAATGTCTAAGGAAGTTCTGTCTAGGAAAGGGGTTTGGTCACCTAATTGTGCACCAGTAAGGAGAAATCCTTATCAGAAAGCCCCCTCTTTTCTGGGAACGACCTAGTTGTCATAATTGTGATTTTGTAATATTATTTGTGAATAATTAATTATTGATTCATATGATAAATAAATATTTATTTTGTGTGGATTTAAATGAAGGAATTTTTAGCATGAAATATTTGTTGAAAGTTTGACACATTTTTCTATGAAATCAAAATTATCTTCTTTGATAAAATATTTATTTAAATATATTACTATAATATTTTATAATTAGTTAAATAATAATATTATAATATATATATATATATATATATATATATATATATATATATATATATTCATGTGATAAAAAAAGACGGATATGTGAATGTTTTGTATTCTTTGTTGGTGGCTTGAATGATTTAATATCAGCAAAATGGCATGATTTTTTCCATGTGGACCCTCACCTATAAGGAAGAAATGAGTGGTTAGGCAGGAAAATGAATTGTTAGGCAAATTGTTTGGTGATAAATGTTGCCTGCAAAGCCTTGGTTTTCAAAGGTGGCCCCCACCCATATGGAAAATGTGATGAGTTAGGCACAAGTAGGCAGAGTACTTTTGTGACGCCCCCAAAATTAGGTATATATCACCCATTCTGAGTCGTCAGATACATGGTATAAAATTCAAATACAACTTCATTTATACAACTATTGAGTTGTCGTGTAAAATACGACCACAGTTAACTGTGAGTTTTAATACAAATGTATGTAACTCTCATGGTGCCTCGACCACAACCATACAATGGTACTTTACATAAAAGTATAGTCAAAGACTGTTTTAGAAATTAAAATCTTTGGGAAGTGCTCAAGCAAACATTCGTACATGGGAGGCCATGCGTCTAGGTTATAATAAATATCATATGGCCACAGAATTATCCTTGGTTGACCCAATAGACCCCAAAGAAAAATGAGAAGATTACTATCATATTCTTTCCAATGGTGAGTTTTCTCTTGACATATAACTATCTTCATTGTCTCCAAGTGAATATTATATTTCAAATAAACTCCAAGATCATATAGGTAGTGCCCGTAGATATACTCAGCAAATGGATGCGCACAACCCTGTCTTATGATAACACGAGGTTGTATGTCATTAGACATTTTATGTGATAGTGGCAAAACACCCTTCCAAAGTTGGGTTCGCCTCACCCTATTTGATTCACGAAATATAACTACTAAATGATGTATAAAATACAACACACTTTTTTATACTGTTTAGGGAGAACCTCCACAGCTAGAGACCACTGTTCTATTCCCCTGTTATCCCCGCTCGACCCGGCAACACTCTTACGACAACACTCTTATTACCTGAAAGAAATTGTGAAGCAGAAAGGGTGAGCACAACTAGTCCAGTAAAGAATATCATGACTAAAGATAATTAAATTATCAATAGCTTTCATCAATAATAAATCAGAGATTTAGAACATATGGTAGATGATAAAACTTTTCAACCATAGTTGCAGCGGAACGAGCAATCCATTAGAAGAGTCAAATAGACCATCAGGTCTATTATCTTCTCCATGTTAAAAGTCCACCAATAATGTTTTATCCCTGTAACATCAATCAACAATTCATATCCACAATCATATGAATAACTCATAATCATAATTGTGATTCTGAATTCCCTTTTTGCACCCAGGACGAAGATGATTCTCATCACCTGATATATCACAAATCATGGTTATACCAAATCATAATTCCTGCTCATAATCATACTAATAAATTCATCATTGCACTACAGGCCAAAGATATACAACTGTAAAGTCAATAATGCTGAGACTCAGCTTAACAAATAATCCACATCATCGAATCACCCCTGCACTACGGCCAAGGATATTCGTTAATATCACATCCATGAATTATCCATGCACTACGGCCAAGGATATTCATTATTATAACATCCATGAATTAATATTTCATTGCTGAGACTCAGCTCAATAATTAATTCACATCATCAAATCATCCCTGCATTACAGGCCAAGGATATTCTTTAGTATCACGACCACGAATTATCCATACACTACGGGCCAAAGATAATCATGTTTTCATCAACTATCCTGATCATGATATAAAACAATTCATCTTTGTACCCTTGGCCGAAGAGAATTCATAGCCATAATCATACCAAAAACTGTCCATCAATACACTACGTGCCAATGAATTCTTTTACCACGTCATTTGTAACATTACGGTCATGATTATACCGAATAATCTCTGGTCATAATCATACCAAGTCCATCTATGCACTACAGGCCACAGATGACTTTCAACAAAATATAAATATGAGGATGATGACAATGATATAAGAATTCAATAAAACAAGTTCAAGAATTAATTTAACCAAGAACTAATAACGTCTCATTACTCGTAACTAGATTATTTTTATAAAAAATACCAAATCAGTCCCAAAAATTATTTTTTTCTGGGATTAAGCATAATATAGTTCCATATTGAACATATATTTTTCTCAAAATTTTTAAAATTCATTTACTATTTTTCAAAAATCAATTTCTAACTAATTCCTTAAGAAATTAGCTACCTTAAGTTTAACTCCAAAAATTCCCAAATCTTAGCAGGATCTTACACATGTTAACGTGAGCTTCCAGTTTAAAATTCATGGTTATCGGAGTTATAGAACTCCGGTTATAGCATTTTTCGTCGAAAAAATCTAAATATTGAAATGGTCATAACATGCTCATTTTAAGTCGGAATGAGCTCAGTTTTGGACAGGAGGTACTTTATACCATATAATTTTATGTCCCAAAAGGCCAGAATTGTTCTCATAAATTAAGTGGTCGAAATAACCCTTTTAAAGTTTTGGGCAGTAGCATTTTTCTCTTTTGCAGCTTTTGACTTCTTTGCTAAAGTGAGTCCACACGAAAATCTACAACACCTTTTACAGTGATTCCACTTGGATAAGTTACAAAACTCATAGATCTAACTCTAGAACTTGACCTCACTCAAAAATTCAAAATATAATAGGAGATATGGTCAATTAAATTTCAAGTTCTATTTTCACAAAAATCTGACTTTTCAACCCTTTGCGATTTCTAAGAAACTCTCATGTTTTCACATAATAACCAACATAACTCATCATATCACTTACTAATACTTAAAACATATGAGGACATCATGTATACAGATCATTTCCACAATTTAATAAGGAATGAATACACAGGATCGTTCACCATGCATGTGGTAATCCACATAGACAGGTTATTCCAACAGAATAATAAAGAATGGAATAATAGGAGGATTCACCATGCGTGTGATAGACTGCACAGACAGGTTATTCTCAACAGAATAATAAATAATGGAACCAGGTCCGGCGTAAACGCACAGACATGATATTTCAACAGAATAATAAAGACGGAATTAGGTCCGGCGTAGAACGCACAGACATGATGTTCCAACAGAATGATAAATAATGGAACCAGGTCCGGCGTAAATGCACAGACAGGATGTTCCAACAGAATGATAAAGAATGGAATAACAGAAGAATTTCACCAAGTATAGGGTAGCCAGCGTATACAAGTTATTCCAATAGAATAATAAAGAATGGAATAACAGAAGTTCTCTTCATGGATACGAAAAAAATAATACTCCCTACCTTGGAAAAACTGGATATTGGAATAGTGAGGTAGAAGACTTCTCTTCTTCTTTCTCTCTATAATTTCTCTCTATAATAATCGCTCTAAAGATTTTGTGAATTGGTGAGAAATGAAGGAAGAATGAACTTCTATTTATAGGAAAATATAGTTTCGATAATTGCACGTTTTGGAGCTCAAAAAATTACAGTACAATACCTCCAACTTTTCTTTCATTTTTAACTTAGTCCTGCAAGTATTATCAAACTTGCACCACCTCCCCTAATAGTAAATAATGTGAATCAATAGTTCAATCATGTGAATTAATAGTATAATCATGTGAAAAATACGAATTACAGTATAGTACCTCCATCTATACATCCATTTTTAACTTAGTCATGCAAGTATTATCAATCTTGCACCAACTCCCCTAATAGTAAATAATGTGATTCAATAGTACACACATGTGAACAAATAGTTATATAAGCATGTGAATTAGTAGAAATTAATTGCTCATTTATCCGATAAATTACCCGATTTAGCAATTTAACCCCTAGACATCAATTATTATCAGAATAGATGTCGATTTCCACTAACACTAATAATCCCAACACAGTGGAACTATCAAAATTCATTTTTAATCAACACAACTTATTCATCATTAATATTATAACTCACAATATTTAACAACCAGGTCGTTCCCAGGAAAGAGGGGGCTTTCCGATAAGGATTTCTCCTTATTGGCGCGCAATTAGGTGACCAAACCTCTCCTTGACAGAACTTCTAGACATTGTCAATATTGCAAATAATACTATGAATAACTTTGTCGTCTCAATTATTGATTTAATAATATAATATATTATGCAAATGATACTGTGACAATAATTGAAACAATAATATGAGAGATATGATGCAACAATTACTGTAGCAATAATTGAGTATAATTGAGTGACTTCTCACGTAAGCATCAATAATCAATACCGTGTGCTACTATGCAACCACGCGTATTACTGTACTTTTAACACCGGGTGTTTCAACAGTTAACGATAAAACTTCTGCCGTTATTTTCATAAAGTATTTTTGTCGTTTTCTCAATCCGACAATAATTCCGTTGTGGGGGTCCACCAATGATTGTGCCGTTGTACGAATATTCCCTGTTAAAACGAATATTCCCCGACCAATCGAATATTATATAACAACTTGCGTACTTTGTAAAATTTGTAAATATTACCCACAGCTATAACATTATATCAAATCCACTCCATAATATAAAAAAATAAATAATTATTTCGAGAAAATTAAATATTTATTCATAAAATCTGGGGTCTCACAACTTTGTTTTTCTTCATTTCTCAGTTGCTATAAATAAGAGGGCAACCCTCCATCCTAAATCACACCAAAACAATCTCAAGCATTTTTATTATAGTATTGTGAGTATTTCTTTTGAGTATAAAAATACTTTGAGCGTAGTTTTCTGAAAGATTTTCTCAGAACAATATCCGATATTCTAGTCAAATCTAGTTTCTACTAAGGTAAATGATATTATTTTATTTCAATACTCGTAAGAAATATTATTTTCTTTCATACTCCATAGTATGGAAGAGATATTATTTCATTTCATATTCCTAAAGTTAAACTTACTATGGTAAGTATTGCTTCTATAATTCCTGAAATTAGTAGAATATCCTTGATATTTGCGTTTCATCAGGTATCTTTTCATAAAAATATTATTCTGAGCGTTGTTGATAAGTTTTAACCTTTTCATGCCGGAATATTATTCACGGGTTACTATTCCCAAAATACTATTCACAGGGTACTATTTACTCGGGTACTATTCACCTAGGGTACTATTCATGACAAAAAAATGATTTCTTTTCGGTCCAAATCATTTTTGATACAATATTATTCTCGAATTTTACTCCACAAAGCAATATCATGTTGACAATTTGGACATTATTGAATTCTGGATAAATTAAATTATAAATCTTTATAATTTATCCTTTTGCTTGTATTTATTTGAATTCTTATATCATTATCATCATCCTCATGATTATATTGTTATGAAAGTCATCTTTGGCCGTAGTGCATAGATAGACTGTTGATTGGTATGGTTATGACCAGGGATCATTCGGTATAATCATGACCTGTAATGTTACAAATGATGTGATAAAAGTCTTCATTGGCCCGTAGTGCATTGATGGACAGTTGTTGGCACGATCATGGCCATTGGTGATAATAATGAATATCATTGGCCCATAGTGCATGGATAATTCAGTGATTTGGATTATTTGTTAAGCTGAGTCTCAGCGATAAAATTGATGATAACCTTTTTAAATCATAGAAGATAATAGATTTCGTGCTCTACTTGACTCTTCTAATGGATTGCTTATTCTGCTGCAGTTAAACTTGTTGTCTATTATATTTTATCAGTTTAACACTGTTGAAGGCTAACGATAATTTATTCTGCATTATCTTAGTCATAATATTATTTACTGGCTAGTTGAGCTCACCATTTGCTTTCATTGTTCTATTTAGGAAATGAGAATATAGCTGGGACTAGTCGAGGAATGGAGTGACGGTCCAGATAAGTGGCTATATTAGTCCTCACTGTCAGATATAAATATATGAATGATATTCCTATTTACAATTGATTTGATTATGATATATATATATATATATATATATTTATATATATATATATATATATATATATATATATATATATATATATATATATGAATGAATATGCAAGTATGCTGGCATTAACAAAAGCTGTAAAGTCCTTTGATAAATAATAGAAATATATATATAAGGACTACAAATGAATTGATCAAGAATGTTAGGTTGATCCTATATAAGCAAAATAGCTTTGTAAAGTCCTTAAAAAGAAATGATGTACAAGGACTATAAATATAGAAAGAGCAAGCATGTTAGGTTGATCTTATGATATAATAGATAGGCTGGTCTGATCATTGAGTACTGCACCAGAGATCGTAGTCTGCCAGGAGAGTCAAAGATAACTCGAGAGCTATCGAGGCAGAATCGTAGTCTGCAAGATAGTAGATCTCGGAGTTCGTAGTCTGCCAGGAGAAATGATGAAGGATCGTGGTATATCGAGAAGAGCTTCTTCGGGATCATAGTGTACTGAGGAAGTCACGATTCAGAATCGTAGAGACAACCTACCTACGAGCCGACCGATCATCTGCCGAAGCCAAGACAGAAACGTAGACTACACTCAGAGTTGTAGAGTCTACTGATGCTGAAGCCAAGTCAAGGATCGTAGATCACACTTTGAGTTTATAGAGTCTATTGATTACATGCAGAGATCATAGTCGAGCAAGATTAGATTAAAACAACAAGCATAAGGCAGAAACCATAGTGTCAAGATCTGATCTCATGATCGTAGTGTCTGAACAGCCGAAGCTGAATCGTAGAGTGCAGAACTACGACCTCAACAGAAGTGCTCACAATGCATAGGCAGAATCGTAGAACAAGTATGATTCTCAACTAATGAGCACTCCCAGAATATCCAAAGGAACAAAGCCTCTGGTTGGCACTGCAAACATACATCCTATCTGAAGGGAACCAATCAACACTCTTCAAAGATCGTAGTGTTAACTCTACCAGTCAATGAGCAACACTACACAAAACACTAGGATCAGGTCTTGAAAGACATGCATCAGAATCGTAGAGTTCGAATAACTGAAGAATGAAGCATTAGCAATGGTTCAATCTGAAGGGTAATATTCGAACAAGTGCTTATTGAGAGCATCGATGCAAAAGGACAACCTCTGATCGAGAAATCAGAAGGAGGAAATAAAGTCTTCAACCTGCCCAAGACATTAATGTGACATCTCTAATGGGTAGGTGAAACAGTAGACTGCACTGTCAGATAAAGTATGACATATCATATCAGCAGTCTACCTCTGTCAACTCGAGATCTGTGAAGATATTTAAATAGCCTTCAACGGCTACTTTCCAACTGAAGGATTGGGAAGGAGTATAAATCAGGAAGAGCTTCAAAGATCAAAGGTTGTTGGAGTTACCAAGTTTGGAGAGAAGGTGGACTATTCTAAACCACGTAAGATAGTGAGTCCGAAGGCTCACTCTACGATCCACCAAGAACACTTAGATACATGAAAAAGAAGAAGTAGAAGTGAGAGTTCTACTATGTAGAAGTGAGAGTTCTACTACAAGAAGAATGTTCTGAACTACTGAGAGAAAGAAGAGCGTCATGTCATCTTGGTGTCCATCATGGGAAGACTCTAAATACAATAGAGAAGAGCTCACAGTCATCTTAGCAAGTCCATCATGAGAAGACATCAAGTATTAAGAAGGGAGATCGCAAACGTCATCATGGTGGTAAGCATGAGAAAGTTTTTAAGTACCTAGCAGAAGAACTTATAGTTATCTTGGAAACCTATCATGTGTAGCCATCATGTATCAAAAGGAAAGATCTTCAAGGCAGTCATCAAGGGATCATCTGAAGTGGTTGAGTAACTAAAGAAGCTGAGCATCATGCAACACTCAACTGCACTTCAAGGATGATCACGCCAAGCTGCTAAGTACAGAAGATGTTCAGAGCATGAAGATATCTTAGCAGCTCAGCACCAACTCCAACAAACAAATAAACAACTCAACAGAAGCCAGGGCCTGAGGGGTCCTTGTCCGAAGGGACTAAATGAAGCTAGGGCCTGAGGGGTCCTTGTCCGGAGGGACTAAACGAAGTTCCAAGCCTGCTGGGCTTGAAGAGTTCATAGGGAACTAGAGGAGTCCCAAGGCTACTGGCCTTGAAGAGTTCTTAATGAACTGAAGTCCCAAGACTGCTGGCCTTGAAGGAATCTTAGTGATTCAGGGTGCTGCCCTTCCTTATTGGAAATCCTACTAGTTGAAAGCAGAAGAGTGGATTAGGAGCTTGAGTCTCTGAACCACTTAAAACGCCCTGTGTCTTTTACATTATGTCATTTACATTATGTACTATAAATGCTATAACTACTATGTATGTTTTAACTACTTACAACCAAACTAACTCTATGAACAATGTATGTTTGATTATAAATATATCAATGAAGGGGATCTTTTACTTATTACGCTGTGCTTGAAAAGATTTTTATGTTTGTCATCTGCTAATGTAATAGCAATAAAAAATAAAAGAGAAAAGTATCTGAAATAAAAAGGATCTATTCAACCCCCCTTCTAGATCTATTGTGCCTACTGGGAACTAACAATTGGTATCAGAGCAGGTTCTCATGCTATATTCAAAAGCTAATTGCTTTGAGTCTGATCCAGGCACAAACATTGTTCTAAACTTAGTTTAGTAGTAAGTAACTTGTTATATGCAGATGAGCTCACATGTTGGAAATACTGTGTATAGGTAAATGTGTATATACACCTGAAGCTACTCAGATTGGTCCATGTTCTCGATTGCTACATCAACAAGACCAATCCCTGCCTTCAGTCAATCTTGTAGTCTGAAGACCAGACGAGAAAGCTCAAGAGACATCAACGACAAAGAGTCAAGCATCCACCAGCTTGAAAGATGAAGAGGCCACACATGCTAAGAAATGCTTATTAAGAGAAGAAAGAAGATCTTCTCAAACTTATGTCTGGCCAACCAGCAGTTGGGTGCAAACTTTGTAAACTAAAGGATGTCAAAGATCTTAATGTTGAGATTCTCTTGGCCTACATCTTCAAGACCATGACTGATTGATTAAAGGCCAACACGAGCAACAAGCTGTAAGGAGCAAATGTGAAGCTATGCACATCAATGCCTAAACTCAGTATATCTAAGATAAATGACTATTAAGAGACTGACAGTAAAAAGGTAAGGTTCCTCACTATTACACGTGTTCATCATAAAAGCACCTTCTTATGAACCATAACAGTATTCTGTCAAGAAGTCATAATCTACCTAAAAAGGTGAAGAAAGAAAGTACCCTTAGGATGGAAACTCAAATGTCTATAAGCTTCCTCTCCATCCAAGTTTTAGGATGAAGATGACATCTTGAAGGAAATCCAAAATGGGTCATAAGAGCATCACAGGGCAAATTAATTCTATGTGAAGTAATCTTTGCTGGTGGGTTAGTATGTATGTACAAATCCTTGTTCTAAGTGTTTGATAACACACAGAGTATGATCAGTTCTACAAGAGTATCTTGATGATGTGTAGAAACTGATCACCTCCATGAATCAACTAGATACTTTTAAATCGTAGAGTTGATTCTCACTCTGTGAACACTTAAACATTGTGAACATAACCAAGAAAATGATGAAACCATCAAAGATAAAGAGTGTGTTATTAAATATCAAATATTACACGCACTCGCCTTCATGCATATCAAAATGTATTATCTAAAACTAGTCTTATACATGAATATGATGTTGGTGGTAAATGTGATGATTATCCAAATAAGAGGAACAGGGGTTTAGAAAACTAACCTAGCAGGACCCATTTAATTATGGGTACCAAAGATAGAAATATATTTAAACCTGCAGGTACTTGGTCTGTCTGACCACACTAAGGAATACTGAAGCAGAAGACTTCAGTCAAGAAGACTCATCCAACAGAAGGCTAAGGACCATTCAGAAATGACTCTGATAAAATTCATATATGTCCAAGCCTATCCTCGAAGACCCACTGAGCTAAATTGAATGAAGCTCACATGGCTTCTAATATGTATATGGAAGCAGGCCATGCAACAAAAGATGAAAAAGGTCTTATATGCCCAAATCAGGTAAAACAAACAATATGAGAAGAATCCTCAAAGAAGCTCACAACAGAAGATCATCGAGCATCAGTCAAGAGGATTTCATTACAAAAGCAGAACTTCTCATGCATAACTGTCAAAGAAGACTACGTTCGTAGTGCTGTTAAAAGTTCGTAGAGTGATCAGTCTTAAAGATATCCATGCCTACGATACAATGAGATTTAAGTGATAATGATGATTCCAGTCAGAAGGAGATATGTAGGGCTGCCTTCAAATGAGTCTAAAGCAAAGGGAATCACATCTATCCGGGAAGACAACCTCAACCATAGGGAGCAGTGATCTGTTGAGAAACAACAGCACTAGGTTATACTATGAGGAAATATACCAGCTACAAAGTCCTAAAACTTTATGGCTGATGAACCAAATGAAGATCTATAGTCAGTAGGAACTTCTCAAAACGTACTACTGATAACCTTTCAGCCACCCAACTCAAAATCGTAGAGTGCCTACGATCAAACATCTGATCGCAGTGTAGAAGTAGGAGGATACCACGATTACAGCAAATGCAATTGTCTAAAGTTGGTAGAGGATCTCCCCATCAGAAAAGGTCGAATGAGATGTCATTGCAAATCACTTTTATAGCATTTCATCTGGAAAGCGCCTTAGGGACAAACCTGACCCTTAGCTCACTCTAAGAGGTTGGCCCTTCCTGAGCTACCTTGTCCCAGAGAATTACTTGATTAAATTCATCTCAAAGACCAAGTCAGTCAACGATCGTAGAGTCGAGGTTGAAGAGAACTCCACGATCGCAGTGCAACCTCAACGATCGTAGAAGACAACTCGACGATCGTAGTTCTACCAAAGGGTACTCCAGTTCACAAGGAGCTTGGAAAATGAGACAATTGCTCAACCATTCAAAATGAGGAGATAAGTTCGAGTATATCAGTGATCAAACTATGCTGCATCAAAATGAGGATAGAAGACAAAGCCATCCACTGCAACATCTCTCAAAAGTTGATCGTTGAGTCAACAAAGGAAATCGTAGAGTCCATATCCGCCTTACCATGCTACTCTACGAATCAAAAGATCAACGGTCAAACCACGTCGTCTAAACGTCTACTCTTCTAAAAGGAAATATCTAACTAAAAAGTTATGGGGAGTTACAGCTCATTATTGGGCATCGTGTAACCAATGGACGGTTGACACATCACTGGTTATGCAGAGTTAGAAGGAACTACCATAAAGACAATTTCAAATCTGCAGATAGTTATCAGAAGCTATCAAACCTTTCTCCCTCCCATTTTTAAACCCTAAATTTCCTCTCAAGAGACAAAACAGATTAACACTCTACAGCTTTATCAAATCACAATCAATCATCTCTTATAAACCTCTCCGAATCAAATACCCACATTCTTCGAACTGATCAAATAGAAAACTGGCGAGTAATCACTGGCATTCATCTAGGAACCAAGTCATTCGAGAAATCCGAATAGAAGTTCAGAGACATTCTCGAACTTATGAAAAAACTTGGATTCTCAGAATGTCTTGAGGCTAGCACTCGAATATACGTCAACCTGGTAAAATAGTTCTACTTAAACGCCTCCATAAACTCCGGAATCCTTTCTACCAAGGTCAAAGGTCAGTATCTAAAGCTAAAATCTTCTGACCTCAATCAATGCCTAGGTTTTCCTAACCAAGGGCTGAAGAACCTTGACGATGTCAATACTGAACAAGCAAAGGAAATCATAGGGTACCAAAGAAACCCTAGTCTGAAAGACATGAAGAAGAAGGAGTTTCCTGAAGAGTACGAGTTCCTTTCTGAAATAGTTGGAAAATGCATACTGTGCAAGGACACTGCACATGACATGGTGCTTGACCAAAAGTTGAAGATAATGTCAGCAATAGTTCTGAAGAAACAAATCAACTTTGGAGCTATCTTGTTTGATCAAATCTCCAAGTCAATAGAAAAAGCCGAGATAAAGAAGTCCACTGAAAACCCCCTGACTAAGGTGTTTCATGGAAGACTGCTGAGTATTGTGATGAAGAAGAAGCTAGGAGGAAAGATCAAGGATGATGAGGGAGAGCCTTTGAATGTTCACAAGGTAATGTCTCCACAACTATTTGTGAACTGGAAGAAAAACCCCAAGGAGAACAGAAGGCTGACAATTGCAAGCAGCTGCAGGACCTCTGCAAAGAAGAGAAAAGCAGAAGAGGTAGAAAGCTCTGAGTCTGATGACTCTGTGCCAACATCAACCACACCAGCCAGAAAGAAATCCAGAGGTGTGAAAAAAGCTGGTGTTGTGAAGAAAGCTCAGACCCCACCAAGGAGTCTCTCCTCCAAGGACAAGGATAAAGAAGAAAAAGTCCTAACTGCTGAAGCAACAAAGAAGAGAAACAACAGGCTGCTTCAAGGGCCATCCAGCAAGAAAGCTAAGGTGGAAAACAAACCAACCTCGGCCTCCCAAAATAGTACATCTGATGAAGAGAAGGAAGTGGAGTCAGCAGATGTAAAGGAGACAGATGTCAAGGCTGAGTCCTCACAGACCAAATCCAGCAGTGAAGGTGAAGCTGGATTGATGAATGAAAATTCAGCATCTACTGATAAAGAGGAATGCTCAAGCCTTGTGGTTAATCCTCAGAGCATTCACTCTGATGATGAAGAAGAGATTCAAGATGACCCAACTACATCCCCAAATGCAACTACCCCAACAAGCCTAGATAATGGGTCAAATGATGCTGATTCTAAAGAAGAAGAACGAGCCCCTTCTAATTCTGAATGCCCTCAAAATGACTCAAAGGGTGATGAGTTTACAGAAGAAGGGACTGCCCTTGCCCTTGCTGAACCTGAAGGAAGTTCTTCTGATGAACCAGAGGCTTCCAAGTCTGAAGAAGAAGAGGAGTTTGACTCTCCCAAAACTGAACCTCCAAGAAGAAGGAAGAGCTACAGACTGCAAGCCAAATTTGCCTCCAAAAGGAGAAGTGATCAATCAAATGCCCCCATTGAATTAAGTGATGATGAGTCTGTATCACAGAAAGAAAGTGTTGAGGATAGGACCAGCAATGAAGAAAATAAATCAGAGGAAGATCTTGTTGAAGAAAGTTCTGAGAATGAAATATAGCAAGAAGGATTCTCTGCTGGAAATGATCAAGATGGTTCAGGCTCCGAGAGAGAAGAGATTGAAAAAGATTCTGATTCTATAACACAGGAAGCAGAAGCACAAGAAGATTATCAAGTTCTCTCACCAGCAAGATTCAAAAGAAGAATAGTGGTGGAAGTCTCAAATGAACTACCAGTAGCTCCACCAGAAAGATGGGTGAACTATGGAAATGAGCAGCTCAAGGTAGTAAGGATGACTACCTTTGACATAGCTAAAAACTGGAACAACATGGAGCTAGACTGCTCGATCATTCTCTATAATCCTGACGATTTGCTGATGTGATGGTTCTTCCAGTGGATGCCATGGCTAAAGGCCCATATTGAAGGAGATGGAAGCTATCTCAGTTAGTGCTTCTCTCACTTTCCAAGCATGGAGCTGGTGGCTCAGAACTTCCCAAGGGTGAAGAAGTTTGCAACCAAAATGATCAAAGACTAGCCCCATTTCAAAGTCTATCGACAGTCTGACAATCACTATATCCCCTACGATCGTAGAGTGGACTCTGAAGGAAGAAGGAACATGATCAAGGAGTTGATCGTAGAGTGTGGCCACTCTACTGCTGAGACTACTCAAATTCAAAATCAGAAGCTTCTAACAGCCCAATCACTGCTCTCTGACATTCCCTCATCCTCAACCAGCAATTGGTACTCAACGATTGTTCAAATTCTCCAAGCTTTCGAAAACCTGTCCAAGAATGAAAATTGTAGAGTCCAATCCAATACTCAACCCGAAGCTGCCCAATAAGAGGATCAAACTATTTTGGAGCAGGAACTACTGAAGAGTTCTGATGAACTAAATGAGAAAATATCTCTACTCACTGAAGAGACACAGAAGCTGACAGCAAAAGGAGATAATTTACTTCAGAACAGACTTCAAGCTACTATGGCTGATGTATCTCTCAAACTCTAAGAGAGAGATAACATCTATCAGAAGGCCATACAAGATCAAAAGGTAGAAGCTCTACGAGTTCTGAAGGAAAATGAATAGCAGATCCAAGCCCTCTCTGATAAGATTGATGACCTGAAGCAATCTTTCTCAGTGCAACTTAAGCTAGGCCAACAGGAACTCAAGTTTGAAGTTGTCAACTCCTCTTACTTAATGGAGCAGCTTATGTCCAATATGGAGCATCTCTCATAAATGATTAATGACAAAAAGAGGGAGAAAAAGAGGCATAGAAAGAGGAAGAGCAAGAGGCACTCAAAAAAGAGCAGAGGGATAGGAAAGAGGAAGTCAAAGAAGAAGACAACAACTGCAGAAAAAGAGTCATCATCTGAGGTGGAGCCAAAAGATGATGATCACACGATCGCAGAGTCTGAGGGGGAGCATGTTCAGAAAGATGCTGAAGGAGAGCTAAACAAAGACAGAAGATCATCATCCCAGGGGGAGCAAGAGCAAGAAGAACAAATAGATGAATAGCTGATCAACAGACATCCTGAAAACATACATAGAGCCAAAGAGGTGTATCTCTAACTAGTTAGGTATGTTCTGGATCCAGGATGTAAAGTGTTTTAATGTATAATTTGCCATATCTTTATAAATGACATTCATGATTATCTGTTTTAGAAATACAGCTGCTCACTGTATATAAGATTCATTCATAACATGCATATGCACTTATTATTTTTGTCATAATCAAATATGGGAGATTGTCAGGAATAAACATATGAATGATATTCCTATTTACACATGATTTGATTATGATATATATATTAATGAATATAAAAGTATGCTTGCATTAACAAAAGCTGTAAAGTTCTTTGATAAATAATTGAAATATATGTACAAGAACTTAGAATGAATTGATCAAGAATGTTAGGTTGATCCTATATAAGCAAATTAGCTTTGTAAAGTGCTTAAAAAGAAATGATGTACAAGGACTATAAATATAGAAAGGTCAAGCATATGTTAGGTCAATCTTATGATGTAATAGATAGGTTTGTCTGATTGTTGAGTACTGCACCAGAGATCGTAGTCTGCCAGGAGAGTCAAGGATAACTCGAGAGCTATTGAGACAGAATCGTAGTTTGCAAGATAGTAGATCTCAAAGTTCGTAGACTTCCAGGAGAAACGATGAAGTATCGTGGTATATCGAGAAGAGATTCCTCGGGATCGTAGTGTGCTGAGGAAGTCATGATTCAGAATTGTAGAGACAGCCTACCTACGAGCCGACCGATCATCTGCCGAAGCCAAGACAGAAATGTAGACTACACTCAGAGTCGTAGAGTCTACTGATGCCGAAGTCAAGTCAAGGATTGTAGATCACTTTCTGAGTTTATAGAGTCTATTGATTACATGCAGAGATTGTAGTCGAGCAAGATCAGATTAAGACAACAAGCACAAGGCAGAAACCATAGAGTGTCAAGATCTGATCTCAGGATCGTAGTGTCTGCACAGCCGAAGCTGAATCGTAGAGTGCAGAACTACGACCTCAACAGAAGTGCTCATAATGCATAGGCAGAATCGTAGAGCAAGTACGATTCTCAACTAATGAACACTCCCAAAATATCCAAAGGAACAAAGTCTCTGGTTGGCACTGCAAAGATACATCCTACCTGAAGGGAACCGGAGAGCACTCAATGAGTGGCATACAAGCTAAACAGAAGATCTAAGCAACAACCCAATCAGCATCAAGATTGAGTTGTGAAGCCATTTTAGATGAAGTCTTCCACCAGGTAATCAGAAGAAGACTTCAGTAACTAACTAAGGAAAGTCAGCAAGTGCAGTAGCTGTTAAGTGAACAGAAGACAACGATCTTGGAAGCAACCGAGATCGTAGTGTTTGCCAAACAAAGAAAGAACTGATGGAAAATGAACCGAGATACTGGTTAGTCTCTGAAGAACAAGGCTAAAGTGATTAAGCGTAGGGTCAATCCATTGATGATAAGTGAACGAGAGATCACAAGGAGAAAGCGAGCTGGACACGCTATAAATCTGAAGTGTCTTGCTATTCAGAGGGGACCAGAGCAAGGAGTTAGGCCATCAGTCTCTGAGAACAGTCAAAGCAAACAGAAGTGTTAAAGCACTGCATAATAGAAGGAAGAGGGTTCTACATTGGAGATCCAATCAACACTCTTCAAAGATCATAGTGTTAAACTCTACCAGTCAATGAGCAACACTAAACAAAACACTAAGATCAGATCTTCGAAGACATGCATCAAAATCGTAAAGTTCGAATAGCTGAAGAATGAAGGATTGGCAACTGTTCAATTTGAAGGGTAATATTCGAACAAGTGCTTATTGAGAACATCGATGCAAAAGGACAACCTCTAATCAAGAAATCAGAGGAGGAAATAAAGTCTTCTACCTGCCCAAGACATTAAAGTGACATCTCTGATGGGTAGGTGAAACAGTAGACTGCAATGTCAGATAAAGTATGACATATCACATCAGCAGTCTACCTCTATCAACTCGAGATCTGTAAAGATATTTAAATAGCCTTCAACAGCTACTTTCCAATGGAAGGATTGGGAAGGAGTATAAATCAGAAAGAGCTTCAAAGATCAAAGGTTGCTGCAGTTACCAAGTTTGGAGAGAAGGTGGACTGTTCTAAACCACGTAAGATAGTGAGTCCGAAGGCTCACTCTACGATCCACCAAGAACACTCAGATACATGCAAAGGAAGAAGTAGAAGTGAGAGTTCTACTATGTAGAAGCGAGAGTTCTACTACAAGAAGAGTGTTCTGAAATGTCGAGAGAAAGAAAAGCATCATGTCATCTTGGTGTCCATCACGGGAAGACTCTAAATACAATAAAAAAGAGCTCACAGTCATCTTAGCAAGTCCATCTTGAGAAGACATCAAGTATCAAGAAGGGAGATCACAAACGACATCATGGTGGCAAGCATGCAAAAGTTTCTAAGTAAGTAGCAGAAGAACTTACAGTCATCTTGGAAACCTATCATGTGCAGCCATCATGTATCAAGAGGAAAGATCTTCAAGGCAGTCATCAAGGGATCATCCGAAGTGGTTTAGTAACTGAAGAAGCTGAGCATCATGCAACGCTTAACTGAACTTCAAGGATGATCATGCCAAGCTGCTAAGTACAGAAGATGTTCAGAGCATGAAGAAATCTTAGCAGCTCAGCACCAACTCCAACAAATAAATAAACAACTCAATAGAAGCCAGGGCTTGAGGGGTCCTTGTCCGAACGGACTAAATGAAGCTAGGGCCTGAGGGGTCCTTGTCCGGAGGGACTAAATGAAGTTCCAAGCCTGCTGGGCTTGAAGAGTTCCTAGGGAACTAGAGGAGTCTCAAGGTTACTGGCCTTGAAGAGTTCTTAATGAACTGAAGTCCTAAGGCTGCTGGCCTTAAAGGAATCTTAGTGATTCAGGGTGCTGCCCTTCCTTTAGTAGAAATTCTGCTAGTTGAAAGCAAAAGAGTGGATTATGAGCTTGAGTCTCTGAACCACTTAAAACCCCCTGTGTCTTTTATATTATGTTATTTACATTATGTACTATAACTGCTATAACTGCTATGTATGTTTTAACTGCTTACAATCAAACTAACTCTATGAACAATGTATGTTTGATTATGAATATATTAATGAAGGGGATCTTTTACTTATTCCGCTGTGCTTGAAAAGATTCTTATGTTTGTCATCTGCTAATGTAATAACAATACAAACTAAAAAAGAAAAGTATTTGAAATAAAAGGATCTATTCAATCCCCCCTTCTAGATCTATTGTGCCTACTGGGAACTAACACTCACTATTATGTGAAATAATGTGATAATAATTGTAATGAGGACTTTATTTGTGTTTGTATACTCTCTACGAGACATTATCTGTGTTGAAACTCCTAGCAACATTTTGTCATACTGTATCAAAGAAGTTGTATTTAAATTATGTACCATGTATTTGGCGACTCAAGATGGATGATGTATACCTATTTTGGGGGCGTCACAGCATGCATGGTGAATAACCCTTCGTATTCATTCTTTATTAATCTGCGGGAGTAACTTGTCCACGCGAATTACCGCATGCATGGTGAATAACCCTTCGCATTCATTCTTTATTAAATTATGGAAATGATCTGTCTACGCGGATTGCCGCATCGGGTGAAAATCCATTTGTAATTTTGTATATTTTTTTATACTCGCATGAGATGTCATTTCTTTTGTACTCGTCAAGGGATATCGTCTTCTTTCATATTTCTCTATTTATGGTACGAATTAATTGTTTGTTTCCATAACCTTATTATTAAATGGTGAAAACCCTTGCAATTAGTGGAATATTCTTAATAGTATGTGCTTCATCTAGTATTATTCCACTATTGGTCTAAATTTTCTTATTAAATGTCAGAATACTATTTATGTCGGGGTACTATTCATTCAGAATATTATTCATTTGGGGTACTATTCATTAAGGGTACTTTTCATTCGAGTACTATTCATTCGGGGTACTATTCATGACAAAATTGATTTCTTTTCTGTCCAAATTATTTTTGATACATGAATATATCATTCTTGAATTTTACTCCACGATTAGTGATCATGTTGACAATTTGGATATTCTTGAATTCTGGATAAATTAAAATTATAAATTTCTAATATTTATCCTTGATCTCACTTGATTGATTCTTTATATCATTGTCATCATCCTCGTGCTTATATTGTGCTGAAAGTTATGTTTGGCTCGTATTACAAAGATGGACTGTTGATTGGTATGATTATGACCAGGAATTGTGTATTGGTATATTCATGACCTTTGATGTTACAGATAAAAGTTTGTGGTGAAAGTCCTCTTTGGCCCGTAGTGCATAGATAATTCATTGATTGGAAATAATTATTTATTGGTGTTATAGGGATAAAATATTGATGATAGACTTTTAAATCATAGAAGATAGTAGACATTATGCTTTACTTGACTCTTCTAATGGATTGTTATTTCTGCTGTAGTTGTTGATCTAAAACTTGTTGTCTATTGTATTTTATCAGATTTTTTTCTATTAAGGACTAAGGATAATTTGTTTTACATTATCTTAGTCATAATATTCTTTGTTGGGCTAGTTGAGCTGTAAGACCCCGGATTTTATAAAATAAAAGTATTAAATTTTTCTTATAATTATTATTCAGTAAATGGTTAAATTGATAAAAAGCAAAGTTAAGGAAGCTATATGAATTTTTTTTCAAAATAAGCAAGTGGTTGTAAAATACTTATTGTTGTCGGGGAATATTCGTTTAGCCGTGGAATATTCTTTCTGTCGGGGAATATTCGTACGACGGCGCAACCATTTGTGGGCCCCATAACGGATAACTGTCGGATAAAGAAAATGACAAATTTGAGTTTTTATAAATAACAGCGTAATCGTTACCGTTAACACTGTCGGAATACCTGGTGGTTAAAATACAGTAATACGCGTTATTGCACAGTAGCACACGATATTGCATAATATTTTTGAAATTATTGATTCTTACGTAAGAAGGCACTACTCAATAATTGTTACAGTAATTATTGTTCAATATTTTATTTTTATTGGTTCAATAATTGCTGCGTTGATATTTTATATTATTGTTGTTTCAATAATTGTCACTGCACAGTATTTTCCATTATCAGATCAATAATTCATATTATTTGAATAATATTATTAGATAGCATTATTGGTAATGTCTAGAAAGTTCTGTCAAGGAGAGGTTTAGTGACCTAATTGCGCGCCAGTAAGGAGAAATTCTTATTGGAAAACCCCCTCTTTCCTGGGAACGATCTTGTTGTCATAATTGTGATTCTGTAATATTATTTGTGAATAATTAATTATTGATTTATATGATAAGGAAATATTTATTTTATGTGGATATAAATGATGGATATATTTATTTTTATGTGGATAAAAATGAAGGAATTAATGCTGAGGTGTTTTATCAGTATTTTGTCGATGTGGAGGTATTAAAAATCATCCGTTTGTGGATTTCAGATATTTTTGGTTTGGAATTTGGAAAAAATTAAAGCTACAAAGTTGTAGAGAATTCGATTTCAGTCAGAATGAACATAAAATTCGTATTTTTCTGATAACCGGGCTATTTTCTATGAATTGTTGAAGTTTCAGAAAATAAAATAATTTTTATTAATTTATGGGTGGGACCCACTTTTGGTGGGTGTTCAATACATGTGGGCTGCTGAATTTTGTCAAGGATGGCTTGCTGAAATTTCAGTCTAGGTAGACGTAGAGGATAAGAGAAAATAATATATTATTTTATTAATTTAGTCTCCTTTGGTGTTCTAGCATTTTCCTATAAATAGAAGTTTAAGTTAGAATTGAAAATCACACCAGAAACAAGTTTTCTTTCTCTATATATTATCAAGCATATTTTTGAGAGTATTTAGATACTTTAAGAGTTGCTATTTAGTAGAAGTTTCCTCCAGTTTTTCATCCGAAGTAATGCTCTCTTGTGGTAACGGATTTTAAGGGTTATTATATTTTTCAGTTCATACTTCTTCCATCCTTCAGAAAATTCTAAAAAAATTTGAAATGATATTTTGATGAGTTTTATTGATTGTGTCCAAAAATGGCAATTTTTGGATGTATAGATTAACAGATATGAATTTTACGGGAAAAGACTATTCTAAAAGTAACCGCTTATAACTCCTTGTGATTAACTCTAAAATTGATGAAATTTTTATTGGGAGTACATCTATATAATATCAGTGTACTCTGTAAATTTCAGAATTTTTGGACAAGAGTACAATTTATGATAAATGTCTAAATATTCGGTGGTTTTGGCCATATAAAAAATAGTAAATGAATTTTAATAATTCTGAGAAAAATATATGTTCAATATGGGACTATATTCTGCTAAATCCAAGAAAAGAAATATTTTTGGAACTGATTTGGTATTTTTCATGAAAATAGTCTAGTTATGAGTAAAAGAATTAAATATGTTATGTGAAGTAAGAAAATTAGAAAATATGATTTTATGGCTTGAGAATCATATATGATGTATATGCAGATTTTTGATGAGGGTTTTGGTTATTGGTGATGAAATCTTATGAGTTTAGAATTTTAGGATGATTAAATGCATTATTTAGTAAATTATAAACAATTAAAATAAATTGTTTATAAGTTTAAGAAATGTTATTTTAATATCATTATACCAAAATATTGGTATGGATTTTATTATGGAATTTCTACCTTTTTGAGTCGGGTTTACTATTCATGAGTTATTATTCACGAGTTACTATTCATGAGTTACTATTCACGAGTACTATTCACGATAAAATTGGTTTCTTTTTCTGACCAAATTATAGTTGAGTTTTGAATATTACCCTTGAGATTAAATCTATATGTTGATTATATTATTTTTATTATCATATATAATATTTTTATAACTCTAATGATGATATTAATTTCTCTTTGACTTGAATGTAAAGATGGGTAAATTATTGGTATGATCATGACTATGAGTTCTCTTTGGCCAGTAGTGCAAAGTTGAATTGTTGACTGGTATGATCGTGACCATTGAATTTACAATTGAATATCTTTAGCTTAAGTGCAAAGGTGAAATGATCAACATGGTTATAATCGTTTATATAAATTCTGAAATGATTATATATTTCTTTGAGATATTAATATATTTGACCTGTAGTGCAAATATGAACTGTTGATGAATATATTTGGCCTGTAGTGCAAATATGAAATGTTGAGGAATATCTTTGGCCTGTAGCGCAAAGATGAATTGTTGATAAATATCTTTGGCCCGTAGTGCAAAGATGACCTGTTGTTGAATATCTTTGGCCTGTAGTGGAAAGATGGTCTGTTGATGAATATCTTTGGCCCGTAGTGCAAAGATGAAATTGTTAGTATGATTATAAACATGAACTGTGATTTGGTATAACCATGATCTTTGATGTTTCAGGAAAAGACATGTGATAAAAATTATCTTCGTCCTGATGCGAAGAGAAATTTAGAATCATAATTATGATTATGAGTTATTCATATGATTGTGGACCAGAACTGTTGATTGATGTTACAAGGATAAAACATTGTTGGTGAATTTTTAACATAGAGAAGATAATAGACTTTATGGTCTATTTGACATTTCTAATGGATTGCTCGTTCCGCTGCAACTATGGTTGAAATTTTTATCATTTACCATATCTTCTAAATCTCTGATTTATTATTGATGAAGGCTATTGATAATTTAATTATCTTTAGTCATCATAATCTTTAATGAGCTAGTTGTGCTCACCCTTTTGCTTCACAATTCCTTTCAGGAAATAAGAGTGTAGCTGGGTCGAGCGGGGGTAACAGGGGAATAGAACGGTGGTCATCATTTAGTAGTTATATTTGGTGAATGAACCAGGGTGAGGCGAACCCAACGTTGGAAGGGTGTTTTGCCACTATCATACAAGATGTCTAATGACATACAACCTTGTGTCATCATAAGACAGGATTGATCTCATCCACTTGCTGAGTATATATACGAGCACTACCTATATAATCTTGGTATTTGTTTGAAGTATAATTCTCAATTAGAGACAGTGGAAATAATGATATGTCAAGAGAAGACTCACCATTGGGAAGAATATGATAGTAATCTTCTCGTTTTTCTTTAAGGCCTATTGGGTTAACCAATGATAATTCTGGGCCATATGATATCTATCATAACCTAGAAACATGGCCTCCCATGTACGAAGGTTTCCTTGAGCACTTCCCAAAGATTTTAATTTCTAAAACAGTTTTTGACTATACCTTTATGTAAGGTGCCATTGTGACGTGCTATCCAAGGTTGGGATGTGAGTCACAGCTGGTATATATTTGTATCAAAACTCACAGCATATGTGTTGTTGTATTTTGCACGACAATTATTGTAATAAAATTGTAGTTTTTTTCTGTACCATGTATTTGGCGACTCAGAATAGGTTGGGTGGATTGGACCTATTTTGGGGTTGTCACATGAGCTTACCCTTTTCCTTTTGGTTCCATTGTTCTTTTCAGGAGGTGAGAATATAGCTGGGACTAGTCGGGGAGTGGAGTAATGGTCCAAGATGATTCTTATAGTAGTCCTTACTATTGTGTAAAATAGTGTGACAATAATTGTAATGCGCTTTATTTGAGTTTGGATATTGTCTACGAGATAATATTTATATTAAAACTCACAGCTTATGTATTGTCGTATTTTGTACGACAATTGTATTAATGAAGTTTGTATTTAGATTCTGTACCATGTATTTGGCGACCCAGAATGGGTTGTGTGGACCTATTTTGGGGGCGTCACTCGTAATGTTCTATTTAATTTTGCAAGCTCTAGCCAACGCCAGCATCCGAGAGTAGATGTTGGACCATCTCATACGGGCACTACCTTGGATGACGCGCTATTTCATAGTGTTATAGCGGCAGTGTCAGATAGGTTTCAGACGGATCCAATTATTCACCGTCAGCAGTTGCCTAGCCGTGTTCGCCTCACCATCTAACTCAGGATATTGCTTCAGGGGCCACCGTTAAGAGTACAGAATTATCGCAGGAGCAGTTCGTCGCGTTAAGCAGTGAGGTGCTCTAAAGATGGTTACCTTACTATTGGAGGTTTTAGGTCATCCCTCGCTGCCTACTCAAGTATTCTGCATGTTATTTTATTTTCATTTAGCACTCTCTTTAATTCTCGCATAAATATGAATCAGACTAATGATTTATATTTTTAATCCTATCAACAGGGTGGCGTGGCGAGCGGCCGGTGATGTAGAGCATTGTGGCGATGGTGAGCGGGGGGACAACGACGCTAACGCTGATTTTCATACACCGGAGCAGCACCGTCGTCCACCCTTGCCTGATGATCCTTCTCCTACTAGTTTATAGTTCATTTGTATAGATTTATTCATTAAATTATAGATCATTTGTACAGATTTATTCATTATATTATAGATCATTTGTACATATTATAAAAAAATGTACTTTAATTGATGTATATTTGTTATTGTTGATCAGTTACTTAATTCATATTCACATTAATTACTTGGTTTACATTTGATATGATAAGTTAAAACAATTTTTATAGTTATGTGTTAGATGTGAAATATATTAATGTATTTGTTGTTGGGATAAAACATGTTACATGTACAAAAATAAGGTTTAAAAACTGTGGGCAAGGAAATCGCGCCTTGCTTGTTTAGGGTTTCGTGTTGGCTGAGGAGGAGAGAAATCTACGAAAAATACGGAATTGATTGATTGATTGTAGAGGGGAGAACGACAGGTGGGGGATTACTCCAACGACGCGCGGCAAAACCCCTAGAATTCAAAAACCGTGTTAGGGTTATTGGAATTCCAAGAGCCTTCTTCAGCTCTTCGAGTTAAGAGAGTGTTCAAATCTTGTTAGTGCTTTTAGGTGGAATATCCAAGCCTTAAGCTACCAAAAGAGTCCTTCAAGTTGAGAGAATATCCAAACCCCTTTGGTGCTTTTAGGTGGAATCTCCAAGCCTTTAAGTCACCAAAAGGGTCCCTTTGATCTTCCAAGAGTCCAAGTCTTGAGTCTGAAGAGAAGTCCCCTTCCCAATGGAATGGAAGGGGTATTTATAGGGTTTTTTGGAAAATAGTCATGTGCGAGGCACATGCTTTCAGGAAAATTCCAGAAATACCATTTAGTCATTAGAATAATGCTCATATTGCTCTGTCCTTCTAGCCACCAATCCAATCCCTCAATCAATTCCAAAATCGAGCCACCTCCACGAGTCTTCTGCCTCGGGACACGTGGAGGCTTCTCCCTGGTCTAGCACATTTATTTTTGACTTTTCCGTCTTCATTCCATTAGGTTATGGAATCCTAATTTGCACATTTAATGAGGTCGTGGAACCCTAATTGTGCATTTAATTCAATTAGGTTATGTGAACCCTAATTTTACACTTGGGCCCACATTTGCGTCCTGCGCGAGAGTCGCATTTCCAAATAGACGATCGTGCAAGAAAATTACAAGCCTTTGAACGATTTTGCGGGACTTCACTTTATAGGTCTTGAAGACAATGGTCCTAGAAGAGGGAACCCCTAGGGAGCCAAACCCTTAGAGTTAAACCCTAGGAAGGCAAGACCTAGCAAGGCTCTTCCTTGGACATATTGAAAAATCTTCTAAAATCATTCTGTATCTTGCCCAATATTTCTTTCCTTTAAACAAAAGCAAGATAAATTAGATTATATATTAACAAATAAAATCTTATTTTATTTTTGAAAATCAAATCCTTTCAAAGATTTTGGAAATAAAATCAAAACATTCCTATTTAAAAAATAGGATATTTGTTTCAATAATAATAATAATAATAATAATAATAATAATAATAATAATAATAATACAAGAGAAACTACCGTAATTGAACATTAAGAGAGTAAACGTTACCATACTAAAAGCATAAATAAAACTGTAGTATGCCAGTATGAACACAAAAAGAGAACCCTTGCAAAATCTCAATTATATATGTAATATAATGAGTGATATAATGAATCAATATTACTATTTTGCAATTGCCAAGACTACAATTTAATAGCTTCACAATTACCTAATATATAAAATATTATTTTATAATCTATATGTATGCATAATTGATTGACTTTTGTAAAAGTAATAATCAACCATATGATACAATTATAATTAAAACCATAGGATTTATATAAAATCAAATCTTAATTTTATAAAATCAAATCTTAATTTTATTTTGGAAATAATCACTTTCTTTGTTTTTTGGAATCAAATTAAATCTTTCTTAATTTGAAAAGAGATTTTTTTTTAAAACAAATCAAAATCATAAAATCATATGAAATAAACTAAAATCATATGATTATGCATGATAGCCACAGTCCCTTTCTATTCAAGCCAAATTTCGGCGGCCGAACCCTTTGTCAATTTTTTTTTCTGGCCGAACCCTATACAAAATGAGGTAACCATTTTTTTTGAATGCTGGTCGAACCCTATAGGGAGGTGTCGAACCCTATTTTTTTTGAAAATAAAATAAAATAAAATCTTATTTTATTTTTTCAAAAATAAATAAATAAATAAAACATTTACTTATCTTATTTTTTAAGAAGTAAGGAGTCGATGAATCCAAACTGAAACCTTGATAATTCTTTGGGCAAAGATGACTGCAGCTTTGATAATTCTGACACCTCTCTCTCGTATGAGAAAAGTCTTCACATGCTTCAAGCTTTTATTTGCCATAAAAAGAATCCATTCAAGCTATCCATGCCAGTTGCCAATCCCTCGTTAGCCAACAAAATCATACGATTATGTAAGCAAGGTGTTATTGCTTTATTTGGGTGCATCATCATAGCCACAGAGTCAAGTCTCTTCAACAGGAATTCAAATGAATTAGTTACTCATGATTATATAGATTATTATTATATATATGCAGCTTATGCCGAACCTTTCTATTCACGCCTCTATTTTTATTTTAAAATAAAATAAAATATTATTTTATTTTTTCAAAAAATAAATAAAACATTTACTTATTTTATTTTTTGAGAGGTAAGGATTTGATATCCACGTCTCGCATCCAAATTGCAGTAGGATTTTTTTTTGCCACATTATTACTTTATTGGGTGTAACTCTTTTTTTTCATAACCCAACAAAACTTTGAGGCTTTGGCCACATGAAAACTTAATTGGCTAGGTGCAGCTTTTGGCAATATTCATAATCCATGACCCATTGAAGCTATACACGTCACTCTCTCATTAGCCCACCAAAAATTTCACTTATTGCATCAAAAATGCTAGGTGCCGTCACTTTATTTGGGTGAAACATGCATTGATTATATAGGTTATATATGCTGAACCCTTATTCTTCACGCCTAACCCTTCTGAGTCCTCCCTCTTTTATCTTTTTCTTTTATTTTTTTGTTGTTGTTGAAGAAAACAGTCCCTAGGTGGTGGCCGAACCCTATAAGAGTCGAACCCTATAGGACGGCGAACCCTAGGGGTCGAACTTTAGCATATATATATATATATATATATATATATATATATATATATATATATATATATATAGTTTTGAAGGAGACAGCCCTTAGGTGGTGGCCGAACCCTATAGGGCGCTGAACCCTAGGGGCCGAACCTTAGCATTTTTTTTATTTTTTATTTTTATTTTTTTTAACTCTCCAAACTTTTTTTTATTTTCTGAGCCCCATTACCTTGATTACGTTTCGTCCACGAAGAACACAAAGGAAGAAAAAATGCTCTACATGCAGTGAAACCGCTTCAGATGGCCAAATCCCTAGGGGACGAACCCTAGGGGGCCAAACCCTAGGGGGCGAACCCTAACTCTTTCTGACATTGTTTCATCTTCTTTTCAGGCGTTTTGAAGCTTTACTCTCGGATATTCCTCTTTGGCATGGTGAGTACTTCGAGCTCAAGCACTTTATTTGACGTCCCTTCCTTGCTTCTTTAGATCCCTTATGCTGAACTCTTTTTTTTTTGCAGGCCTTCCCTGTTGAACATTTTGCAGACTTGGAAACAACCAAGGAGGCCCCGTTTCTCAATGATTGGGAAAGGGTTCCCCTCCTTTGGTCTTTTCGTCGTCTTTTGGAAGCAAGTCCAAACTTATGCCCGTACAACTTTTCCTCCACTATAGAAGGAAGGCTTGTTTCTATATCCAATGGCTTGTGGAAGTTGGGATGACTTCTTGTTTGATTCATCTAACCACCTTCAAGAATATCAACATTGGATCGACTAGTTACTTAGGAATGCTGATTATGTGGATAGATTTGCATCCAGGTATGTAGGAACATTCGTATCCAATAGGACCATGGTGTTCTTCTATCTATATATTCATCACTGCTTGGGGTGAATACACCTTTACTTTGAAGGATTTCTATGCCCTCTTTCGATAAGTATTTGCCCCTTGCGCATGAGTCACGCCTTTGGTGAGATGATCGCACAAAATATTTTAAGTGTTGAAGTTTTGATTCTAGTGTCTGAACACTTCGCAGGGCTTGATGTTTTGCAATCCTCGAAAACGAAAGTCCTAGGAGAGGGAACCTCTAGGGAGCAAACCCTAGAAGGGAGAGCCTTAGAGGATCTCACCTGGGATATTTTGAAAATCTTCGATCTAATCTTTCTTACCATCTCTTGAAATTTATATTTCTTTTGGAATCAAGAAGTCATTGAGAACCCAACATTTCATGAAGGCCTGAAAGCCTTAAAGGCCTGATAGCTTCGAAGGCCTGATAGTGTTGAAGACCTGCTGATAGCTTCGAAGGCCTGATAGCATCGAAGACCTGATAATAGCGTTGAAGATCTACTGATGGCCTCAAAGACCTGCTGATGGCCTCGAAGACCAAGCTTTAGGTATTCCTCTATCTTCAATTCGACAGGTCATGACCATTGGATCATGAACTGTCGTAGTTCTTTTCATTTCATGTATCAGAAAATCATTTACATTTATTTCATACAAACTAACACTTAAATCTATACTTTTTTTTCTTTTTTTCTTTTTTTTTTTAAGAAATTTAAAAAAAGTTCAAGTATAAGTGAAAGTTTGTCAATTTATTGCTAAAAAAATTACTTTTAACGAAAAGCATAACGTTTCATATAATAAATCTTGCTTTTGTCAGTGAAAGCATAACGTTCACCACTTTTAGAGATAAAGTGTAATTTTTTCGGGTTTGAGGGCTTATACTCAGGGGCCTCAATTACTTTTATTAAAGTTGAAAGTATAACTTTTCGGGTCTGAGGGCTTATAGTCAGGTGCCTCATTCACTTTTGATGATAAAGTGTAACACTCGGGTGCCTCGTTACTTGGGTCGTCCAATTTCTTGGCAAGTGCAGTCTACGAGGATTTGAAAATGGGTGCCTTGTCACTTGGGTCATCCAATATTTTGGCAAGTGCAGTCTACGAGGACTTGAAATCGGGTGCCTCGTCACTTGAGTCGTCCAATTTCTTGGCAAGTGCAGTTTACGAGGACTTGACCACCGTTTAGAGTGGACCAAGATCTTGGGTGGTTTTTTTTTTAAGTTGTCAATTCTTGTGCCTCCTCCCTTGGTCATCCAATTTACTTGGCAAGGGATATTCCTGAGGACTTAAACCACCATTTTTGGTGGACCACCATCTTGGGTGAATTTTTAATTCATCTGTAGTTCAGAGTTTGTTCGATGGTACGTAGAGCCAATATTTGAGTTCTTGACTTCCAGGACTGCACCATGGGTGATGGTGTTGCACGTTTCTTCTCCTAGTTCAATCTCCTCGGCCGCCAGTTTTTCATGGTATATCCTCCGTAGACTGTAACAGTCCATAGTGGAATGCCCTGCGTATTGGTGGTATACACAGAAATCTGATCTTCTTTTCATTTCTTCAGTTACAACCGACCGGGGCCTTGGAGGTTTCACCACTCCGTGCTCGACCCATTATTCGTACAGGCTCCTGAACGCCTTCTCGTTGCATGTGATAGCCTCCGGAACTGGCATTGTGGTATACTTGTCCCCATGTTTTTCTCTGTTTCGTTCAAATTTCTCATTCTTCTCCCTCTTGCCCCCTATGGTTTTGACTGAGAATCCACCAGAGTTACAGTTGCTGTCCTCTTGCTCTTCCATGTATCCATCACATGGCTGGTAGGAAATGTCATGATTCCCCCCAAGTCTTGTGCAAAAGATGAGAGGGTCGCAAATGAATCGCACGCCTTGGTAATGAGGTGGGGCTTGAAGGCGTCTAAAGCACCATTGTTGCGTATGTTAACCAAGTTCTTTTCTTCAATTGGTTCTACACACTTCTGTGCTTGGACCCTAAACCTATCAACATAATCTGACAGCTCCTCATTCGGCTTCTGCTTAAACCGCATGAGCTCTACAATGGTTACTTATTTCTGCAGATAGAAAAACTTCTTAAAAAATTGTAATTTTAGGTCATCCCAATCATGGACTGACCCCTTCTCCAAATTATAGTACCAACTGAAGGCACTATCTGTCAAAGTCTTATTGAATTCCCGCATCAACAAGTTGTGCTTGTTCACTTCATCATATCCTAGCCACGGAGACATCGACTCTACAAACCTGGCAATATGTTCCCTGACATTTCTTTTCTCTCCGTTGTATTTTGGAAATTGTGGGGGATGCTCAATATACCCTGTCGGGTAAGGTTGCCTCCGAATGTGTGTCGGGTAAGGTGGAGTAAAGTCTAACTCCGAGGGTCAGGATGTCTTCCTGCGAAGTTGATTGATCACATCGATCATATCATCCTTCGTCACATACTGGCTCGTGGCGTGAACTCTCTGGGGTGTTGTGATATACTGCTGTATCGGTGGTGTGTATGGTAGAGAGATTGGTTGATGCACACTTGCATCATGCAAAGTTGGCACTGGTAGCAGTTGCTGGCTCACTTGCTGGACATTGCCTAGAATGGTTGGCATTTGCACTTGTGAAATTGATGGGAGAGCAGTTGGGATGATGTTTGTCTGAGGTTGGCTTGCTTCCAACCTAAGTTGTGGCACATCGCCATTGTGCTGGGCCTCCAAGTTGATTATTGAAATCGATTGACTTTCCGTCGATGGAGGCACAATCTGGTTCTCTTTGTTGTTGCTGCCATTGTTGTTGTCTTCCACTCTTACTTGTTCCCCTTGCGAACTTCCTGGGAACTTGGCCTTGAAAGTGGGAATCTGCATCAACTGCTGGCGGAAATTCCCCATTTTCTCTTGCTTCCTCTGCATTTCTAGCATCATGACCATCATCATCCCTTGCCCTTCTCGTGCTTCCTTCAATGCCTTGAGCATCTCCAGTTGCACAACATTCGTCTGGACTCCACCTGCATCCTCGCCTTGCCTTCCTGCGTTGGTTAGTTGTTGATTAGCCATATGTGGTGATGTCGAACTCCCTTCTGAAGCGTCTTCAACAAGTGGTTGGTCAAAATCCAGGTTTACGCCTTGGAATGCTTGAGTTACTTGTCTTAGAACTGGATCCAGTGAGGTAATGCTATTTGTTGGTGAACCAGCTCTTCCTGTAGTTCTCCCACTTCGAGTTATGGACATACCCTTCGCGAATTCTACACCTCCCCAGTAGAGTCGCCAAATAAATGTGGGCAAGGAAGTCGCGCCTTGCTTGTTTAGGTTTCGTGTTGACTGAGGAGGAGAGAAATCCATGAAGAATACGGAATTGACTGATTGATTGTAGAGGGGAGAACGACAGGTGGACGATTACTCCAACGACGCGTGGTAGAACCCCTAGAATCCGAAAACTGTGTTAGGGTTATTGGGATTCCAAGAGCCTTCTTCAGTTCTTCGAGTTGAGAGAGTGTTCAAATCTTGTTAGTGCTTTTAGGTGGAATATCCAAGCCTTAAGCTACCAAAAGAGTCCTTCAAGTTGAGAGAATGTCCAAACCCCTTTGGTACTTTTAGGTGGAATCTCCAAGCCTTTAAGTCACCAAAAGGGTCCCTTTGATCTTCCAAGAGTCCAAGTCTTGAGTCTGAAGAGAAGTCCCCTTCCCAATGGAATGAAAGGGGTATTTATAGGGTTTTCTGGAAAATAGTCATGTGTGAGGCACGTGCTTTTAGGGAAATTCTAGAAATACCCTTTAGTCATTAGAATAATGCTCATATTGCCCTGTCCTTCTAGCCACCAATCCAATCTCTCAATCAATTCCCAAATCGAACCACCTCCACGAGTCTTCTGCCTCGGGACACGTGGAGGCTTCTCCCCGATTTAGCACATTTATTTCTGACTTTTCCGTCTTCATTCCATTAGGTTATGCGAACCCTAATTTGCACATTTAATGAGGTCGTAGAACCCTAATTGTGCATTTAATTCAATTAGGTCATGTGAACTCTAATTTTACACTTGGGCCCACAAAAACATGGAAAATGCAATATTTAAAATTTTAGTTAAAAAAATTCCCAGTTAATCTCAACGGAATAAGGTACGGGAATTCCATCGAGATTATATTTTATCATTTTTTTAAAAAAAGTCATATTTCCGACGAAAAAAATAATTTTTTCAAGGGATATTCCGTCAGAATTAATTTGCCTTAACGTCGACGCAATTAATTAATAATGACGACGAAAATGTTCTTTAAAATAGACTATTTCTGACGTAAAATTAGTCAGAATTATTCTGTCGATTTTAATTATTTTCTACCGAATTTTTGACGGAATTAATCCTAATGCCTGTATATCCGGTGGAATTACCGACGAAATATTCCATCTGAAATAAACTAATTTCGACGAAAAAAGACATTTTTAACGGAATAATCCGTCGGAATTAAACTGTGAGTTAAGTACCGCATAACATTGTGAGACTTCTAATAATTGTTATGCGGTAGCCTTATTTCCTAACATTTTTATTATGAAATGGACGACCCAGATTGGGTTGAAAGAATAGAGGTTCTCATCCCTTGGTTGTGGATCATTATCCATATATATAATGAAATGATTGATCACGATTGAAATGACTTTTTATCATGCATGCAGAACATATAGACAGTTCTTTGATCCATAAATGAAAAATATATTTGTATATATATTTTCTAAAACTGCATATAATTTAATAATGTTGGAAATGGGATTTGAATGAGAAAATTGACTCGGGTCGGGTCGTGGACTCGGGTCGGATTCGGATCGGGTCGGGTCAGGATATATATATCTTTTTTGGACACAATCTGTTTCTCCAACAGAAAAGGAAAAAAAAAAAAAAAAACTGACTCCAACGGACTCCAACGGGAAGAAAAGGAAAAAAAAACTGACATTTTTTTTTCCTATAAGAAGAAGGAAAAGCAAGAGTGTAGATTATGAAATAAGAAGGAAAAATGAACATGGCAGCCGTTGCAGTATATAATAGGATATCCTTTCATTTTATATTGATATAGATAAGTATCATTGGACTGCACATTATATATATAATCCTGTTGCAGCAAATTTCTCAGACTGACATCCTGTTGCAATTCCTGTTGTACTCTACAAGTTGAGTAATAAGGTTTATTTTAATCCTTTTCAACTTTATTTTATGCATGCATTATTATTATTTACATATATACATGCATTATTATTGTTTGCATATATACATGCATAATTACTGTAAGTTCAGTACATAACATTGAAATTGGTTCGATGAATTCTTAATTTTGTAATGCTACTAATTAAGAATTGAAATCCGTTTTATCTTGGGAAGCAATTATTCGATTAACCCTTAGCATCTGTGGGGGAATAAATTTGCTTTAAGGAGACTTTGTGAATTCAAAGGACTCGGATTTATATTTTTCATTTTACACATTGTTTATGTTTTGCATAATTTATTATTATTATATTTATATGCATTATTAAATAATACTATATATGAAACAGGATAACAATCTTAAAGCAAATTTATTTTTTGTGTAATAATAGTGTTATTTTATGTGAACGGAAAATTGTTTAATGTGAATAAAAATTATTTTAACAGAATATTAGTTATACGAAAAATTACAGTTTCTGAACTAATATATTTACTAACATGCAAATTACATATCAATATTTATTATAATTGATTTACTGTACAAAAGGAATTTTGTGTGCTCATATATATGACACGTTCATGATTTTTGTTAATATCTTTTCATGCAAATTTTGTTAATGCAAATATTGAAACAGGATTATAGATTATAATTCCTTTACTGTTTGATTTCAAATCCTTAGAAAATTTGAATTCATTTAAGAAGAAACTGATTTTTTTTTTCAAATTTACTTTGCATTCGTACTGGTAGGATATATATATATATATTATATATATCGGTAAAATAATATTTGAACCAAACAAAAATTGTTGTTAGTGCAGTAATATATTACTATTAGTGCAGTAATATAACAGTTTGTTTATTTTGCATGTTAACATACGATATATTCTGTAATTATAGTTTGTTTTAATATACATAAATATTGTGATAAATAAAATATATATATGCCTTTTTTGGTCTTTTGCATGTTTATTCTGTTAATTCATTACATGTTAAATATATTATTATAATACATGTTATTCTGTTTTGCATGTTAGGATATTCTGCAAAACTAAAAGGCATTCACTCAAAAGTTGCAGACACTCACCTTATTGGTTTTTTATCCGGTTTTATTTCAACACATAAAATTGCATGTATTTCTAATATTGTTTAAACATATACATGTGTAGTATATATAATATTAGTGTTTTAATGTAAACAGAAAATTGTTTACATATTAATAGATTCTATTCTGTTATTGTTTTCAAAGTCATATAACAGTTTATTTTTATTGCTAAGATACATTATTGTGTTAATATATAAATATTCTGCAAAAACAAATTTGTAAACAAAATTTGTTACATCTTGTACAAACAGAAATTTGTTTCTGTCTATTGATAATTATCTTATTGTATAACAGAAATGGCTTCTACAAGCACCATTCCTGCCGTTAGTATGTCTCATGGAGAAAAGCCTGAAAGGTTCAATGGAACAGATTTCAAGCGTTGGCAACAAAAAATGCTATTCTATCTCACAACATTGAATTTGGCTCGGTTTCTACAAGAGGATTGTCCTACTCTTGTTGAAGGGGAAACTGACAAGGAGAAAGTGGCTGCTGTTGATGCATGGAAACATGCAGATTTTCTTTGCAGGAACTATGTGATGAATGGATTAGATAATACTTTATATAATGTGTATTGTACAATCCAAACTGCAAAAGAATTGTGGGAATCTTTAGACAAGAAATATAAAACTGAAGATGCTGGCATGAAAAAATTCATAGTCGGTAGATTTCTAGATTATAAAATGATAGATTCTAAAGCAGTGATCACTCAGGTTCAAGAATTACAAGTAATTCTGCATGACATTCATTCTGAAGGAATGTCATTAAGTGATTCATTCCAAGTTGCAGCAATGATTGAAAAACTTCCACCATCGTGGAAAGACTTTAAGAATTATCTGAAGCATAAACGCAAAGAGATGAATCTTGAAGAACTGATCGTGCGACTAAGGATTGAAGAGGACAATCGAGGATCTGAGAAGAAAAGTGGGAAGAATTTCATTGAAGCCAAGGCAAATGTTGTAGAACAAAGGCCAAACAACAACAAAAGGAAGCGTGAAGGCAAAGAAGCTTTCAAGGCCAAGAAGAAATTCAAAGGCAAATGCTTCAATTGTGGTATTCCGGGACACAAATCAAATGAATGTCGCAAGCCAAAGAAGTTCAAGAAAGAACAAAAGTCTCAAGCAAATGTGACAGAACTGGAGAAGCTTTCTGAAGATGTTTCAGACATGAACCTTTGTGCAGTTATATCTGAATGTAATTTGGTAGGAAACCCTAAAGAGTGGTACGTGGACACTGGAGCTACTCGCCATATATGTTCCAACAAATGGATGTTTTCTATATACAAACCAGTAGAAAATGATGATCAACTCTTTATGGGAAACTCCTCAAGTTCAAAGGTTCAAGGACGTGGAAAGATTGTACTGAAAATGACATCTGGCAAAGAACTGACTTTGAATGAAGTGCTTCATGTGCCAGATATTCGCAAGAATCTAGTTTCTGGGTCACTACTGACCAAGAATGGCTTTAAGCTGGTGTTTGTGTCTGATAAGTTTGTACTTACTAAGAATGATATATTTGTAGGAAAGGGCTACATGAATGATGGGCTCTTTAAGATGAATGTTATGACTGTTGTACCGAAGTCTATTGATAATAATAAAATTAATTCTTCTGCTTACTTGTTAGAGTCTTCAAACATATGGCATGCTAGATTAGGACATGTGAATTATAATACTTTGCATAGATTAATTAATTTAGAATTCTTGCCTAAATTTGATATTAATCTAAAACATAAATGTGAAATTTGTGTGGAATCAAAAATGACAAGATTACCCTTTCACTCAGTTGAAAGGAAAACTGAACCTCTAGATTTAATTCACACTGACATATGTGACTTAAAGTTTGTGCAAACTAGAGGTGGGAAAAAATATTTCATAACATTTATTGATGATTGCACAAGATATTGTTATGTATATTTGCTAAGAAGCAAAGATGAGGCTGTAGAAATGTTTCAACTTTATAAAAATGAAGTTGAAAATCAACTTAGCAAAAAGATTAAAGCTATAAGAAGTGATAGAGGTGGTGAATATGAATCACCATTTGAAGAGATATGCTCTACTCATGGTATTATTCACCAAACAACAGCTCCTTATTCACCTCAATCTAACGGTATTGCTGAACGCAAGAACCGAACATTAAAAGAAATGTTGAATGCTATGTTGAACAGTTCTGGAGCACCACAGAATTTGTGGGGGGGAAGCTTTGCTTTCTGCCAATTATATTCTTAACAAAGTGCCTCATAAGAAAACTCACAAAACCCCTTATGAATTATGGAAAGGTCATAGACCTTGCTATAAATACTTAAGAGTGTGGGGGTGTTTAGCAAAAGTGATGGTTCCTAAACCTAAAAAGGTTAAGATAGGACCAAAAACAATTGACTGTGTTTTCATTGGTTATGCAAATAACAGCAGTGCTTATCGCTTTCTTGTTCATAAATCTGAAATTAACGATATTCATGTTAATACATTTATTGAATCAAGAGATGCATCATTTTTTGAGAATATTTTTCCATATAATGGAAATAATGATTCAAATTCGAACAAAAGACCTTTGGATGCTACTAGTGCTAATCCTGGAAATATAGACAAAGAGTCTGTAATGGATGAACCTAGACGTAGCAAAAGAGCAAGGACTTCAACGTCTTTTGGTCCGGATTTTCTAACATTTTTGTTAGAAAACGATCCTCGAACCTACAAGGAAGCAGTATCCTCTCCAGATGCTTCTCATTGGAAAGAAGCAATAAATAGCAAAATTGAGTCCATTATGCAAAATCATACATGGGAATTGGTGGATCTTCCACCTGGTTCAAAACCTTTAGGGTATAAATGGATCTTCAAAAAGAAGTTAAAAGCTGATGGCTCAATTGATAAATACAAAGCAAGGCTTGTTGTTAAAGGCTATAGACAAAAGGAAGGATTAGATTATTTCGACACTTATTCACCTGTTACAAGAATTACATCTATTCGAATGCTAATAGCAATAGCATCTTTAAATAGACTTGAAATACATCAAATGGATGTAAAAACTGCATTCTTAAATGGTGAATTAGATGAAGAAATATATATGGAACAACCTGAAGGTTTCATAGCTCCTGGACAAGAAAGGAAAGTATGTAAACTTGTTAAATCCTTGTATGGATTAAAACAAGCACCAAAACAATGGCATGAGAAATTTGATAATGTAATGTTATCAAATGGGTTTAAAATCAATGAGTGTGACAAATGTGTTTATGTCAAAAGCACTCAAAAGGAATATGTCATTGTTTGTCTTTATGTGGATGATATGTTAATCATGGGTAGCAACAATGAAGTTATCAACTCAACAAAACGTATGTTATCAAATAGATTTGATATGAAAGACTTGGGGATTGCTGATATAATTTTAGGAATCAAGATTTCTAGAACCTCTGATGGAATTATATTATCTCAATCTCATTACATTGAGAAAATACTTGAAAATTTTAACAAGTATAATATAATTCTAAATAAGACCCCAGTTGATATAAATCTTCATCTAGCTAAAAATGAAGGTGATAGCATATCTCAACTAGAATATTCTCGTATAATAGGCAGTTTAATGTACGTCATGAACTGTACTAGACCAGATATAGCTTATTCGGTAAGTAAGCTAAGTAGGTATACGAGTAATCCATGTAAAGATCACTGGAAAGCAATTTTAAGAGTTTTAGGATACCTAAAACATACTCAAAAATATGGACTGCACTATACAAGATATCCAGCAGTATTGGAAGGATATAGTGATGCTAATTGGATATCTGACAATAAAGACTCGAAATCCACAAGTGGGTATGTCTTTACCCTTGGAGGTGCAGCAGTATCTTGGAAATCCTCAAAACAAACGTGTATTGCTAGGTCCACAATGGAATCAGAATTCATTGCGTTAGACAAAGCTGGAGAAGAAGCTGAGTGGCTTCGTAATTTCTTAGAGGATATTCCAAATTGGTCAAGACCTGTGCCAGCTATATGTATACACTGTGATAGCCAATCAGCGATTGGAAGAGCACAGAGTCATTTATATAACGATAAATCACGTCATATACGACGAAGACATAATACCGTTAGACAATTGCTCTCAAATGGAATTATCTCAATTGACTATGTAAAGTCAAAAGATAATATTGCGGATCCGCTTACGAAAGGTTTAACAAGAGAGCAAGTGGAAAAATCATCGAGGGAAATGGGTTTAAAGCCTACTATTTAAATAAGAGTCGTCATAGTGGCAACCCAACCTAGCTGACTGGAGATCCCAAGATCTAGGTTCAATGGGCAAACCAAACTTGTAGTACTCAGTAAAGCACTGAGGAGATAATTACTCCTAACCATTCCTAAGATGAGACAGTGCACATCTGCCGCGAGAATCAGGATAAGTTACGCTTTTAATGACTTTTATATCTTGAAATATGTTCAAGTGGGGTATTGCAGGATACTATTGATAGAAGTCACCTACGTGAGTAAGAAGGGGGCCACTTCTGTGAGAATTATGAAAGCTGAATTCTCTAAAATACTTACGGAACCAAGAGGTGTTTCAAGGCCAAAATGAACACAAACGTGAGAACCAATTATGTCTGATGAGATATTTTGTGAATTCTATTGTCTTGGTTTACACAAAAAGCTGACAGTTCAAAGATATCAAGTCTACTGATTAGCCGAGTAAATCCGATAGATTTTACTAGGGTAAGTTCAAAGCCACTAGGCTACTTAACCTGATGAAATATCTTTTCTTATGTACTCGAACTAGAGTCTGCATATTCATAACATATTTTGCATATTGTAAAGCCAATTTTACATTCATGTGGGGGATTGTTGGAAATGGGATTTGAATGAGAAAATTGACTCGCGTCGGGTCGTGGACCCGGGTCGGGTCGTGGACCCGGGTCGGATTCGGATCGGGTCGGGTCAGGATATATATATCTTTTTTTGACACAATCTGTTTCTCCAACAGAAAAGGAAAAGAAAAAAAAAACTGACTCCAACGGACTCCAACGGGAAGAAAAGGAAAAAAAAAACTGACATTTTTTTTTCCTATAAGAAGAAGGAAAAGCAAGAGTGCAGATTATGAAATAAGAAGGAAAAAGGAACATGGCAGCCGTTGCAGTATATAATAGGATATCCTTTCATTTTATATTGATATAGATAAGTATCATTGGACTGCACATTATATATATAATCCTGTTGCAGCAAATTTCTCAGACTGACATCCTGTTGCAATTCCTGTTGTACTCTACAAGTTGAGTAATAAGGTTTATTTTAATCCTTTTCAACTTTATTTTATGCATGCATTATTATTATTTACATATATACATGCATTATTATTGTTTGCATATATACATGCATAATTACTGTAAGTTCAGTACATAACATTGAAATTGGTTCGATGAATTCTTAATTTTGTAATGCTACTAATTAAGAATTGAAATCCGTTTTATCTTGGGAAGCAATTATTCGATTAACCCTTAGCATCTGTGGGGGAATAAATTTGCTTTAAGGAGACTTTGTGAATTCAAAGGACTCGGATTTATATTTTTCATTTTACACATTGTTTATGTTTTGCATAATTTATTATTATTATTATATTTATATGCATTATTAAATAATATTATATATTACAGATAACAAATAAGCAGTCCTTAATTCATTGTATGATGAAGTTATAAGAAGTCCTTAATTAACTGTATCTTGAAAACGTTCGAATCCATCTCATGTAACAACCATGTAGCAATGTACAAGGGAATTATTTTATAAGTGTTATTATATATAAAACATGAGAATTACAACTCATGATTGAAAAATGCAATATACAATTATATATATTAACCATCAAAAGTCAGCATAAATAATATCTTTCCTTTTTCTTAATTCTTTTTAAAATCTCAATAGTCACAATTATGAACAAATGATCTTCAGGATAATTGAGTTTGATCAGAAATCTTCTGGTAGAGACCCATGTCCATCCCATTGTAAGCAATAGGAGCATACATCCACATATCATCAGAGCTCAGTAACTACAAAAAACATAATCATTACCCAAATCGGTTAATTTTATATATATATATATATATAATTGTAGATTGAAAAATAATTAGAACCAAGTACAATTTCTATAAAGGTGGTGGCTATTGAAATAGTCACTTTAATTAACTCAAATTACCTTAATTTGAAGCTGCAAAAACTTCACATAATGTACTGCCTCTTCAAGCATTGTGCTAATGTCAACCTTTGTCCCATTAGGAACAATGCTTTGCAGAATTCTTAGTCTCTCATTTATTCTCTCTCTTCTTTTCTGCAAACATATCAATAAAAGACATTTGAGCTGGATATATATGCAAGTAACTAATTACACAAAAATTTAAATTTTAAATATTTTTTAATTTGACTTTTTAACTGTATTTTACCCTCTAAATTAAGACTTGTAAAGCGTGCCATTAAAAATTGATATTAAAAAAATTCAAAAAATCAAATGCGACTCTCATTTCTTGACATTAAGTTTGTGACTTACCCTTGCATAGAGACTTTGGGGATCAGTTGCAGCCCCTCTACCGGCTCTCGGCTTGCCGCTTGAATTGAGAGCTGCAGAGCCTGTGGAGTCTGAAGTTGCTCCTCCATTTAGCTCTTGAGAAGCATTGGAATCATCCTCTGAGCAGTAACTACTAGAGCTCTGCCCATTTGGGCCACCATAAGTACTCTCTTCATCAGTGCTCACATTTTGAATAAGCTTCTGATTCTTCTTTGGCTGCACAATGTTCCTCTTATCCTTCGGTAACTGCATTAATATATATAGCAAGTAACCTCGATCAGTTTATGAGAAATCATCACTACACAAACACACTTATATGACATTCTTTAAAACCGATAATTAAAAAAAAAGAAAAATATTTCCATATGAATATTTCTCTCACATAAATAGTAATTGGAACTCACATTATCACCCCAAAAAATCATTTCAATAAATTTCACATGGTACTTACATCTCTTGGAACCCTGGATTTTTTCTTTGGATGATCCTCGAAAGTTTCAGGCTGTTGTGGAACTTCAAACTTCCTCTTGAGGCCTAAATCAGTATTTTCTGCATTTCCCAATGAGTCAATATTGCCCATCTCTTCTTTCAAGCAGATAACATCTTGCATGGCATGATGATTGGGAAAAAATTGCGTTAACGTGTTAATTTGTCCGTCCATTATATAGAAATTATCATTCATCATTGTATTGAGATTAGAATCACAAAAGTGGCTGTTCTCATGGATTTGAGTGGGAAAACAGACACCATAGTTACTAGCACTTGTAGTACTATTAGCACTTTCTTGAGAAAGATAGAAATTAGTGTTAAAATTTTCAGAAGAATACAACAAAGTTTCCTGATCAAAACCAGCCTCATTGGCATTAGCTTCACCATTGGGACATTGGAAGAACTGCAGCGCGAAATCGGCCTCTTCATTGCTGGTGAACATTTTGTTCAAAGAATCCCAATCTTCTTTAAGGAAAACTCCCGTAGGCTCCATTTTCGCCTTAATTAATTATAATTAGGTAGTTTTTGGATTTGAGAGAGAAATAGAGATATATATATCAAAATGGTCTAGTTATACAACTGGCTTGAATGAAATTTGGAGATGCATGTATTTATACATATATACTCAAGAATTATAAAGAATGTTAGTTACGTTATTTATAAGAAGTGATCACATGGAGTTGTGTATTGAAATAGAGAATCGTTAATTAATACCCAATTATTGTTCTTGATTCTCTTCTTCTTTTTCTTTTCTTTTTTTAAAATCAGGAGTCCACTGTGGGGCCTAACCAGGCAAACTACAACTCATAGATCATGCAATTATGGATTAAAATAACTTCACCCTTTCAATGGCCTTAAATATTTAAACCCTCTTAATTAGAAATGCTAATTAAAAATGCAATCAATCAAATAAACAATAGTGTCTAACTGTCACAACTCTAATCATTGGTAGAATATGGCTAGCTAACATGATAAAATAGTGGTGATCAAAATGCAAATAAATATTACTTGTTAGGCAGATTAAGAGTGTGATATATATATATATATATATATATATCAAGGAGATCGACAAAGAAAAGTACTTGGGGTACTTTCGGAATCAATAGAACGTGGGAAGTTTTTTTTTAATTCTTTATTTTAGTTAAAAGGGAATTTTTCTAAAGGATGAACTGAATGAATCCGTAGACGGCCTGATCGTGGAGATGAGTCTGCAATTCTTTAGAATAATGTTTGTTAACGCCAAGATCTTCTCCAACGTCCCAATCACGTAAGACGTCCTGATCCTGCACAGTAAACACGATAAGACACCAAAAGCTTAACGGCTGGACCGTCGGGAGATAGCTCAGGCGTGAGAGTCAGTATACGTGTTCACAAGGTTAACAATGGAGAATGTAATGTCTAGTGTATTGAGAGAGATAATAATTCTCAGTTGTGTGTGTATGTGAACGTGAATGTTAACGTACCTTTTTCTTGAAGACTTCCTTGCTATGATATACTACAGGACCTGATTTACCGTGCCACTGACCATCCTGACACATGTTAATCCCATCCCCTCTGTCAAGCGCTGGCCAACTGTCCAATCCTTATTAATGTCATGTAAGATATCAGTCAACCATATCTTTGTCATCATCATCGACTCAGAACCCAAGTGAATATATTTAAATATATGATGGGTTGACCCACTGATTTGGTCCGATACTGTAAGGACTTAACAAAGATAATAAAGTGACTAGGCCCAATAATGTCAACACCCAATAGTGAAGACCCAATGGACTAACTGAATAAGTAGGCCCAATCCATTCGGCCCAATAGGAGAAATATCACGACCCAACTTTGCTCCCTAATTTTTTATTAAACAGGAGGTTTAATAGGAAACTATAAATGACATCGGTTCAGGACAAAAGGAAATATAATAAGACCAACAAAGGGCCAAAATACGGTTTACCGAAGTTCATCTGATGAACATCAAATAGCAACATAAAGGGTTCATCTTCGCTGACCTCTACAGAAATACCAATTGAAGAGCTTTCAACTACCGAAGCTCAAGCCATAGAATGAAATTTCGGTTCGGCAATAATTCTATCACGGACTTGATGGACGAATGAATGAAATACCGGACTAAAGGAATTCGACAGTTTTGATTTATTCATTCACTTCGCTGCCCATCAATTTGAAATGATTGACTAATAATGGTCATCTGCAGGCAAACGCTAATTTGTGTGTCTCCGTCTCAAATACAAAGAAGCCGAAAAGGATACCGAAGAGAATGTCGAAGCCGAAGGGAGAAAGCCATTCTGAAGTCTGTGTTGGCAAAAGAAAGAAGCAACCTTGACATTGTTCTCCTCAACAATGAGTGTCTTCGGAAGGACCTCGACAAGGTCAAAAAAGAGTTGGAGACGACCAGGGCCACACATCGAGTCATCACAATAACAAAGAAGAATGAAGGTCTGGCCGAGTCCAATCAGAGCGTGGCTAAGCAAGATAACAATATCCACGATAAAGAAGCAAGATACCTAACACATCGTCAAAAGCTTGAAAAGGAACTCCCAGAACTTAGGGCCCTTAGGAACTTGGGTTCGCCACTGACCGAAGATTTTCGTAAGGAGATCCAGGCAGAATACAGAAAATCCGCCGATCTGAACAATGAGATCGTCCATATGTAATGTCGAAGTAAATGAAATCTGCTGAAGTAAAGGCAAGAAAAAGCTCGGGCCAAGGTAGATCCATCTCTTCTAGACTCTTCAGATGGTAACGATGACAAGGAAGAAGCCTGAAGATGACCTCTCCTTATCTTTAGCTGTAGAACTTTTTGTAAAAATTTTAACTTGTTGTGAACAGTTAATATTAAAATATCAACTTCATGCCTTATTACTTCTGAGTGAACATTTCTTGTCAATAATTGATCATCAATCAACTTGAAAACTGTGCAAGTGCCTCTTATCTTAAACCGTTAGTCAATAATCAAGCAAATTATATAACAGTTAAGAACAATGATAATATAATCCAAACTCAACACTTGAACAAAATAAAGTAATGCATACTTATCGTTACCGAAGTATGAGACAAGTCATGTATAAGGTGAATTCGGCTGATCCTCTTTGCAACAACAACATCTTGCTTACCGTTCGGGGTAGAACAAGTATATTAGGACCTTTGTTTACCACTCGGGGTAGAACAATTATATAAGGACCAAGATATAAGGACCATGGAATTTGTCTACCACACTGGGTCACAAATTCATAAGGACACTCCTGACAATAAGGCTGCCATCGAATGGCCAGCAAGTCCGACCATAACTCCTTACTTTCAGTGCATTTTGTTTACCACTCGCGGTAAATCAAAATTAAGAGGATCATGAAATTTGTCTACCACGCAGGGTATAACAAAACCATAAGGACACTCTTGCCGAAAAGGCTACCATCGAATGGTCAGCGAGTCCACCCCGTCCTCCTTACTTCGGTGACTATTGATTCACCGCCCTCGGTAAAAGCAATATAAAGGAACATAGGATTTGTCTACCACGCTGGGCAACAAATAAATAGGCTGCCATTGAATGGCCAGCGAGTCCGACCATACCTCCTTACACCATTGTGAACTTAGGACAAATAAGAAGATGATCAATATAAATTGTAGATGAGCTACCGAAGTCTTTCTGTGATGAATTTCCAGTTCTTTCAAGAATATCCTTGCCGAAGTATTTTGTAGGCCAATAACTTTGCAGCCAAATGATCGCCACAGATGTCTTTGTGAACTTCCCGAAGAACATACTTTGCTTCGAACGGAACCAAATATTTGAGCAATGGTGACTAAAAAGTACCTTCGAAAAAGATTCTCATTAATGAGAACAAAATTGACACTCTTATACTTGATCTTCTTTAGCCGGCATCTGATCTGAACGAAGGACACCATATGCCATCAAAGTTATAAGCATCCGTAGTAGCCAACTTCGATAATGCATCGGCTATGGAATTGTTGTTGTGATCGACCCCTTGATAACCTGCTATACTGATGTCCGAAATAGAATATCCATCTACATGCAATGTCCACGAGCTCTGCTTCTGCTGAAGTACTGCAACGGCTTTGTCGGACTCTTCAGCTGCTTTCCATCTGAAGCTGCAACTTTAGACGGGTATCTCCGAAGACAAGTATCCACAGGGCGGTGTGCCCTCAGTGGATTCTCAGGAGTGTGGCTTCTGGGTCTGCTTCGATCATAATCCCGAAGACCAATAGGGCAGAATACCCTTCTTCTATCAATCAGGAAAATGGTTGTTGGGTCTTCATTTACTTTGCTTCGACCATAATCCCGAAGACCAATAAGGCGGAATACCTTCTTCGGTCAATCAGAAAAATGGCTGTTGGGTCTTCATCTACTCTGTTTCGACCATAATCCCGAATACTAATAGGGCGGAATACCTTCTTCGGTCAATCAGGAAAATGGCTGTTGGGTTTTCATCTACTCTGCTTCGACCATAATCCCGAAGACCAATAGGACGGAGTACCCTCTTCGGTCAATCAGGAAAATGACTGTTGGGTCTTCATCTACTCTGCTTCGACCATACTCCCGAAGACCAATAGGGCGGAGTACCCCCTTCGGTCAATCAGGAAAATGGCTCTTTGGTCTTCTTTGGTCATGAGAATCACCTTGAGACATGTCCTCAAAGTGTATAGACTACTTTCCAACTCACGGTTGTCCATCTTTAGGCGTACCACATCTTTCAGACTGGACATAATTGAACGCTTTTTCCCTAAGTTTGGCAATTCGAAGAATCGGCACAACTATATCCTTGCTCTGCTCAGCTACCTCCTCGCTCCGCTTAGCTACATCCTCGCTCCGCATAGCTACATCCTCGCTCCGCTCCAAAAGAACCTCCAAAGCTCTATCTGTTTCGTCCACCATCCTCATTAGCCTGATCACTTCGGTGCCGAGTTCTAGGCGGGGTGCCTTTTACTTGCCTTCGGCCATGATCATGCTCTTTGTCAGCAGCAAAGACCAACCATCTTCGGGCTTCGCCGTGGGCTCTCGAACGAGAATCCCCTGATTTGTGCCATAACTTCCGATGTAGAACAATTAGAAATATTGTGATTGATAACTCAAGAACACTAAAAAGCCCTCCTTCTAGCGCCAAGATCTTCACCAACGTCCCAATCACGTAAGACGCCCTGATCCTGCACAGTAAACACGATAAGACACCAAAAGCTTGACGGTTGGACCGTCGGGGGATAGCTCAGGCGTGAGAGTCAGTATACGTGTTTACAAGGTTAACAATGGAGGATGTAATGTCTAGTGTATTGAGAGAGATAATAATTCTCAGTTGTGTGTGTATGTGAACGTGAATGTTAACGTACCTTTTTCTTGAAGACTTCTTTGCTATGATATACTACAGGACCTGATTTACCGTGCCACTGACCCTCCTGGCACCTGTTAATCCCATCCCCTCTGTCCACCGCTGGCCAACTGTCCAATCCTTATTAATGTCATGTAAGATATCAGTCAGCCATATCTTTGTCATCATCACCGGCTCAAAACCCAAGTGAAGATATTTAAATATATGATGGGTCGACCCACTGATTTGGTTCGATACTATAAAGACTTAACAAAGATAATAAAGTGACTAGGCTCAATAATGTCAACACCCAATAGTGAAGACCCAATGGACTAACTGAATAAGTAGGCCCAATCCATTCGGCCCAATAGAAAAAATATCACTACCCAACAATGTTGATGATCGGACATAGTAAGCGCAAAGCTCGGACCATGTCCCCTTAGATGCATGGACCAGCTAGTGTCTCTCCTACATGCATGCATATATCGTCTTGCATCAGTGGTGAATGAGTAACATTACTTTCTCTCTTTTTTCGGCCAACAGCATTACAAAAAATTATTATTGAGAAAAATCTGTAGTTTAATTGCAAAGATCATTAGGCTAATTACATTTAAAACTATGCTAATTAATATGTCTTCATATGCAACAACTATATATTAAACCGCCTACATTTTGTTATTTTGGCCTTAATTACCATATTAATATTCTTGTGATATTATTTTCATGCAAAAATTTGCGACTTTTCCTCAAAAGTACTGTAAATTTTGATAATCTTTAGGGCTTGTGAAGTGAAACTTCTCTCTCTATATATATAAAGTTTAGTAGGGTATATTATATATGTAATAATGACCATAAATTAACCAAAGGGATATCATAAATAATATTCCTGTCAAGAATAATATCTATGAGATCGAGCAGTAGTACCCAGCTGTGATATATTGGTTTTAAGATTAATGGGAGATTAAAATTAAACTCAAAAACCCTAGACGATATATATGCCATGCAATAATATCAGTTAATTAGTAGATTTTGTCAATTAATTAACTGCTAATTAATTCACACCATAGATTCCGGCACTTCTCGTGCTTTCGATCCTACGCGTCCAAAGGATACTGATTATGCTATATATATATATATATATATATATATATATATATATATAGGATTCCATCCACTGCAACCGGTTGTTGGAGAGCAACCCCTTTTGGCCCAACCGCTACAGCCTGTACCGGCCTTAGACAATTTTTTTTTATAAGCGGCTACAGGTTGTAGCGGTTGGGCCAAAATGGATTTCTCCCAATAACCGGTTGCTGTGGATGGATACCATATATATATATATATATATATAGAATGGGGTTCCATTGACAGCAATCGGTTGTTAGGAACAACCCATTTTTGGCCAGCCGTAACAGCTTGCTCCCCAACAACCGGTTGCTGTGGATGGAGACCCATATAGAATATAAATATATATTGAAAATATTTTTATCTACGTTGTATTTCAAAAGATAGTTGTATTAGGTACTCTTAATCTTCATTATTGTATTTTAGGGGATGCACCGGCCATCGCACGATCTTTATGGGAAGGGAATTCCAAAGCTTAAATAAAACCTAGCTTAAAATGGATGGAATAAAATCTAAAAAACCGGAACAATAAAAAAATTGGAAACCCTAAAAAAAGATTTTGTTGGCATGGAAATTATGCTGGTTTGCACGACTAGATAGGTAGGGTTAGGATTAGGATTAGGATTAGGATTAGGATTAGGGTTTTTATTTTAAGACCGAAGAGGTTATACAAATTTTTTTTATTTAAAAAATAGTAGCTATAAAATGTGTATATATATCATCACTGGCATCCGAGTTTGCACCTTTACAGCATAAACAAGAGTTTAAACCTAGAGTTCAACTTAATTATTCTACCTAAGCCTCCCCCGAAAGGACACGTAGCAGTACAATTTTCCTAGCTAACCATATTCAGCTTACCTTTGTACCAAGGTTTATCTATCAACCGCATTATATTCAAAATAATTTTATTTTTAAAATATTATTTATAAATAATCAGCAATTACATAAATGAGAATTCTTACATGGCATTTCGGATATCTTTTGTCCTTTCTCTCTCTTTTTTAGTAGCACTTCTTTAGTTGGAAACCCTTATTTTCTAATTTGGGAACTTGGAAACCTAATTTCTCTTCTTCTCTTTTTGATTTCTGTCGGCGTTTTTTTCGTTCCTTATTTTTTTATGATTATTTGGTTACCTACAAAAACTAAAATAGTTACCTCTAACTGTATGAAGGTTGAACTACCAACTGCACCATGTTCAAAATAATTTTATTTTTAAAATGTTATTTATAAGTAACCAACAGCTATATAAATGAGAACTCTTACATGGCAGTAACTTCTCCTTGATTTCAATGTTTCCTTATTTCTATGAAACTGAATTATCTGACGTGATTATTGTGTTGCACTCTTTTTGTAATTATTTTGTGAATGCACTAATTTTGTAATTACTTTCTAATTGTTGTATAGTAGTATAAAAAGCCCTTTTTCACTTGAAATGAAAACCATTCTAACTTTTCCGATAGTGAGTGATGTTCTAGTTCTTTGGTACGTAGTTAACTTTAGAAAACTGATATTTTCACACGATCCTCTCACACGTTAACATATAGTGAGTCCCACCTTCATGTGAGAATTAAAAAATCATGTAAAAATATCAAAAATACATATAAAAATACTACTCCCCTAACTTTATAATAAGATATAGAACCTAATTCTCCTTAACAATGATCACATTATTCACATATACTTGTTTCTTTCTCCGGAGAGCAGGCAACAAAACAAAGTTGGGATATCATTTGCTATTAATTAGTGACTGAAAAGATCCCATACATGTATAATATATAATCTCTTTATTTTTTGGTACTAATATAATATATTATTTTATTTAAATTTGGCTTATTATACCCTGTAATTAACTTTTGGCCTTCATCAGACGCCATTACTTATGACTTAATAGCTTATTTATTAAAGACTATATATAAGATGTATATGGCTTCTCTAATCACTTAAGAGCTCTAAATTTCAAAACTTCAAAGATGTTACATTATAAAATTAATAATTAAAAGAAACTGTTAATTTTATAATGGGCACACTCAATCCATGGGAATATTTAATTGAATATACTTAATAAATAATATTATGGAGTATAATGAATGTATACCAAGTTTCAGAAGTAAGGTACATAAATCACAAAGCTTGTCCAGAGAATTTAGACAAGGGTCGGAATACTTGCCTTTAGCGTCTGCTACTGTTATTATAATTTTCCTTTTGAGTCTTTAAGGTCTCTACAATACATAACCGCATAACATACTACATTAGGTCATGAACAAACATGCATAGTTCCTAATGTATCTTACCCTTCTTCTCAATCTAATTGGTCCTTAGATTGTTTAACATTGGTTCAAGTTTATCACATTATCGTGTTTTTATGTTCACATTTAACTTATCTTCAACCTTTAGTGTATTACTTAAGGTTTACAACATCCTAATTGATGTTACTTTAGGTTTAGTAATGTATAAGTTCATTATTAATTAACTAATTTCCTTACTATCTTTGTAAGCTTCCATTACTATGTTTGGTCTAGTGCTGGCGCTGCGGTGCCAGCTTCCCTTCTCTATGTCGCGCTGCGGCGCCACACTTCAGTGGCTGATGTCCAGACTCAGCGCTGCGACGCGAGTCTTAGTCCAGTTGGTCACGCTGCGGCGCGAAACTTTAGTAGGTTATGGCATTTCTCGGTGTTGCAGCGCCACCTATTTGGCATTGGGCTGGCGCCGCAGCGCCAGCCTATGTGACCAGAAACTTTTGAAAGATTTTAAACTTTGTGAACTTCCCGGACTCCAAATTTGATCATTTCATGTTCGAATTGGCTCGTTCAAAAGCCAATAGCTCACAAATCAAATACTCTACGTGTTCATGCAAGACTTTTATATTTTTGAATCCGTTAACTCGGAATTCACCTTTTAGTTCATTTTTAATGAAAACGTTAAACGTTCGTGAATGTTCAACGCTCGTTTCTTTGTTCTAAGTCAGAATTCTATCATTTTCGAGTACACATCTCTATAATGCCAAATAAGACTATTCTCCATCAAAAACCAACGTTTCCGAACTCAATGTCAAAATTTGACTTCCATTCCGAGAATTTTACAATTTCGACGATTATCGTCTAATCGTGTGAATTCCGGCATAACTTCGCTACTTATGATTTGTTCATCGTTTCAAATGGATTCATTCTATAATACTAACATCTTAACCAACATATTTCATTACATCATATACATGATAAGTTCTTACTTGTTCTTCATGAGTTCATAACTTAAATAAGTTTTAATTACTTGTTCATTGCTTATTAAAACTTAAGTCCTTTGATTCTCCATACTCATCACTTCTTAGCATACATACTTCACTAATCAACACTTATCTACCAAACTAGAATTGAAGAGATGGGAGATTAATAATATAGGATTCTTACCCTTGAAGATCAAACTTTGTTCTTCTTTGTTCTTCCTTGAATTATGAAAGGTTAACTTTTTCTAACTTATTCTCTCTGAAAATTTAGCTATAAGTTGTTGGTTGATTTTGGTAAGGAAACAAATGAACTAACAACTCCTCTATATATAGAAAAATCAAAGTGAGGGCCTAATGGTCAATAAACCAATCCACCTCCTTATTCCACCTCCTTAGCCACCTCCTTACTATTCATCTCTTGGTCACCAAGTAAATCCACTTTACTTGGTCACCAAGATGGTGCCATGTGATCATGGGCCCACATGGGTTTCCCTATGGGTCAATCTTACCCATTGGATCGATCCACAGATCTGGCTCTAAATTTGGGCTTTTAGTTTAATCAACCTTAACTATGCGTTGGGCTTGCATTAACAACCACTTTGGCTTTAACGTTTAATAAGAATTGGGCTTTATCAAATTCCAATTGGACTTTACAACTTCTTCCACAATCCTACAAGTTCATTACATATGGCTTAATAAAGCCTTAGAACGTATAATCTACGTATTAATCTCGTATTCTAACTCGTATATATACTTATACATCATATATGATATACCATCATTCACATATACTCGTATGATACTTCATATCATACACATATTCATTACCTCGTACAATATTTACGTATCATACGATCATCATTTATCTTCTTATATAACGCTTCGTTTTCCCTAAAGTCCTCGAATTAAGTCCGCATGCAAAAAACTACGTTTTCATTACTCGAATTATTATTACATAATACATCTTCCCCTTAATATTCTATCGTTACGTATTTCTTGAAAGTTCAAAAATAATTCCCGAGCATAAAACCGTGAATAGTGTTTTTCGAAAAATTTCACGAAAGGTTTTATTTTCGTCTTGAAAATTCAAACACTTTAATTCTCTCACGTAGCCAAAATACTATGACGTTCCGACATATCTAGGTTATAGAACATTCATCCTACTAACACATAATAATAACATATAATATAATTTTATTCATTATTTAAATAAATAAAATTATTTTACAAAAAATCCAAATTTCTCGTCGTTACAATTATCGTGCGCGTGTGTGTGATCGAATTTTAACATATGGATTATATATTAAATAAAATTTTAAAATAAAGTGAACCACATTTCATCTTCCACATCTCAGATTGAAAAAAATATATTTAATTAAGAAATATACTTAATTTATTCACTAAGACGATAAATTTGATAAGCTAAAAACTCAGTTAGTGTACCTAAATGATCTTTATTTTCTTACTATAAATCAGAGTTGGCATGATTTAAGCGTCATCAACTCATGATGAAAACTGATATTTCTACATAAAAAATTGATATTTTTATATAATCTTTCTCACATAAAATGTGAACGGGTCTCATCTTTATGTGAAAGAGACTCATATAAAAATATGATTTTAACATATAGAAATAACAATTCCTTATGTAGCGGAATTTCTTATTTTAACAGATGTGTAGACTGACCTAATAAGTATGTTGGACCACCTCCTTACTTACCTAAAATGTTAACTTATTTGGTTGAGGCTCTACCATACTTATTAACTCATCTACACTCTTAAATTTATTCAATGTGATCAGATTCATGTAAAATATCCCAACACCTTAACTGTTACAACTAATACAGTAAAACTCCTATTTAGGAATACTCTATATAAGAATAACCTCTACAATATTATAAAAAAAAATTTGGTCCCAATTTTTGCCAATTATAAATATAAATAACTTTTAAATTGTAATATGTTATATACTTTTTAAGTCCCGTATTAAGAAACTATACTTCTATATAGTAATAATTTCATATATATATATATATATATATATATATATATATATATATGAGAGAGACAATATTAATTTTAAAAGACTATATTTTCTATAAAAGACTATATTTCCTATAAAAAACTATATTTTCCTATAAAAGACTACGTTTCCTATAAAAGACTATATTTTCCTATAAAAGACTATATTTTCCTATAAAAAGGCTACATTTTCTATAAAAGAACACATTTTCCTATAAAGACTACTTTGCAGAAATATTTTTTGAATAATAATTATCAGGGAGTTCTTATTAATATTTTTATTAAAGTGAATATTTTTTAGTGTTCGAAAAATATTTTGTACCAATACCTCTATTTAGTAATAACCTCTCAATTAGAATACAAATAGTTTGGTCCCAAATCTATTCCTAAATAGAGGTTTTACTGTATAAGGTACCTTAGAAATCATCCTAGCTACTCGATCTTTTATGTATACTAATATATATTTCCTCTGTCCCATAATAAACGTTCTAATTTGATTTTTATGATCAAATTGACCATTTTTAAAATTATTAATTAAAAAGATTTATATAAAATTTTCAAATTCTAAAATTTGGCACTAATAATAAATTATGCATAGTTTATTATGATCAAAATCATTTGTCATATATATATATATATAAGATTTATTAATTTAAAAAATAGTCAATTTGACCATGAAAGTTAAATTAGAACCTTTATTATGGAACAGATGGAGTAATTATGAATGCATGTAGTCCAACTTTTGAATCACAATTCGAAAAACTATGGAACTCCAAGTATATGTAGTTGAGGCCGTATTTGAGGACCAAATCTACTGGAAGACCTTTTTCTGGGATGTTTTATGTTTCGAACCCATACATTTTGGGCTCACTTTGGATTTCTACTAAACAGTTTATATATATATAGACCGGATCAGGTCCAGACTCCCGGACCGGACCAAAATCTGGACTTTTTTTCCTTTTTTTTTAAAAACAACTAAAAAAAATATTATGGAACTTGAATTTTTACATAATACAGTGTTTTGGGTGTGATTTGGATACATATAACAAAATATATATGTACAGTTTGTGCAGACTGTAGATACATTTTTTGGTTTATGTATCCAAATCACACCCAAAATATTGTATTATGAAAAAAATTTAGTTCCATAAAATATTAAATATTTTTTTTAGTTATTTTTAAAAAAAAATTGGTCTGTTTTTGATCAGGTCCGAACTCCCGGACCTGATCCGTGTTGTATATATATATAGCCCGAACGAACTGCAAGGAGTGAACCGGCTATAATGACGGGTTTTTTCATCGCTATAGCATAAAAATCGACTTTCTATGCTATAGCGACGAAAAAACCGTCGCTATAGTCAGTTCGTTCTTAGTTAATTCCTTTTAGTTCATTGTTCCCAATGCAACACCATGGTAGCGTAGAGCGAGATGCCAAAGACCGAAGAAGATCCCATGAGTCTTTACACCTTACTCGTTCTGGAAAACCATAATAACTGGTGAATCTCTACTCGGGCATGGCCTCTGAAGTAATTATAACATCTATAAAATTGGCCGAGAGTCCCAATAAACGAACTGAAGATTTGTCCTTCCACATTAATGCTAGCCCACCACCATTATTTACTCCTTGAATAAAACACAACCTTGTAAAATTAACTTTGGCCCGAACCACATCCACCTTATCTCTACTAATTTTAACTTCTGAAAGAAAAATAAAAGTGGGCCTTACTCTAGACACAAGGTCCATTAAATCTCGAACTGTCTTGGTATTGCCAAGACCCCGACAGTTCCAACATAGGATCGTCATAATGCCTGGCGGGCCTGCACAGCAGAACCCGCCTCCACAAGAGATATTACCCCTTGCCCATTTTTTGAAGGACCCATATCTCTCTCGTCCAACCTCTCATCCAGCAATTCAGTTTCCTGAAGGCCCAACTCTTTCTCGAGCCCATTTGTCATTCTCCTCCTCTTAGAGTCCAGCACATCTAAAATATCCACATCAGTGCAATCATCCTCATTCAAATACCTTCCTTCTCGCGTAGGACCAGCTGTACCTATTAAATGTGATGAGTTTCCTCCTCCATACCTATCATTACGGAAAATAATTTGTTATAATTTGGTCTAATTGTCATATTGCCCTGAATTAGTGGTACTTACCTTATCCACTGCAATTTTCACTCCACTTTCTTCTCCACCACCGTTCGCCAATACTGGTTCCATTCGCAACCACTTTTCTCCACCGAAATAATTATTCCTCCGGCTAGAAGCTCGCAGCCATGTTCCAAACAATTTTTCAATATTTTTATCTGGAAAGTCGAAGAAGATCTCACAGAAACGATCAGAGTGTCCAATAACTCCACAAAAGAAACAGAACGTTGGTAGACGTTCGTATTTGAAGTTCGCCCAGTTTTAAACATCGCCTTGCTTCCTAATCTTCATTCTCCTCTTTAATTGGTTGCGTACATCTATCCGCACCCTTATGCGCATATACGATTTCCACATACCCAAGAATTTATTAGCATCGGCCTCTATAATTTCCCCATGTAGTTACCGATGTCTCGTGCTACCTTAACTCGCCCTTTTACTGCTATAGAAGTAAATGAAGCTATCAATTCCATGCACCCGGACAAGAGTCCGGGACCTGATGGGTTTAACCCATGTTTTTATCAAATATATTGGGGCGAGGTGGGAATACAAGTAATGGAGGCCTGCTTAAATTATATGAATGGTTGTTTCCTTCCGGATGGTTTAAATGATACTAATATAGTTCTTATTCCAAAAGTTAAGAAGCCAACAAAGATGACTGAGTTGAGACCGATTTCGCTTTATAATGTGATTGTTAAAATTATGACGAAAGTTCTGGCAAATAGATTGAAGAATGTTTTAAAGGCAGTGGTTTCGGAATCCCAGAGTGCCTTCATCCCGGGGAGATTGATAACGGACAATGTGATGATTGCATTTGAAGTAGGGCATTTTTTGAAGAGGAAACGTCAAGGAAAGTATGGGTATGCATCTTTGAAAATTGACATGGCCAAAGCATATGATAGGGTGGAATGGATTTTTCTTGAGAAAATTATGTTAAAGCTTGGTTTTGCTCCACAGTGGGTTAAACTTGTGATGCTTTTTGTCACCATAGTTAGATATTCGGTGGTAAACTCGGGTCATGTTATCAATGATATTATTCCTCATCGGGACCTCAGGCAAGGGGATCCAATGTCACCGTATTTTTTTTTAATTTGTGCAGAGGGACTCTCTTCTATTCTTACCCGATATGTGTTGGATGGGAAAATTCATGGAGGTAAGGTAGCTAAGAATGCCCCGAGCATTTCTCATTTATTTTTTTGCCGATGATAGCCTCCTTTTTTTCGGGCAACTGTAGAAGAATGTACTGCTATTAAAACTTGTCTGCGTTTATATGAGGAAGCTTCTGGCCAGAAAGTTAATTTTAACTAATCCTCAATCCTTTTTAGCCCGAATGTTGATAAAGAATTAGGCCAAATAATTGAAAACTTTTTGAATGTCTAGATATGTACTAATCATGGGCAGTATCTTGGAGCTCCCTCTCTTATTGGTAGAAATAAAGCCTCGGTTTTTGCTTATGTTAAAGAGAAGGCTTGGAAACGGTTTCATAGTTGGAAGTCTAATTTTCTCTCTCGAGCGGGTAAGGAGGTTTTATTGAAATCTATTATCCAAGCGATCCCAAGCTATATCATGTGTACTTTTTTACTTTCGGTCGATCTTTGTGATGAATTGGAAAAAATGATGAATAGTTTTTGGTGGGGCTCAGAAGGAAAGAATGGTTTTGGGATTCGTTGGAAGCGATGAGAGAAATTATGTATTCGAAAAGAGCATGGGGGTATGGGTTTTTGAAATTTACATAATTTTAATCTAGCAATGTTAGAAAAGCAGAGCTGGAGATTAATCAATAACCCAACGTTGCTGATGGCTCGACTTTTCAAAGCACGATACTTCAAAACGGGATCTTTTTTGGAGGCCAGGATGGGGCATAATCCAAGCTTCATTTGGCACAGTTTAATGGCGACACAAGAATTAATCAAAAGTGGGAGTCATTAGAGAGTTGGTGATGGTTCCTTTATTCGAATATTTAGGGACCCGTGGTTGCCAGATACTTTTAATCCTTACATTGAGGCGAGTACATCTGAGAACCTGTCTCAGGCTACAGTTGTGATGTCCCCAAAATTAGGTATACATCACCCATCTCGAGTCGCCAAATACATGGTACAGAATACAAATACAATCTTAATATACAACAGTCGTGTACAATACGGCAAAACATAAACTGTGAGTTTAAATACAAATATTGTCTACTAGAGAATATACAAACTCAAAAGTAGTCCTCATTACAATTATTATCACACTATTTCACAGAATAGTGAGGACTACTAATGTAAACATCTAGGACCATCACTCTGTTCCCTGACTAGTCCCAACTACGTTCTCATTTCCTGAAGAGAATAGTGAAAGAAAGGGTGAGCTCAACTAGCCCAGTAAGAAATATTATGACTAAGATAATGAAGAATAAATTATCATTAGCCTTTAACAGTATAACAACTGATAGAATATAATAGACAACAAGTTTTGGATCAAAAACTACAGCGGAATAAACAATCCATTAGAAGAGTCAAGTAAAATATAAAATCTACTATCTTCTATGGTTTAAAAAGTTTTTCACCAACTTTATCGCTGAGACTCAGCTTAATAAATAATCCACATCATCGAATCACCCCTGCACTACGGCCAACGATATTCTTTAGTATCACGACCACAAATTATCCATGCACTACGGCAAAAGATAATCATGTTTTCATCAACGGTCCTGATCATGCCATAAAATAATTCATCTTTGCACTACGGCCAAAGAGAATCCATAGCCATAATCATACCAAAAACTGTCCATCAATGCACTACGGGCCAATTTGCACATTTTGGGGCTCGAAAAATTACAGAGCAATACCTCCAATTTTTCTTTCATTTTTAATTTAGTCCTGCAAGTATTATCAAACTTACACCACCTCCCCTAATAGTAAATAATGTGAATCAATAATAAATCATGTGAATCAATAGTTCTAGATATATGAAAATACGAATAACAGTATAGTACCTCCATCTATACATCTATTTTTAACTTAGTCATGCAAGTATTATCAATTTTGCACCAACTCCCCTAATAGTAACAAGAATGTGAAACAATAGTATACACATGTGAAAAAATAGTTATAATCATATGAAATAATAGCAATCAATTGCTCATTTATCCGGTTAAATACCCGATTGGTCAAAATAATCTCTAGACATCAATTTTTATCAAAATAAAAGTCGATTTTCAATTACACAAATAATTCCAACATAATGAAACTATTTTTATCAAAAATATAAATTTTGAAATTTCGAAGTTTTACTTTTTCCAAAAAAGTCAACTATTGTCTTTTTGACCAAATAGTAAAAACCGACAAATTTTTTTGTTTATAGTCTATTTTTAATAATTTCATCGTTCCAGACTCAAATATCACGTCCGCGTCTCCAAATTCAACTCCGAGCATAACTTCAACATTAATAACATTCATCATTAATATTATAACTCACAATATTTATCAACTAGGTCGTTCCCAGGAAAGAGGGGGCTTTCCAATAAGGATTTCTCCCTATTGGCGCGCAATTAGGTGAACAAATCTCTCCTTGACAGAACTTCTAGACATTGTAAATATTGTAATTTAATAATATGAATAACTTTGTCATCTCAATTATTGACTTAATAATATATCATATAATGCAGATGATACTGTGACAATAATCGAATCAATAATATGAGAGATATGATGCACCAATTACTATAGCAATAATTGAGTATAACTGAGTGACTTCTCACGTAAGCATCAATAATCAATAACGTGTGCTATTATGCAACCACGCGTATTACTGTACTTTTACTAACGAGTAGTTCAACAGTATTAACGGTAAAACTTCTGCCGTTATTTTTAATAAAATACTTTTGTCGTTTTTTCAATCCGACAATAATTTCGTTGTGGGGTCTACCAATGATTATGTCATCATACGGATATTCTCCGACAAAAAGAATATTCCCCGACCAATCGAATATTATATAACAACTTGCATACTTTGTAAAATTTATAAATACTACCCACGACTATAATATTATCTCAAATTCACACCATAATATTAAAAAAAATATTTCGAGAAAATTAAATTTTTATTCGTAAAATTTGAGATTTTACAATCTCCCCTCCTTATGAAATTTCGCCCTCGAAATTTATGTACGTACCTGGTATGCTGAACAGATGAGTACACTTCACCAGATTCTAACTCTTAAGGTATAACCTTTAAGCGTAGAATATATTCCAGGATTTTAACAGGTACATCTTCATATGTTAAATTATCTGCTATCTCGTCCGGTTCTAAATCATTAATGTGGTCCGGGTTGTCCATATATTTACGTAACATTGTTACGTGACAAACGTTATAAACACGCAACATATTTGGCGGTAAAAAGAGTCTATAAGTCATAGTTCCTACTCGATCTAGGATTTCAAATGGGCCAATTAAATCGAGGGTTGAGATTTCCTCTCTTCATCAATTCTTGCTTCTAGAATAACGCCCTCTTGAACCTTCTTCTTCCCATTCATCAGCTCCGAGTATGTAACTTGAGTGGCTTTAACTTTATCGATTAAAGTCGATTCTACTCGTATATTAGCTATCTTCATGTGGGTCTCTAGAGTCTTTAACTCTATCTTCATCATTTGTAAGTTATACGAAAATGGATTTTATGTTAACAACGTCACACTCGTAAACGCATACGATCTTTTACTCAACGCGTCAGCTACCACGTTCGCTCTTCCACAATGATATTGAATGGTATGATCGTAATCTTTAACAGCTCGAGCCAACGTCTTTGACGCATATTACGTTAGTTTTGGGTGAAGAAATGTTTGAGGGTTTAAGAAATGGGTTTTTGTACTGGGGTCAATACAAAATTTGATTTCACATTCTAGGGGTAGGCTAAGAAGTCTTCAAGAATACGTCAGGAAATTTATTAACAATAGAAATATCATTCAAAACTGTGACTCTCATCAAAGACTTAGATATCACATGTAATGAAGGTTTCTCCTAGCGGAGTTTCAACCGATAAGTCAAAGTCTAATTTTTCCGAAGTCAAATTTAAACGTTGAGCGCAAGCAAGAGAGATAAAAGAATAGGTAGAACCGGTATCGAATAAGGTATAGACTTTGCAAAAATTTATAATTAACTAACTCGTGCTAACTTCGTTCGGGTTACTCGCTTTTTGAGAAGTCACGAAAAATGCTCTCCCTGAAACCACCGACTTTGTTTTTGTCTGCATCCGCCTTTGGTACCACTATCCCAGCTGGACTTGACCTCACTATACGACAAAATCGAGCTAAATGACCTTCTCTTTTTGAAGTTTCCACTTCTATTATCTTGGCCATGATTACCACCAAAGTGGTTACCATTCTTGGCATGATAATTTCCCCCATGATGGTTATCATTGTTCCAATGGTCGTTGCCACCGGTATGATTATTATCGTGTTGTTGGTCGTTACCTTTTGGTTGAGCTGACTAAATGGTCTAATGTGCTTCATTGCTTATCTCAATATTTTCAGATGTCATTCGCAAACACTGTCACAAAACAAGGGTTAATTGACATATCACATATTATCCCTATACTCTGACCGACCAATTAAATACCAAATAAACTTAGGTAGGTCATACTAGTGAAGGAATTCCCCGTCTCTCCCCTCCTAGTTCTATTCTCACATCTTAGCCAGGGATCATATCCCTAAGCTTTGATACCAACTGTGACGCCCCCAAAATTAGGTATACATCACCCATCTCAAGTCGCCAAATACATGGTACAGAATACAAATACAATCTTAACATACAACAGTCGTGTACAATACGCCAAAACATAAAATATGAGTTTAAATACAAATATTGTATACTAGAGAGTATACAAACTCAAAAGGAGTCATCATTACAATTATTATCACCTTATTTCATAGAATAGTGAGGACTACTAATGCAAACATCTAGGACCGTCACTCTGTTTCCCGACTAGTCCCAGCTACGTTCTCATTTCCTGAAGAGAAGAGTGAAAAAAAAGGGTGAGCTCAAATAACCCAGTAAGAAATATTATGACTAAGATAATGCATAATAAATTATCATTAGCCTTCAACAGTATAACAACTGATAGAATATAATAGACAACAAGTTTTAGATCAAAAACTGCAGCGGAATAAGCAATCCATTAGAAGAGTCAACTAAAATATAAAATCTACTATCTTCTATGATTTAAAAAGTTTTTCACCAACTTTATCGCTGAGACTCAGCTTAATAAATAATCCACATCATCGAATCACCCCTGCACTACGGCCAAAGATATTCTTTAGTATCACGACCACAAATTATCCATGCACTACGGCTAAAGATAATCATGTTTTCATCAACGGTCCTGATCATGCCATAAAATAATTCATCTTTGCACTACGGCCAAAGAGAATCCATAGTCATAATTATACCAAAAACTGTCCATCAATGCACTACGGACCAATGAGGACTTTTTTCACATCATTTGTAACATTACGGTTATGATTATACCGAATAATCCCTGGTCATAATCATACCAAGTCTATCTATGCACTACAGGCCACAAATGACTTTCAACAAAATATAAACATGAGGATGATGACAATGATATAAGAATTCAATAAAATAAGTTCAAGAATTAATTTATCTAGGAACTGATAACGTCCAAATTGTCAACATGATACTGCTTTGTAGAGTAAAATTCAAGAATGCTCAGCAGAATATTTTTATGAAAAGATACTGGATGAAGTGCAAATATCAAGGATATTCCACTAATTTCATGGAGTATAGAAGTTAAAGTTTTAACCAACTGAGTATAATAAAGAATGGAATAACAAAAGAAATCACCATGAATGTGATAGACCGCACAGGCAGGTTATTCCAACAGAATAATAAATAACGGAACCAGGTCCGGCGTAAAACTCACAGACAGGATATTCCAACAGAATAATAAAAAACGGAACTAGGTCCGACGTAAAACGCACAAACAGGATATTCCAACAGAATAATAAATAACGAAACCAGGTCCGGCGTAAAACGCACAAACAGGATAGTCCAACAGAATAATAAAGAATGGAATATTAAAAGAATTTCACCATGTATGCAGTATTTTGCATAGACAGGTTATTCCAACATAATAATAAAGAATGGAATAAAAAAAGAATTTCACCAAGTATAGGGTAGCCCGCGTATACAGGTTCTTCAAACAGAATAATAAAGAATGGAATAACAGAAGTTTTCTTCTTGGATACAAAAAAATAACACCCCTTACCGTAAAAGAAACTGGATATAGGAGTAGTGAAGTAGCAGGCTTCTCTTCTTCTATAGATTTTCTCTCTATAGCTTCTCTCTATAATTTCTCTTTATAATAAGTGCTCTATAGCTTTAGTGAATTAGTGAGAAATGAAGGAAGAATGAGCTTCTATTTATAGAAAAATATATTTTCAATAATTGCAAATTTTGGGGCTCGAAAAATTACAAAACAATACCTCCAACTTATCTTTCATTTTTAATTTAGTCCTGCAAGTATTATCAAACTTACACCACCTCCCCTAATAGTAAATGTGACGACCCCAAAATTAGGTATACATCACCCATCTTGAGTCGCCAGATACATGGTACAGAATTCAAATACAACTTAATAATACAACTGTCGTGTACAATACGACAAAACATAAACTGTGAGTTTGAATACAAATATTGTCTACTAGAGATTATACAAACTCAAAAGGAGTCCTCATTACAATTATTATCACACTATTTCACAGAATAACGAGGACTACTAATGCACCATCTAGGACCATCACTCCATTTCCCGACTAGTCCCAGCTACGTTCTCATTTCCTGAAGAGAACAATGAAAGAAAGGGTGAGCTCAACTAGCCCAATAAGAAATATTATGACTAAGATAATGCAGAATAAATTATCATTAGCCTCCAACAATTTTAAACTGATAAAATACAATAGACATCAAGTTTAACTGCAGTGGAACAAGCAATCCATTAAAAGAGTCAAGTAGAGAATAAAATCTACTATCTTTTATGATTTAAAAGGTTTTTCATCACTTTTATTGCTGGGACTCAGCTTAATAAATAATTCACATCATCGAATCACCCCTGCACTACGACCAAAGATATTCTTTAGTATCACGACCACGAATTATCCATGCACCATGAGCCAAAGATAATCATGTTTTCATCAATGGTCCTGATCATGCCATAAAACAATTCATCTTTGCACTATGACCAAAGAGAATCCATAGCCATAATCATACCAAAAATTGTCCATCAATGCACTACGGGCCAATGAGGACTTTTTCCACATCATTTGTAACATTGCGGTTATGATTATACCGAAAAATCCCTGGTCATAATCATACCAAGTCCATCTATGCACTACAGGCCACAGATGACTTTCAAAAAAATAAACATGAGGATGATGACAATGATATAAGAATTCAATAAAAGAAGTTCAAGAATTAATTTGTCCAAGAACTACTAATGTCCAAATTGTCAACATGATACTGCTTTGTAGAGTAAAATTCAAGAATGTTCAGAAGAATATTTCCATGAAAAATACTGGATGAAGCGCAAATATCAAGGATATTCCACTAATTTCATGGAGTATAGAAATCAAAATTTTAATCAACTGAGTATAATACCGAATGGAATAACAAAAGATATCACCATGCATGTGGTACTTCGTATAAACGGTTATTCCAGCAGAATAATAATAACGGAACCAAGTCTTGTGAAATTCACACCGACAGGATGTTCCAACAGAATAATAAATGTGGAATAATAAATTATGGAACCAGGTCCGGCGTATAGCACAGACATGATATTTCGACAAAATAATAAAGACAGAATAATAAAAATGGAACCAGGTTCAGCGTATAGCACAGACATGATATTCCGACAGAATAATAAAGACAGAATAATAGAAGAATGTCACCAAGTATAGGGTAGCCCGCGTATACAGGTTATTCCAACAGAACAATAAAGAAATGGAAGAAAAGAAGTTCTCTTCTTGAATACAAAAGAATAATATCCCTTACCGTAAAATAATACTTGATATAAGAGTAGTGAAGTAGCAGAAAACTTTTCTTCTATCTCTCTATAGTTTCTCTCTATAGTTTCTCTCTCTAGAGTTCAGTAAATTCGTAAGAAAATAATGAAGGAATGAGCTTCTATTTATAGGAAAATGGAATACATAGTAACTAATCCATGAACGGTCCAGATTGATTTACTTTAATCTGACGGTCCATATTTAAAGAAAAATCTTTTAAATAAAATATAATATATTCTATTTATATAAAAAGATTTTTACTATGCAAATATTATGCGGGCACTATGCAAATACTATGCATAATAAAATATAATATATTCTATTTATAAAATAACTTTAATAAAGTATTCTGTTTTATATAAAAAGATTTTACTATGCAAAACATTATGCATAATAGAATATAATATATTCTATTTATAGAATAACTTTAATAAAGTATTCTGTTTTATATAAAAAGATGTTTCTATTTTATTACGAATAAAACAAAACTTCTAAATCAACAATAATTGAATCAAATAATGTGAGATACTATGCAGCAACTATTGTAGCAATAATTGAACAAAACTGAGTGACTTCTCACATAAATATCAATAATCAATATCGTGTGCTACTATGCAATAACGCATATTAATGTACTTTTACAACCGAGTAGTTCAACAGTATCAACGGTAAAACTTCCGTCATTATTTTCAATATAATATTTTTGTCGTTTTCTCAATCCGACAATAATTCTGTTATGGGGTCCACCAATGATTGTCCCGTCGTACGAATATTTCCTATTTAAAACAAATATTCCCCGACCAATCGAATATAATATGACAACTTGCATACTTTGCAAAATTTATAAATATTACCCACAACTATAACATTATCTCAAATTCACACCATAATATAAAAAAATATTTCGAGAAAATTAAATCTTTATTCGTAAAATTTGGGATTTTACAATCTCCCCTCCTTATGAAATTTCACCCTCAAAATTTACGTACATACTTGGTATGCCGAACAGATGAGTACACTTCACCAGATTCTAACTCTTGAGGTATAACCTTTAAGTGTAGAATATATTCCAGGATTTTAACACGTACATCTTCATACGTTAAATTATACACTATCTCCTCCGGTTCTAAATCAATAATGTGGTTCGGGTCGCCCACATATTTACGTAACATCGATACGTGACAAACGTTATAAACACGCAACATATTTGGCGGTAAAACGAGTCTATAAGCCATAGTTCCTACTCGATCGAGGATTTTAAATTGGTCAATTAAATCGAGGGTTGAGATTTCCTCTCTTCGTCGAATCTTGCTTCTAGAATAACTCCCTCTTGAACCTTCTTCTTCACATTCATCAGCTTCGGGTGTGTAGCTTGAGCGACTTTAACTTTATCGATTAAAGTCGATTCTACTCGTATATTCGTTATCTTCACTTGGGTTCCTAGAGTCTTTAACTCTATCTCCATCATCTGTAAGTCGTACGAAATGGGCCTTTGTGTTAACAACATTGTACTCGTAAACGCATACGATCTTCTAGTCAATGCGTCAGCTACCACGTTCGTTTTTCCCACGATGATATTGAATGGTACGATCGTAATCTTCAACAGCTCGAGCCAACGTCTTTGGCACATTACATGTTCATTTTAGTTGAAGAAATATTTGAGGGTTTAAGAAATGGGTTTTGTATTGAGGTCAATACAAAATTCGATTTCACGCTCTAGGGGTAGGCTAAGAAGACTTCAAGAATACGTCAGGAAATTTATTAATAATAGAAATATCATTCAAAACTGTGACCCTCGTCCAAGACTTGGATAGTACTTCACATTGATACCTATCAACTTGCCAGCGTCATTCATAATGTTGCCTATAGATAGTCTGGCTTTGATGCATTCCACACAAGGAAGTCAACAACGAAAGGACCCGGGCTCTTTACTTATGGCTTGATATGACAATGATTGACTTTAGTGGTTTGGTTACTTTGAATTCGCATAACAGGTTGGTTAGGAGTATGAAAGCTAACAACCTTGCGAAAAGCATGATGAGTAGTTAACTAATCGTTTCCAAAAATCACATCAAAGGCAATTATTTTCAAAGAGATACGATCGACAGGTAACGTGAAAGTGTTGATTTGAATAAGATTTATAAATAGTGGAGGTAACGAAGGTTTCTCCCAACTGAGTTTCAACAGATACATCAAAGTCTAACTTCTCCAGAGTTAAATCTAAACATTGAACACAACTAGGTGAAATAAAAGAGTGAGTAGATCCAGTATCTAACATGGTATAGACTTTGCAAGAGTTTATGACTAACATACCCGTGATAATTTTATTCAGGTTCCTTGTCACAAGAAAAAAAACGTTCACTCTTAAACTACCGGTTTTGGCTTGTCTGGGACATCCTTTGGCATCACTATCCCAGCTGGACTTGACTTCACCATACGACAAAATTGAGCTAGGTGACCTTCTCTTTCGCAATTAAAACACGTTTTGGATTGCTGCGTACAGTTTGGACGGATGTGTCCCTCCTGTCCGCATTTGAAACATACGACCGGTGGTCGTTCTTCTTCCTTTGAAACGGGTGCTGGTGCTGCTGTCTTTCCATCATTATTGAACCTTCTCTTCTTGAAATGTCCATTTCTATTATCTTGGCCATGATTACCACCGAAGAGGTTACCATTCTTGGCATTATAATTTCCCTTGCGATGGTTATCATTGTTCCGATGGCCGTTGCCACCGGTATGATTATTATCGTGTTGCTGGTCATTACCTTTTGGTTGTGATGACTCATTATCGCGTTCCACCAACTGAGTCATATTCACAATATCTAAAAATAAACAAAGTTTATGAGAAATGAGGTATTGACGTATATCGGGTTTCAAACCTCGCAAAAACATTCGCGTCATTCGCTCCTCATTATAGACCAAATGGGATGCAAACCGGGATAACTCCGCAAACTTAGCCTCGTACTGCGACACGACCATATTGTTTTGCTCCAGCTTGATGAATTCTACCTCCTTCACGTGACGAATACTTTCAGGAAAGTACTTGTCGTTGAATAATTCTTGGAACTTTTCCCAAGACATCTTGAGTGCGTCAGGCTGGGTACATTTTACAGATTCCCACTAATGATCTCCTTCTTCACGCAATATAAAGGTGGCGAATGGAACCTTTTGCTCCTCTGAACATTCCAAGACATCAAATATCTTGGTAATCAGCTTTATCCATGTCTCCGTCTTAAGTGGTTCTGGCTTTCCCAAAAACTTCGGTGGTCCCAGCTCCTTGAACTGCTTAGCGATGACCAACTGTGGGTTGCTATTGTTTCCTCTTACATTATGAACAGGAGCCGCCTTCGCCTGATGTTGCATGAATTCTAAAAAGCTCTTAAACGTACCGTCGTTCGTCAATTGATCAGTGTTATTGTTTACAGGAGGATTATCGCCATCCTGTTGCACATTGTCCTGATTATTGATCTGTAGAGAATCAACAGTCTCCTGTCATCCATTTCTATTCTCAACATTCTCGGATGCCATTTTCAAACACTGCCACAAAACAAGGGTTAATTGACATGCAACATATTATCACTATACTCTAACCGACCAATCAAATACCAAATAAACTTAGGTAGGTCATACTAGCGAAGGAATTTCCCGTCTCTCCCCTCCTAGTTCTAGTCTCACATCTTAGCAAGGGATCATATCACTAATCTTTAATACCAACTGTGACGACCCCAAAATTAGGTATACATCACCCATCTTGAGTCGCCAGATTCATGGTACAAAATTCAAATACAACTTAATAATACAACTGTCGTGTACAATACGACAAAACATAAACTGTGAGTTTGAATACAAATATTGTCTACTAGAGATTATACAAACTCAAAAGGAGTCCTCATTACAATTATTACCGCACTATTTCACAGAATAGTGAGGACTACTAATGCACCATCTAGGACCATCACTCCATTCTCCGACTAGTCCCAGCTACGTTCTCATTTCCTGAAGAGAACAGTGAAAGAAAGGGTGAGCTCAACTAGCCTAGTAAGAAATATTATGACTAAGATACTGCAGAATAAATTATCATTAGCCTCCAACAATGTTAAACTGATAAAATACAATAGGCATCAAGTTTAACTGTAGTGGAACAAGCAATCCATTAAAAGAGTCAAGTAGAGAATAAAATCTACTATTTTTTATGATTTAAAAGGTTTTTCATCACTTTTATTGTTGAGACTTAGCTTAATAAATAATCCACATCATCGAATCACCCCTTCACTATGGTCAATGATATTCTTTAGTATCACGACCACGAATTATCCATGCACCACGGGCCAAAGATAATCATGTTTTCATCAACAGTCCTGATCATGCCATAAAATAATTCATCTTTGCACTACGGCCAAAGAGAATCCATAGCCATAATCATACCAAAAACTGTCTATCAATGCACTACGGGCCAATGAGAACTTTTTCCACATCATTTGTAACATTACGGTTATGATTATACCGAATAATCTCTGGTCATAATCATACCAAGTCCATCTATGCACTACAGGCCACAGATGACTTTCAAAAAAATAAACATGAGGATGATGACAATGATATAAGAATTCAATAAAATAAGTTCAAGAATTAATTTGTCCAAGAACTACTAATGTCCAAATTGTCAACATGATACTTCTTTGTAGAGTAAAATTCAAGAATGTTCAGAAGAATATTTTCATGAAAAATACTGGATGAAGCGTAAATATCAAGGATATTCCATTAATTTTATGTAGTATAGAAGTCAAAATTTTTATCAACTGAGTATAATACCGAATGGAATAACAAAAGATATCACCATACATGCGGTACTTCGCATAAACGGTTATTCCAACAGAATAATAATAACGGAACCAGGTCAGATGAAATTCACACCGACAGGATGTTCCAACAGAATATTAAATACGGAATAATAAATGATGGAACCAGGTCCGGCGTATAGCACAGACATGATATTTCGATAGAATAATAAAGACGGAATAATAAAAATGGAACCAGGTCCGGCGTATAGCACAGACAGGATATTCCGACAGAATAATAAAGACAGAATAATAGAAGAATGTCACCAAGTATAGGGTAGCCCGCGTATACAGGTTATTCCAACAAAACAATAAAGAAATGGAATAAAAGAAGTTCTCTTCTTGAATACAAAAGAATAATATCCCTTACCGTAAAATAATACTTGATATAAGAGTGGTGAAGTAGCAGAAAATTTTTCTTCTATCTCTCTATAGTCTCTCTCTGTAGTTTCTCTCTCTAGAGTTCAGTAAATACGTAAGAAAATAATGAAGGAATGAGCTTCTATTTATAGGAAAATGGAATGCATAGTAACTAATCCATGAACGGTCTAGATTGATTTACTTTAATCTGACGGTCCATATTTAAAGAAAAATCTTTTAAATAAAATATAATATATTCTATTTATATAAAAAGATTTTTACTATGCAAACACTATGTGGGCACTATGCAAACACTATGCATAATAAAATATAATATATTCTATTTATAGAATAACTTTAATAAAGTATTCTGTTTTATATAAAAAGATTTTACTATGCAAAATATTATGCATAATAGAATATAATATATTCTATTTATAGAATAACTTTAATAAAGTATTCTATTTTATATAAAAAGATGTTTCTATTTTATTACAAATAAAACAAAACTTCTAAATCAATAATAATTAAATCAAATAATGTGAGATATTATGCAGCAATTATTGTAGCAATAATTGAACAAAACTGAGTGACTTCTCACATAAATATCAATAATCAATACCGTGTGCTACTATGCAACAACGCGTATTACTGTACTTTTACTACCGAGTAGTTCAACAGTATCAACGGTAAAACTTCTGTCGTTATTTTCAATAAAATATTTTTGTCGTTTTCTCAATCCGACAATAATTACGTTGTGGGGTCCACCAATGATTGTGCCGTCGTACGAATATTTTCTGTTTAAAACGAATATTCCCTGACCAATCGAATATAATATGACAACTTGTATACTTTGCAAAATTTATAATTATTACCCATAACTATAACATTATCTCAAATTCACACCATAATATAAAAAAAAATATTTCGAGAAAATTAAATCTTTATTCGTAAAATTTGGGATTTTACAGTAAATAATGTGAATCAATAGTAAATCATGTGAATCAATAGTTCTAGACATGTGAAAATACGAATAACAGTATAGTATCTCCATCTATAACTCCATTTTTAACTTAGTCATGCAAGTATTATCAATCTTGCACCAACTCCCCTAATAGTAACAAGAATGTGAAACAATAGTATACACATGTGAACAAGAATGTGAAGTTTGACTTTTTCCGAAAAAATTAACTGTTGACTTTTTGACCAAATAGTAAAAATCAGCAAATTTTGTGTTTATAGTCTATTATTACTAATTTCATTGTTCCGGACTCAAATATCACGTCCGCGTCTCCAAATTTAGCTTCGAGCACAACTTCAATATTAATAACATTCATCATTAATATTACAACTCACAATATTTATCAACCAGATCGTTTCCAAGAAAGAGGGGGCTTTCCAATAAGGATTTCTCCCTATTGGCGCGCAATTAGGTGACCAAACCTCTCCTTGATAGAACTTCTAAACATTATAAATATTATAATTTAATAATATAAATAATTTTGTCATCTCAATTATTGACTTAATAATATATCATATAATGCAGATGATACTGTGACAATAATCGAATCAATAATATGAGAGATATGATGCAACAATTACTATAGCAATAATTGAGTATAACTGAGTGACTTCTCACGTAAGCATCAATAATCAATACCATGCGCTACTATGCAACCACGCGTATTACTGTACTTTTACTACCGAGTAGTTCAACAGTATTAACGGTAAAACTTCCGTCGTTATTTTCAATAAAATACTTTTGTCATTTTCTCAATCTGACAATAATTCCGTTGTGGGGTCTACCAATGATTATGCCGTCGTACGGATATTTTTCGACAAAAAGAATATTCCCCGACCAATCGAATATTATATGACAACTTTCATACTTTGCAAAATTTATAAATACTACCCACAACTATAATTTTATCTCAAATTCACACCATAATATTAAAAAAATATTTCGAGAAAATTAAATCTTTATTCGTAAAATTTGGGATTTTACAACAGTAGATAAACTTATTAATCCAGACTTGGCTCTATGGAATTCTGATGTTATTCGCACTCTGTTTTCTGGAAGAGATGCCCATCTCTTTTTGTCAATCCCTCTTCCTAAATCAACCTGTGTAGACAAGCGTATTTGGAGCTGGGATCAAAAGGGGTGCTATTCGGTAAAATTTGGATATAGGGTTATCCAAACTGGTGGGGACATTGTGTTATCTCCTCCTTGTACAAACTGGACAGAGGTTTGGAAACGATCTATGCCACCGAAAGTGATAAATTTCTTGTGGCGGAGTCTTTCTAGCTGCTTACCGCGTCCATAGTTGGAGATCATTTAGAGGGAACAACGTTTATTGCAAATTGGTGGAACAAGCTCCGAAGACAGTGCACAAACGATTAGCTAGATTTGGCAGTGATGCTACTATGGTGTATTTGGCTCAATCATAACAATCGCGTGTGGAAGAAGAAGCTGCAACCGAGTGGAGTAGTGGTTCAGGAGGCGGAACGCAACTTTCAGTTATGGAAAGTGGCTCGGCATCAAGATATCCTACCCCAGGCCCGATCACCTTCACATAATTCTAGGTGGCAAAAACCGGCAATTGGGTTTAAGAAGTGTAATGTTGATGCAGGATTATTTCCTGAAAATGGTAAAGTGGGTTATGGTTGTGTGGTTAGGGATGATATTAGAAGCTTTGTTGCAGGTTTGCAAGGTTCGATGATAGGTTCTTCTCTGCTGCAGTTGTTGAAGCCATTGGTATAGAGAAGCTCTTAGTTGGTTAAAATATTCTGGAATAGATCAAGTGGTCATAGAATCTGATGCTTTATGGGTGATTAATGCACTTAATAATGCCGAACCGGATGATTCGGGTCTTGGCGTCGTCATTAATGACTGTAAAGTTCTTCAAAGAGAATTTAGTTGTTGTCTATTCTCTTATGTTCCGCGATCAGCGAATTGTGTTGCTCATGTTTTGGCAAGGGCGTCATGTTCTGTGTCTGGTCAAGTAGGGTGAATAGATAGTCCTCCTTTGATTATCTCTGATGTACTTACGTATGATTTGATTTAATCTTATGCAATTCTTTTCAAAAAAAAAAAAGAAAAGTTAGTTCCTTTCATTTCTATATTATTTTTTTAGCCAAGACATAAACTAAGCATCCCCAGCATTTGCTGGAGATCAATATTGTTTTCACTTTGCTTTTCCTAGACATGTGGCATGTGCTATAATATTTTAGTTTGAAAATTTTCAGGCTTCATGTAGCCCAAAAGAAGGATTCGGTTAGTAAGAAGTTTATTTTTTAGTAAGTTGGTTAATTTTTCAATAGAATGCTGACACACATAGAATCTCGCCTGCGTGTCAACACTCTATTGGGCAATTGACCAACTTATTCAAAAATAAACTTCATACTAACCACTTCCCCAAAAGATGCATGTGAAAATTTATTAAGCGCTCTTCTTTTCTATCCCAAGTGTATTCTATTTTTATTTCTCAGTCAAATTTAATAGCTCTAAAAATTTATGATATCTAAATGCCAACATGAAACCAAAGCTATATTTGGAACTCCAAAAAATGAGAGGAAGGAAAAGGAAATGATATGTAAAATAATAATATAGGAGCTTTGTCAACATTCAGTTGCACTATATTTAGCAATTTATGTTACTTCAAATAAATATATTTAATTTATTATTATTTTTTGTGACTAGTAGATTTTAAAATTATTGACCAAAATTCTGTCCTCCTCACCATTGTTTTAATAATTGGACCGACAGTCGGACCTGTAAAAATCGAAATTGGTCCACTTAACCGGTTTTTGACGTTGTCATGGTCGAACTGATAGTTCAATCCGTAAAACCAATTAGTTGACCCGATATTTATTTTTTATTATATAAAAAATAATATTAAAATTAATTACTTTTAATAATATTATAAATCAACTTTATCATGTTTTAATTCATAAAAATGAAATTTTTCAAAAATAATATATATTTATATATATTAATGACATCACTGGATGAATAAGGTTTCAAGTGAACCCATATTTCGGTTGTATGAAAACCATGCACCGCAAGAGTTCTTTCTATTTTCACTACGTTACTAGCTCATGCAACTAAAAGGAGCATTTTCTTGATCTCTACACGTATTGCAGAATATCTAGTTGTCTCAGAACATGTATATGGATATTAGATATATTTCAATCATAAAAATTGCATATAATTATTATGTCAATTCGCCACTGAAAACCATTTATTACTAACCATAATTCTCCCCACATCACTAAAAAATCCTTTAACTGTTGTTATTCAAGCACAAGAAATTACTGTTAAAAATTACAAACTCGAATAGCAATATGCAGCTGTTTTATAGTAGAATCCAATATCAAGTTGAGCTTATAAGCACGAACAGAGGCTTATCTCCTAATCGAGCCCGACCCTAAAATAAGGCCAAAAAAAACCATTACGAATTAGTATTAAAACAACAGGATGCAATTCCATTGACATGATACACTAATACATACATAGAACCCAATGACGAGCGTAAAGAGACTATGCAATCTATAAATCTAAACAAGGAAATCAAATAAGGTCTCGTGATTGTAAGAACGAATGTAGTTCATTGATGTCTCATGGAAATCAGATATTTTATTCAAAACTCAACTGTTTGCATAACTTCTAAATCAAGATGTTGTTGCTATATACATATAATTCGCAATCACTTGGCAACATTACCTACCAAATCTTAACAATCCCAGAAGTTTCCTGCTGTTGTTCAGCTGGATGAAGTTTTGAAGTGATATCAAAATTGGACTTGTGATGATTACATTTTTGTAACTATTACACAAATGACAAACCAGATAGATCTGATTTCCCGTCGGAATATAGGGAATCTTGTTTCTACTTTGTTTGTTAGTATCTTCAATATTTAATCATCATTCAATGCACTTTTATTTTCTACCAAAATATATAAAAGTAACATATTAACTATTCAAAGTTAATTGGTAGTGTCCAGTGTCCACTGTTCAACATATTGAATATTTAGAGATCTTAATTACTTGAAGCCAATGACATTTCTAATACTGCTTGCTGCCATCAAATCATCCATATGCTAATTGCTATACATAATGAAAACACGCTGAAGGAGCAGAACTCATACTTTCTCAGATCATAGCAGGTTTTAGAAGAAAAAAATAAAAAAATAAAAGGGTCAGTATTCATGAATGACGGATTATAGTGGACAAATTGAAGACAATTTACGTTGGGAGTAAAACATGTTAAGATGCAGATAGATTGTCATTTTGAATTGGTGCAATACCTTCAGTTCAGCCAATTCAATAACACATGCACACTCGACCACATGAGCCCCAACACGCTCTGCGACAAACAAAATAAGAACCAACCAATAGCAGATTAGAGAACTTGACTACAAGATGGTAACATTGAACAAGTTGTACAATTAGAAAAGTTTTCTCAAGCATATCTGCTGCAAGAAAGCTATTTAATGTTTTAATTATATTAATAGTTTGTTGCAACTGTGTGCAAAAAAAGGTCGACTCGTATCCATCTCCACCAGAAATTAAGGTTGGAGTGATAATAATGAGTTCAAAATACATCATGTTTTAAATATCTCCAGGAGGCCAAACACCTTGGCAATTAAGCCCTTCAACAATCAACACCCCCTTGTTACTCCAATATGATATCAGTTGAGCACTTCTCCAAGGAATAGCCTGACATCAAGGTCTACTTTGGGTATAAATTTTCAAATTATGGTATATATTAATTCCTAATTCTAAATCATATTTTGGTCATTTCATATTTGTTTATTTTTCTGTTGGGGTGGGAATATTTAAGGATCTGATGGAGATTTCCTGACCTCATCAGCTTATAACATGCCCTTGAGAAGGGGTGAGGAGGTCAAAAGAAAAATGACGAAATAATGTATTAATTCAGTTATGAGCATTAATATATAAATTCCAGTATAATCGCATATAAACACACTACCAAGCAGCCTCATTGCAGCACATAAGGTTCCTCCAGTTGCGATGAGATCATCTATTATTAAGGCACGTTCTCCTGCTTGTACAGCCCCTACATGCATCTCCATTTTGTCTGTTCCATATTCCAAGGAATACTCTTCTGAAATAACCTCCCCTGAAAGAATGACCAGAACACTAAGCACTCGTACTAGGTTAAAAGGAGTTTATCCTTGGGAGCATCAAAATAATCTAACTCCTCTATGTGATGACACCAATCAATGGTTGGCACAAATATTCTGCTTATTTATGAGGGACATTAGGCCACCACATATAGACCCGGCAAAAGATCATATAAAGACAAAAGAAGAATTTGTAAATTGATTCACTTCTTTAAGCATAAACAACTTGTTACACAGCAAATGAAGATACCATGTATGGAGAAATAATGATAAAAAAAAGTCAGTGGGATGAGTTAAACAAAAGAATAACCTTGCAGGAACCAAAACAATGTCTTGTATGCCAAAAATTACTTTTTATGAATTGGAAAACCTAATACTCTACAAGTGTAGTATGGTGTTTGTTACAAATTAAAAATAGGTGATAAGTCGGCATTTCATAGGCTTGAGCACAATAAGCATAAATATAATTAGTCATGTGACATGGGGGTGTCTTTGTGTGCAGATGTTAAAGACAGTAAATCACAATATAATAACTCCTAACTTCTCACATTGTGTGTTAAATAATAAAATTTTTATGACCTCACTTCATGAATTAACTTTTTAGCTACATACAGCAAGAAATTTTCATAACTTCAGAGTAGGCCTCAATTTTATTTTTTCCCATATACTTTGTTTTTGCTAGCAGAAAGCCAGAAAGTCATTCAGAAATCCAAGTTTTGCCGGTCAGATGTTGTAGAGTCTGTCAAGCAATGTCCAACATTACAATTATTGATTTGAAAATTGTATAGACTTCTGGGATAAGATTCACACTTGTCAGAAAGTTCAAAGTGTCAGTTCACGACTTAAATGCACTTAAGAATAATCCTTGTCAATGTGCTCCTGCATCGCGATAAACCATATCACATCCCAAGATAGTTTAAGAAAGTTAACATACAGTAAAGATTTAAAAATGCTTCAAATCATTGACGTTGTAAAGTTAAAAGCACTTCCAGAAACCAAAGTATGTAATATGTATGCAAAAATCAGTTTATAAATCCTAGTTTCCGGAAAGAAAAAAAGAAGCAGATATTATACAACTAAAGACTAGATTAGATGCGAAATAGATATCAGTCATCCAAAGCCAACTTTTGGATTGATGTAAATTAAGAAGTCAACTCAAGTCTGCTAATATAGTTTAACTCAAGCAATGGTATATTAGAAAAATCAAATAAGGAACAACTTATCAGTACCCTGGGCCCTGTAAAGAGATGCCTAACTTCAGATGATCCTGATGCATTAATGCTCTAAATCAAGGTATTGACATCCTACTATAACCTTGAGTGGATAACTGGATAATGACAGTACAAAATATATATCGGTAATAATAAGGGACCTTTCAAAAAAAAAGAGAGCAAAACTAAGAGGAAAAAGTACACCAGCAAGGTGCATTTCATAAAGGTCTATATTTTCATATTACCTAAATGCTTTGTTTAGTTATATCTGGAGTACAAACACAGTGAAACACTGATGTGACGTATCAATGTGTGATGAGGAAGAAATAAGAAAATGACTTGGAGATGGCGATTGCAATTTATGTGCTTCAAAAGATTAATAAAGATAAACCTAACAAAATATGTTGTCAATAAAGTAATCAACAAAGGAAGTATAATAATAATCCAAAAGAATGGTTGGGTTCCTTAAGAGGAATATGTTGTAATTCTATTTAAAACAAATACTCCCTCCGTCCCAAATTAACTGCTCAGTTTTGATTTTTTTAAGTCAAATTGACTATTTTTAGAATTAATAATTAAGCATATATAAATATATTTCTAAAATTATAAAAATTAGGATTAGTAATAAATTGTATATACTTTCTTTTGGTTATAATTTCTTCACCTATATTTTAGCAAAAATAGTAAAAAGATTAGTTTTAAAAATGGTCAATTTGACTTTAAAAAGTCAAAACTGAGCAATTAATTTGGGACGGAGGGAGTACCAAGAAAGCAACTCTTAGCTCCTTTCTGTATTCGCAAAACAAATACCAGATGAGCTGAAATTTACGGGAAAAAAACAAATATACTTCTGAGCAAGAATTGCATTGCTGTACACAATAATCGAGGATTATTCCTTGGCCAATATCTAATGTATGTAGAAATAGTTCAAGTGTCTAACATGGGTGTCAAAAAATATACCAGGCAATTTCTTGGGTTTTCGCATCGGAACAAATTTTGCGCCAATAGCCAATGCAATTGGAGGACCAAATATGAAACCTCTTGCTTCAATACCTGCACCATGTCAACATCGGAACACAATATACGACTTACTAGCAGTTCAAATAAAAATAATTAAAATATTACTTGTCATAAACAGCCTAAGCACAGTATTAGACAGTCTCAAATAGTAGATCCTTTACTTCTATATCAATGTTAGCATGTCATTAGCAAAAGTGAAAAGAGAACATTAATAAAAATTTAAATTCTCGAAACCCAATTCGGCAATTGCATGGAGATAGAGGTTTAATTCAAGCATGTGGGATTTAATTACATACAAAGGAAGACTGAATTTATTTATTCATGCAACTAACGTGGGACATGCAAGTTAATTCTTTTATTGCAATTGGAGGTGGGCCACAAATTTTGTTCCAATTCAGCAAGTATTCATATAATTAAGAATTTACAAGATGGTGGGCCTTTTCAACAATTCATCATTCATGCAAGTCAAGTAATCACGTGGGTCTTATAATATATTCAGAAGAGGAATGTTTATATCTTGCTAGCCAATTTAAATTACATGGGACACGGATTCCTATACTCATTATATGCGGCAAGCATCAAGCAAAACAAATCATGGGGCATTGCACGGATTTTTAGCTAGCATATTACATGAATGGAAAATTTGATTCACGCGGCTATTGTAATCCGAATGCGTCTAAGAAAGATTTTTATACGGCAATTGCAGATTTTTATAATTCTATTGTAATTAGGACTTCTTTTTAATTAGAATTCTATTGTAATTAGGACTTCTTTTTAATTAGAATTTTTTTTCCAAATTGACTTCTATTAGGGTTATAGTTTATAAATTCCTATTAGGATTTAGATTGTTTTGAGTAGTATAAATAGAGGTCTAAGTTGATGTATATTTCATTATTATTATTCAATATATTTGTGAGTTTATTCTCTACTTTTGGTTATTTGAAGAATTCCTAAGAACTAGTAATTCTTAGTTATTTCTTTGAGATTCAATTTGACTTATCATACAACAATTCATAGTTGTGTGTGGCGTCTTCTACTGCATCAATCAAATTGTACCGAGATTACCGCTTCAATATAAACGAGGGGTCAATGTGTCGTTGGTGTCCATTCAACGCAGATTTTCGAACGCGGGCAATTGTACCAAGATTACCGTCTAAAGTATAGAGGGGTTAAGGTGTTGCAAACAATTCACCCAACAGCTGTGCTAGAAACGATCCGGGCGACGACCACCTCACGCAAGCGTGCCGTGGAGTCTATCATTTGGTATCAAAGCTAAGCTTTTCTAGCAAGTTACTAATCTGTAATTTCTGTCGAAATATATATTGTAAAAAGAAAAAAGAAAAAAGAAATCAGATTTTATTTTCATTGTGCTAACCAAACTTGTAGCACACCATCAAATCATCAAATTCCAACCAAGAGTTCATACCGTTCCATCTTCATCAATTCTGAAACGGAGCTAAAATTTACAAATCTGCGGCATGCAAGAGGAGTACAAGGCAATCGATCGGTGATTTTGTAGTATTCTGATAGTCACACCATCTATTTTTGTTTCGTGATAAGTAATTTTTGAATTGATTAGTAAAACCTAGAATTTTTCTATGAGAATTCAAGAAGAACCTATTAAAGAGAATATTTTGAGGTAAAAGGCTTAGTGGTGAGATTAATCGAGGGTAAAAGCCAATTGAGCGATACACGAGAGATTCGTTATTATTTGAGCAAACACGTAAGGGAGTGTGTGAGGAAATTGTTTTTTATCTACTAACCCTTGTTTTGCAGTAAATATGTTGGGTTATGAGGAGCCATTGAAAAGAAGACCCAGAGTTCGTATGAAGTCTGGTGTGGATGAGTGGTGGAGATCATGGGAGGAGGATTATGAGAGGCATCATAATTATCATGGACGTAAGGAGCAGCATCATAAACCTATGGAGCATAGGAGGGAACATTTATTGTCTAGGGAAATAAAAGTTGAAGAAGATCATGCGATTCTTGGAGTCATGGGAAACTAAAAAAGCTACAAGTGTGCAAGCTAATGAGGAAGAAACAATGCAACAAAATAATATGTTTTATACTAGGTTTCTAGTACAAGAAAAGGTATGCATTGTAAAAATTGATTGTGATATTGATACTAACATTGTTAGCACTACAATGGTGGAGAAACTAGGGTTGTCAACAGTTGCATATCCTCGGCCTTACAAGATGCAAGGGATCGTCGATTGTGAGGAGGTAATGGTGACTAGACGAGTGTCAGTTTCTTTTCGCATTGGCATATATGAAGATGAAATATTATGCGATGTAGTTTCAATCATACTTGTCATTTGTTACTTGGGAGGCCATGACGACACAACAGACGCGCAAAGCATAACAGTTGTACTAATAAGTATTCATTGGTACACAATTGAATAAGAGTCAACCTTTGTCCTATGACGTCTGAGCAAATTCGTGACGATCTAATGTATTTACAAAAAGATCGTGATCAAATGCAAGAAGAAAAAATAGATCGACAAAAAGAAACGGTTCAAATGATTGGTAGTGAGAAAGAAAAGTTTGAAAAGAATGAGAGAAAAGAAAAGAGAGAATGAAAATAAACGAGAGAAAAACAAACGAGAGGTTGAGCATAAAGAAGAGAGAGAAGAAATATGACTATGAAAAAGAAAGTGGAGTTGAAAAGTGAGTTATATTTTGAAAAGCCAATGACTGTACATTCGTACAAAACGGCGCTTTTGAATACTAACACTAATGATTCTTCTTTATCTAGTTCTGTTTTGTTTATTGTGCAGGTTGTTGATGAAATACACAATGCTATCATTTCGTACCGATCAGCTGATAGTATTCCCGAGGAGACGACGGAGTTACCAAAGCGGGTTGGAGAGTTGGTGAAAGTGGGTATCATGAGAGAAGACATGGATTCGTGTGCTAATTATGAGATCATAGTACCCAAGGAGGATGAGACAACGAATTTGTGCATTAATTTTGAATTGGTAAACAAGTATCGTTATTCTTTTCAATATTTAAATAATATGTTTGATAAATTGCAAAGTTCTTATGTTTTTATCTACATGTGATAATGATCATGTGATGACAATGCCTAATCAATTTAGCATGAGAGATTGTGATAAATGGAAAATTGTTTTAGCATGTGAGTTATATAGGTGGTTAGTTATTTCTGTTAGATTAACTGATGCATCTAGTGTTTTAATGAGTTATTTAAAACATGTTTTGCATGCTTCCATTGGATTTGTTGTTAGCTATTTTGAGGGTAAAATCATGAACTATGGTGGATATTTGATTTATGTTAAGTTAGTTTATGATCATGATATAAATTCTTGTTTTCGATGTGCTTACTTGCATGAAATTCATTCTAGGTTTTCTTATCCATATGTTGAGTTAGGTTTTCATCATGTTAGTCAATCTTTACATGAGTTGTCTTTAGTTGACAATGATAGTGATTATGATTGTCCGTTCGAGCAATTTTCATTGCATGATTTCTATCATATGATTTTGATTTGAGAAGTGTTTATCATCATGATGGATTGAGATATGGTTTATCTGCATGTTTAGTTAGATCATTTGGATTAGCTAAGGCATTGCATACTTCCATGAGATTGTTGAATCATATTTTGCATTCGTTCATGGGAAAACTTGTTATTATTTGTTTTGATAATATTCCAGTTTGTGCTAACAATTTGCAAAATTCTATAGCATGTGTTGAGATTGTTTGTCATAATAAGTATGCTACTGAGTTTTTATCTTGTGAGGTTGGTTGTGACCTTTTTACTCCGTTGACAACATTATTTGTTCTTGATTGTGTTAATGTCAATGGGAAGAGAAATGTCAGATCTGTTTTACAGGTTCCTTATGGGTTCATATTCATCAAGATGGATTATTGGGAAAATCCATTCGGACAACGCATTGAGAGTTTACAGGGAAGTGTTTTGAATATTGTTTTAGTAGACTATGCATATGATTTTAGTTTATTTGATTTATTTGTGATTAGACAAAAAGAACTCGTTGATTTGTTTTATTTTGTGTTTAATCCAGGGATTCAAGAGTATGGGCTTATGCGACGTGATGAATTTCAAGTATTGATATTTGATCCAGGAGTATTGACAAATGTGTTCTTGCGGAGGATCGAGATCATTAGATTGACTTTTAATCCGGGGATTTGTCATTGGGAGAATCTATTACATGAAAAGATCTACATAATGATATTTGATCTAGGAGGAGATCAGAAGTTTTGGACAAATCATTTTCAAGAGGAGCGGATGTCAGATTTGAGGACAAATCCTTTTGAAGAGGAGGGGAATGATGACAGACTGACCGAGTCAAAATTTTTGTCTATCTATCGACTCGAGTGACAAGGGTCAACAAATGATTTTAAGTAATTGGACTGAAAATTATCCTAAAAAAGTCCAATTGTGTCTCTTGAAACCCAATTCGGCAATTGCATGGAGATAGAGGTTTAATTCAAGCATGTGGGATTTAATTACATACAAAGAAAGGCTGAACTTATTTATTCATGCAACTAACGTGGGACATGCAAGTTAATTCTTTTATTGCAATTGGAGGTGGGCCACAAATTTTGTTCCAATTCAGCAAGTATTCATATAATTAAGAATTTACAAGATGGTGGGCCTTTTCAACAATTCATCATTCATGCAAGTCAATTAATCACGTGGGTCTTATAATATATTCAGAAGAGGAATGTTTATATCTTGCTAGCCAATTTAAATTACATGGGACACGGATTCCTATACTCATTATATGCGGCAAGCATCAAGCAAAACAAATCATGGGGCATTGCACGGATTTTTAGCTAGCATATTACATGAATAGAAAATTTGATTCACGCGGCTATTGTAATCCGAATGCGTCTAAGAAAGATTTTTATACGACAATTGCAGATTTTTATATTTTTATAATTCTATTGTAATTAGGACTTCATTTTAATTAGAATTCTATTGTAATTAGGACTTCTTTTTAATTAGAATTTCTTTTTCCAAATTGACTTCTATTAGGGTTATAGTTTATAAATTCCTATTAGGATTTGGATTGTTTTGAGTAGTATAAATAGAGGTTTAAGTTGATGTAATCAAACACATTATTTCATTATTATTATTCAATATATTTGTGAGTTTATTCTCTACTTTTGGTTCTTTGAAGAATTCCTAAAAACTAAAATTCTTAGTTATTTCTTTGAGATTCAATTTGACTTATCATACAATAATTCATAGTTGTGTGTGGCGTCTTCTACCGCATCAATCGTCGATTGTACCGAGATTACCGCTTCAATATAAGCGAGGGGTCAAGGTGTCGTTGGTATCCATTCAACGCAGATTTTCGAACGCGAGCAATTGTACCAAGATTACCGTCTAAAGTATATACGAGGGGTTAAGGTGTTGCAAGCAATTCACCCAACAACTGTGCTAGAAACGATTCGGGCGACGATCACCTCACGCAAGCGTGTCGTGGAGTCTATCAACAAGGATTTGGTTTGTTTGGGGCTTTGTTATGCCTTTTATTTTCCGTATATTTATGCACCTGTACTTGGGTTCACACCCTTTTTGGTGCTTCTAGGGGATTTATTTTATTTTTACCTGTATTAGAAAAAATCAAAATGTCATGTGATTAAGTTTCCACAGTAACCGAGTGATTATAGAGAATCTTAAATGTACTTTGAGCAGGGTAAGCAATGTTGTCTTTCTTTAGAAGAATGATCCTCATAGAAATAATTTTAGACCCTATAATTATTCATATTTGACTGATTCATACTACTAAATCTTATAAAAATGGAAAAGAAAATTAAACAATTCGCATCATTAGAATGATTTTTGATCATTTTTCTATTACTCAGCAAAGATCCCAAGCTGAGATGAATCAGGTACCCAAATTTAGCACATGGAATTCAATGAGCTGTAGTAACACCATCTTAGAAGGAATATTCTAAGGGAGGGAGAAAAAACAATATGTCTAGGGGTCCTATATGAATATAGGTCAATTTGGCCATGTCAACATTCTCCTCTGAATCCATCATCTCTCATTGGAAATTCTCTGGCCACTAAAGAAAAGAGCGGATTGTTGGTGGAGACCTTTGAAATGGATAAAAAAATAAAGGTCACTTCTCACCTAGTGTGTCTAACCCTGCCAACTGCTTATCACATCATTATATAAGATGGGACCAATTAAACTCACTCTTAAATTTCAGAATCACATAGGTGTTTTCTGAACTTTTCAGGAGCCCAAAAACCAAAAGAAGACATGCCTTTTGATCAGAAGAGGTCTTGCTTAATTATCATTGTGCTTCTTCAGGTAAATTGCATGCCCAATATGTCTTAATATACTCTTACAAAGTCAATGTGTTCTACGCCTCTACAGTTTTGGTTGAGTAGTGTAAGTCAACTATATGTATTGATTGCATGAGTTGTTTGGAACCTTAACTTATATGTGAGACAGTAGGCACCACAAATGTTAAGCTTAGCACTTGAAAAATACTCTGCAACTTAAAAAGGGGAACTGAAACGAGTGCAATAAATCACAACATAAAAAAGTTTGCAATCTAAGGCCCTAGAAATAAGCATCTAATTAAAAGGGGGCCCAAAGCATTACATAAAAGATGAGTCTCTAAAAGAATTCAAAAAAGCCCTCCGAAAAAACATATACATGTATGACAATGCATGGATTAACTGTTCAGTAACTATACTCATTCTAAAATATGCATCATAATAACCAAAACTTATTTGATGCAGAATGGAACACAAAGTCTAATGGATAAATTGATTGCAGGTGTTGTAGATCTTTTAATTATAATAGGTATTTTATTTTAGATTTTTAATTATAGTAGGTAGTAATTAGGAGCTTATTTCATTGTTGAATTAAATTTCCAAAATCATACAAGAATTAGCGATTTATATTTCCTATTTAAACTGATGTAATCCTCAATCGTTGAATTAGAGAATTGGATCTTGATTTGAGAAAAGGTTTTATGCCATTGCAGCCTTCAAGCATGGTGCTTCTTCCACTTCCTTCGTCTTTGCCTCTCTTTATCCATTCCTAATCTCTTCTACACCTAAATTGGTATCAAAGTTAAACCTGATATAATTTGATTTCAACCATGGTCCATATATCATCTTCAACAAACAGCAACCACCCATGTTATGTCACTACATCAAAACTCAAACCAATCACCTTTTCAGTCCCACAACTGTCCATTTCCACCACCATCTTAGGCCGACATCTACTGCTTCTAAGTTCTAACAAGTATATAACCAATTACCAACCCAAACTTCCGTAATTAGACTTGAAATTCTAAAAAAGGAAAATAAAGAAGCATGGATCATCCCTTGCTGGACCCCTAAGTCCAACTCCGCCGTCGTTAAAGGTATCAACTCACAGTCACAAAATCAGCATTTTCTTTTTCTATTTTAAAAAAATCTCCTCTTCCCTCTTATTCTTCCTCTTTTTACCTATTCCCTAATCCCTTCTAAACCTTGTCCTGCATTATTACAGGTACAACTGGCCATTTGATGTGACCAGAGATGTGGAACAACCTTAAACTTATTTAATCTATCTAGGAAGGGAATCTCACCTCAGCGAAATCTTATCTACTAGCTCATTTCCAAACCTGATTACAAATTTTGTCACCCCTCAGGGTAAACGAAGGAAATAAATTATAAACGCTACCTGGTGATTAGGGAGGAAGTATGCACAAACACAAAAAGTAAAACCATTCAGTCTTGGTGTCTTATAATGCCTATTATGATACATGCATCCAAAAGTAAAAAAGTGGATTGGAAATTTTGGGTTATTAATGGAATTTAATATCATGTGTAGATATATTCTCTCCATATATTTGCTACTTTTGTTTTCCTGGAGCTCAAACAGCACCAAATAAATTTACTGTGATCAGATTGAATCACAAATCATAATCCATTCACACAGTGCACTAGGAAAGAAAGCCACAACCTCAAATCCTCGAACTTTCCTATTTTCTTGAATTTTAAAACCTTGTGTTTATAATAGAAGTTGCAAACTGATAAATTGACTTGACACTGACCTTCAGTGATGCATTTTACCCCATTGAAAGTAGTTTACTAGTTAGATTCCAAGATGACTATGATACTACTTTTTCTTTTTTTGGACACTGTACCTAGACATTGAAATCCAAAATATATGGAGTAAAAAGAAACAAGTTACCTGCAACGACAGATATATTCTTGTCTCTGTATCTCTCCACAAACAAATCAATAGTGTCCTTAAAAGCCGCCGGATCAAGCAGTAACGTCGTTATATCCTGAAACAAAATTCCTACCAAAATATTCCCTCAAATCAAATTCAATCATCCTCCACATATACATAACAAATCACACACATACATATACACCTAAATCAACAGATACATGATGATTTCAAACCATCTGATCTCTAGATACATATATACACAAATACATACATTTTCCATACACATCATTATATTATTACCTGGTTTAGGAAAGTCAGGGATAACTCGAATAGTAGAAGAAATTTTGGCGATGCGATCTTCGTTGGCGGCCATATCTGAGCTCAGTTTCACGCTCCGGATCGGAGAACGGTGAACGTGAGTCTGAGTTTGGCCTGAATATCTTCTTACTGCTGTGGACGCGAAGAACGGCGATTCAAGTTTTGAAGAGTGAGAGAATTTTATTTGGACGGAATTGCCATTGGTTAAATGTGTTTGGTTATTTTCAGGGACGATATTAACCCTGCGGAGGTTGAGAAGAGGACTACTAATGAGTGAGGTCATTGCTTTGCTGGCCCTGGGTAAATTGAGTTGAGAAAAATTGACCGGTTGACTGGGTCTGTAGAGGGGTATTTTCGACTGATTGACTGGTCGGAGGGCAAATGGAAGCAAATCTTGAACAGTAAGATACTCCCTCCGTCCCAAATTAACTGCTCAGTTTTGACTTTTTTAAGTCAAATTGACTATTTTTAGAATTAATAATTAAGCATATATAAATATATTTCTAAAATTATAAAAATTAGGATTAGTAATAAATTGTATATACTTTCTTTTGGTTATAATCTTTTCACCTATATTTTAGCAAAAATAGTAAAAAGATTAGTTTTAAAAATGGTCAATTTGACTTTAAAAAGTCAAAACTGAGCAGTTAATTTGGGACGGAGGGAGTATGTTGGACTTTCAACTTTTATGTAAAAAAAAGGAATAAAATGATCTGAAGATTAGATTATATATTTAGTAGGAGGGGCAGCTGCCGACTAAAATTCATGTCATTTTCCTTTTTAATATATAAAATTTAATTTTTTAAATTCAAAAGACAGTATATTAAATTTTAAATTAACGTAAATTTATTATATTATTTTTAAATTTTAATATGTCGTCGTTTAAATTTAAAAATTTAATTATATTTTTAATTTTAAAATCGAACGAGTATATTCAAATAAAAATATGTTACTTTTTATTGCAAGTAAACTCATTAAATTAATAAATTATGGATTTACATTAATTTATAGACTATATTACTCCCTCCGTCCCAAATTAACTGCTTAGTTTTGACTTTTTTAAGTCAAATTGACTATTTTTATAATTAATAATTAAGCATATATAAATATATTTCTAAAATTATAAAAATTAGGATTAGTAATAAATTGTATATGCTTTCTTTTGGTTATAATCTCTTCACCTATATTTTAGTAAAAATAGTAAAAAGATTAGTTTTAAAAATGGTCAATTTGACTTTAAAAAGTCAAAACTGAGCAATTAATTTGGGACGGAGGGAGTATAATATATACTCTTAATTTAGGAGTTGATATATTTTTGTCACAAAATTTAAAAGTATTTTTTGTTTTTTTAGTACCATTAAGAACCCATATATTTTAAAGAACATGGATATAGATTTGATTATCCAAATCTCATGGTAAAATGGGTCCACTAGTGCTGTTAGGCAAAACTCTTTGGTTAAAATATACTATTTTGTTAATGTCGATTAATTTTTTATTTCTTTTATTACTAAATTAAAGATATATTTCTTTTTAATTTATTTTAAAATTAAATATATATTTTTATTTTAGAGCTATAAAGTGACGAGATGTTCTTAATTTGTCATTATTTTTTTTTATTTTCAATATCAAATCATCACAGCTGAATTATTGGTTAATACTAAATTATCATTAAAAGTCGTCATTTTACAAATATATCTCTAATTTTAAAGCAGAATAAATATAATATAATGTTAAAAAATATGACCTTTTTTGTGAGAATATCATCACTATTTAAAATGCAAAAATCTAAATCTAAAACACAATTAGTCAATCAAATGTGAGCTCATTATAATACATCACTTTTTCAACCAAAATTGGATATATTTTGGAACAGGGTAAATGTTCAAAAATATCCCTGATGTTTTTTCCCAAGTCCCACTTTTACCCTGAACTTTTTTCCCCCAAAAGTGCCCTTAACGTTACAAATTTCAGCTCAATCATGCCCTTGCCCCTAACTGACATGCCACATAGACAAATATGACTGGCACCTTGATAAATTTTGCTGACGGGGATTTTTCTTTCATTAAAACTTCTATCTTAAAATCATCTCTCTCTCTTTCTTTCTCTTTTCATTATCATTTGCTCTTTCTTTCTCTCTCCACTATCATTTCCTTCTCTATCTCTCTGTATAAAAAGGAAGCTTCTTGTTACAAACCACGTTGTATAAAGTTGCCCTAAACAAACTTGATCTGCACGGTGATTTTCCCAAACATGTATTTACTTTTTTATGAAAACCCAGCACCTGAAATTCAACATCATATTAATTATTTACTACTACAGCAATCAATCATACCAAAACAAATAAATCAATTAGCATATTATTATCACTAATATACAGAAGACAGAAGATCAATGCGAAACAATTTAAACGAGAAAAGAATGAAGTAATTGATTAATATACCAGAGTAGTTATCAAGCTTCATCTTAAGTGAGGGACGAAATGGTCCAATGCCCAACTGGGCACCTCAAATCCTAAAAAGCCATGCAACCAGCAAGCCTGCTTTCTGATATCCTTCTGTTGATGGCAACATCAATTGAACTCATCTGAAACATGGAATCACAATTAAAAAGAAATAAAATTAATATGTGACCATCAATCACAGTGTTGAACCAGTTCAAATATTACAACTAGCTTCCATCTAAGAGATACAGAATTTTGCGAAAGAAGCTGACCTGGGCCAAGTTTGAATTCACTGTTCGGCCATAAAAGTAAGTAATGATGATAAGAATTGGAAAAAATCTCTTGGGTGATGTTTTTGTTCCACACAAATCATCATCTCAACACTTCATAATCATAGGGAGAATATATAACTAAAAAGAAGTAATTTTTTCTAAATAGCAAATACATACACTCTGTTTCTTAATGGAGTATGGAGAATCCTCAAGTTGATCACATCAAGCTTGTCAGGATTTTAATTACTAACTACTAACAAAATTAAGTAAAATACCTACTTGAAACTCTGATGACCAGAAACTTTGGTGCGATTGCTCGACAACCAGAGAATGGCCAATGATATAAAACAGCCCACCAACATATGGGGTTGAAAGTAGAAACACAATAAATGAAGGCTCAGATATTCTTCCCGGTGTTTCTTATTTTTTAAGGAATAAAAAGAAGTTAAATTGCTCAGATATCAAAACAAAACAAAAGATCTACTAAGATTTACCATCTCAATCTACCACAATTACCACGGCATGTTCACAATTTCAGTTCATTCTGTTGGGAGAATGCATATTATGATTTGATGTTTTAATGTATATGCTCATGATTATTTGTAAAGTCCTTCAAGTAAGATATGTACAAGGACTTGGTGATAAAAACAAATTTGTTAGGTTGATCTAAGCTCTTAACGTGTATCATTCTTCTTAAGAATGTATAGATAGAAAGATCAAAGCTGTTAGGTTGATCTTGAGATGTAATAGATAGTCTTCGAAGAAATCGGAGTGTATAAATCTGATCAACATTGCAGAAGTCAAGGCAGAAACGTAGAGCTTCAAAGATCATAGTGTGCCTGCCTTGAAAGGCCTCTTCAAAAATCGTAGAGTGGTCCCAGCGTTTGCCGAGCCAACTCAACGATCGTAGTATGCTGAAGGAAATGTAGAGTTTACAAGTTAACGATCGTAGAATGCTCTCGAAAACGTAGAGTTTACAACTTAAGCAAGAAAAGATCGTAGTAGGCAAGGACTTCAGAGAAATCGTAGTGCTCTCGGCTGATAGCATCAGACCAGGCACCAAGGTGACAAGTCACCATAATCTGAATCTTAGAGTATCATATGTCTTGTGTCAGAAAACGTCGAGCCTCATAATTTGTGTGGAGATAGGTTCCAACAAAAGAGGAATGGATTCTAAATGCTGCAGTACTCACCAGTCCCAAAGACATAAGAAATATCCTTAGTATGCAACAAAGAAGCGTATTGAAGAAGCTAAGGAAAGTACCATTGGTAAGGGGGAAAACACCTTTTCAGGTGTTAGGTGAGAAAGCAGTTTGTAGTGTTAGTGGGCCAGAATGCAGTTCAGAAGATGTACAGAAATATCTCCATCAGAAATCAGAAAAGTCAAATGCATTTAATGCCTCAACGGATGGATCCAACGGATAGTTTTCAAGATCACATATATGCAAATCAAGCAGATGAGAGAGAAAAAAAGCAAGCATTGAACAAACAACGTGAACAACTCTCAAGCTCAACTCTACGATATGAGTATTAGCAAAGCTTGCTCATCTACTCAGTTCTTTCGAACAAGTGCTTAAACAACAACTGAGTAGCAACCATCAAGAACTCAACATCTATCAATCAACTGAAGAAGAGTACCAAGTCTGCTGGACTTGAAGAGTTCTAAGTGAACTATAAGAGAGCCAAGTGTGCTGGACTTGAAGAGTTCAAGAGTGAAGTAAGAAGTTCCTAGACTGTTGGTCTAGAAGGAATCTGTGTGATTCAGAAGTTGTAAAAGACATCCTTAGTGGATATCCTACTCGTTGAGTAGAAGAGTGGACTAGGAGCTTTAAGTGCTCTGAACCACTTAAAATGACTTTGTCTTTTATATTCATAACCATAACTGCTATATCTGCCATAACTGCTATAACTGTCTCACTCTCATAACTCCACTGCTTTGTAAACAAGATTAAAACAAACATCATTTTCGCTAAGTTTTAATCATCATCAAAGAACAAGTTTAAAACGTAAAAGATTTTTTAAATATCTATTCAACCCCTTTCTAGATAACTATAGTGCCAACTAGGAACTAACAATTGGTATCAAAGCAGGTTCTATTATATAGCTTACAAGCTTTAGTAGATCCAATGGCACACGTACCAAACGACTCTAGAACTGGAGGAGGCACCAAGCCACCAATGTGCAACAAGGATAAATTTACAAATTGGAAAGTCAGAATGCAAGCATACATGGACTCAATAAATGAAGATCTATTTGAGACAGTTCAAAATGGGCCTTATATTCCAACGAAGCTTGCACCAACCACTGGCGATCCAAACAAAATACAAATCAAGGTTAAAGAAGAGTGGACAGACAACGAGAAGAGAGCTGTCCAACTTGACAAAAAGGCCAAGAACATCCTATTCCAATCCTTAGAAGACAATCTGTTCAAAAACGTTGTCAACAACAAAACAGCTAAGGAGGTTTGGGAAGCATTGTTGATCATGCACGAAGGAACTGAAGAAGTCAGAGAAAACAAACAATCTCTCCTAACACAGCAGTATGAGATGGTTGCTCATGGTCAAGGAGAAAACGTGACTGTCACTTATGAGAGATTCAACGTTCTGCTCAACTCTCTACGAGCATATGGGAAGATCTAACCTAACAAAGATCAGATCATAAAGTTCATGAGAGCCCTACCGAGCAAGTGGGATGCCAAAACCACTGCAATAAGAGAGTCAAAGAATCTTCACGAGATGATAGTTCAATAGCTATATGGAAATCTCCTGACATACGAACTGGAGCTGACTCAACGAGCTGAAACCCTATCAGAAGGAAGAAGGAAGAAGGAAGGATAAGGGTGTTGCTCTCAAGGCAACTGAAAGTGCATCAAAGGTCAACACTGAGATTGACTCTGATTATGATGAGGACGATGATGAAGACCTTGTTATGCTGGTGAAAAGATTAAGAAGGTTTATGCGTCAAGGCAAAACCAGCAAGCCAAAGAAGGTCAGCAACTACGGCATCCAGGAGTAAATAAATGATCTATGCTAAAACTGCAAGAAGCCTGGCCACTTCATTGACAACTGCAACAAACCTCTAAGAGAAGAACTAAAGAAGAAACAACATGCAAAGAAGGAATACAAAGGAAACAAAAGGCCTCAGAAGATAGACAAAGGCCTGGTAGCTGGAGGATCATGGAGCGATTCAGATAATGACTCCAATGCTGACTCTAGAGATGATGAAGAACCACAAATGGCTAATCTATGCCTAATGGCCAAACATGCAAAGGACAAACAAAACCTCAACATACATGATGTAAGTCTCGATGAGGTATTTGACTTCAACTCACCTGATGTAGACATAAATGATTTAAGAACTGCTCTGCATGGCATAACCACTGATCTACATCAATACATGAAGTGGTTCAGAGTTTTCTATAAGGATCACTCATTTCTTCAAGAGGACAAGAAGAAAGTTCAAGAAGAGCTTGAAACAGCCCTTCTAAGTACTAATCTTCTCTCCAAGATTGAGGCTGAGAATGAGACCTTAAAATAAACAAACACGCTCAATGCACAAAGAGAATCTAATCTAACCTCTAAAATTGAGGAACTAGAAAAGATTATCTCTGCATGAAACAAATCCTCATCATCCATGGACTCCCTGCTCTCTAGTCAGAGGAGCACATTCGACAGAACAGGCTTTTACGTTGGGGAATCCATTTCAGAGCCATGTGTGGAAAAGACAAAGGAAACTAGCATTAGTAATGCCTCAAGTTTTAGTAGAAGCATTACCTTTGTGAAATTCTCACAGAAGGAAGAACAAGTTCAACCTTGTCCTACTGTCTCCATTTATACTCAAAGGAGTAAAGGATCTCATGCTGGTCTGGGATTCATAAAAGAGAAGAGTAACCTGACCTCTACTCACCAACCTCGAAGAATCGTAGAGTCAAGCAAGACCAACTCTACGTCTCTACGAATCAACTGGGAAGGTACAATAGAGGTAAGGCACACTCATCACTATTTATGAAATCCAAGGACACGTGAAAGAATGAGAATCAGTTTAACAGAAGGTCAACTAAAGAACCACACAAGTCCAAATGGAGGATGAATCATTATGCACACACATGCATGCATCATACTAGATGTTTTATATGCAATAAATATGGTCACAAGGCTGCTAAGTGTTATTATAATTTCATGCATGTAAGACCCAATATTAAACAGATTTGGGTCCCCAAAGGCACTAAAAAAGAAGGAACCATGCAAATATGGGTACCAAAATGAAGGTTCAATATTTTGACAGGAAAAGAGCTCCACGATTACCACATGGTATCTGGACAGTGGATGCTCAAGGCATATGACCGGGAACAAAGCCCTCTTATCTAACTACATAGAGAAGGAGGGTCCCTCAGTCATCTTTGGAGAGAACGGCTTGGGCAAGACAAGAGGGTATGGCTCTGCTGGCAATGGTGTAGTATCTTTCAGCAAGGTAGCATATGTAGAAGGTTTCCAACACAACCTTCTAAGCATCAGTCAACTCTGCGACAAGGGTCATCAAGTGACATTCCTCAACAACCAATGTCAAGTCAGAGATTTGAAGACATCTGCTGTAAAGCTAACCGAGACAAGGGAAGGAAATGTCTACACAGTGGATCTTGGTCAACTAAGCTCAGATGAGACAATATGTTTTCTAGCAAAAGCATATGAAGAAATGAGCTGGCTATGGCATAGACGGTTGTCTCACTTAAACTTCAAGAGCATGTCCAAACTGGCATCAAAAGATCTCGTAGCTAGCCTACCTAAGTTCAACTTCATAAAAGAAAAGCCATGCAATGCCTGTCAGCTTGGAAAGCAAACCAGAAGCTCATTCAAAAGCAAAACTGCCAACTCTATCGATAAGCCCCTGCAGTTGCTTCACATGGATCTATTTGGGCCAATTCCAACAACTAGTCTTGGAGTAAAAAGATACTCTCTAGTTATAGTCGACGAATACACCAGATTCACATGGGTATTCTTCCTAACTTCAAAGGATGAAATGAGCTCCCAATTAATCAAGATGTTCAGACTGATGATGAACGAGAAAGAAGAGAAAACAAGGCCATAAGGAGTGATCATGGCAGAGAATTCGACTTCTCAGAAATGGACCAATTCTGCACAGACAATGGGATCAGTCATAACTTCTCAGCTCCGCGAACTCTTCAACAAAATGGAGTAGCTGAAAGAAAGAATAGAACCTTGATAGAAGCTGGAAGAACTCTACTTGCAGCAGCTCATCTGTCTGAATACTTCTGGGCAGAAGTTGTCAACACTGCATGCTATACGCAGAACAGATCACTAATACACTCTACGATCAAGAAGACGCCCTACGAACTGTGGAAAGGAATAAAGCCAACTGTCAGCTACTTTCATGTTTTCGGCTGTGCATGCTACATTCTCAATAATGGAAAACAGTACCTGACAAAATTTCAGCCCAAGTCAGACGAAGGAATCTTTCTTAGATATGCCACAGGCAGTAAGGCTTACAGAGTGTTCAACAAAAAGACACTGAGTGTTGAAGTCTCAATTCATATCATCTTCGATGAAACAGACTCAGATATCATAGTGTTTCAAGACACTACGACTGATAGTACAGACACTACGAATGAAATTGTCGAACCCAACACTACGATCGTAGTGCCAGATAGTGTAATCATTGAGCAACAAAATGAGATCGTAAAGAGGTCTATACAAGACAATGAACCTCCATAACAAGAAGAAGAAATAGATCTTGAAGACTTAAGACAAGAAGGCATCAGGACAGATGTCCCAACCGATAACATATGGGCCAGAGATCACACTCAGGATCTAATCATTGGAGATCCGAGTGCAAGAGTCAAAACAAGAGCTGCTACTTAAAATGAATGCTTTTATCTAAGCTTCCTATCACAAACAGAACCAAAGAAGATAGAGGATGCTATGGAAGACTCTAGTTAGATAGAAGCTATGCAGGAAGAACTCAACCAATTTGAACGAAGTAAAATATGGAGATTGGTACCAAGACCAAAGAGTCATCCTGTCATTGGAGCCAAGTGGGTCTTCAGAAATAAAATGGACGAAGATGGAGTTATTACCAGGAACAAGGCAAGACTAGTGGCAAAGGTCTACTCTCAAGAAGAAGGTATTGACTACAATAAAACATTTGCACCTGTTGCCAGATTAGAAGCCATCAGAATCTTTTTTGCCTTTGGTGCTCATATGAAGTTCAAAGTCTTTCAGATGGATGTCAAAAGTGCATTCCTAAATGGAGAACTCCAAGAAGAAGTCTATGTAGAGCAACCTCCAGGTTTCATCAATCCATCTTTTTCCAATTATGTTTATAGATTAGACAAAGCCTTATATGGTCTTAAACAAGCACCTAGAGCATGGTATGAAACACTAACTAACTTCTTAATTGAAAATGGGTTTACTAGAGGTAGAGTAGATACCACACTATTTCTTAGAAAGCATAAAGACAAAGTCTTATTAGTTCAAATATATGTTGATGATATTATTTTTGGTTATACTGACGAAAGGTTATGCAAGAGATTCTCTAAGCTGATGCAGAGCAAATTTGAAATGAGCATGATGGGTAAACTAAATTTATTCCTTGGACTGCAAGTAAAGCAGACTGATGAAGGAATTTTCATAAACCAAGCCAAGTACATCAAAGACTTACTCAAGAAATATGGCATGGAATCAGCCTCTCCAATGAAAACACCAATTGCTCCTGCAACCAAGCTTGACAAAGATGAAAAGGGTAAAAGTATTGATATAACTCAATACAGAGGTATGATAGGTTCTCTTTTATACCTAACTGCCAGTAGACCAGACATAATGTTTGCAACATGTATATGTACTAGATTACAGGCTAACCCTAAAGAGTCACATTTATCTGCTGTAAAGAGGATCTTCAGGTATCTCAAGTGTACACCTTACTTGGGGCTTTGGTACCCCCAAGGAATCCTCATTTGAACTAACAGGATACACAGATGCTGATTTTGTAGGATGCAAAATAGATAGAAAGAGTACCAGTGGCGCCTGTCAATTGCTAGGAAACAGACTGGTGTCCTGGTTTAGCAAAAAACAAAACTCGGTGTCTACTTCAACTACAGAAGCTGAACACATTGCTGCTGGCAGTTGCTGTGCTCAGATCCTATGGATGAAAAATGAGCTAGCTGACTATGAGTTTGATTTCAAATCTATTCCCATTCACTGTGGTAACACAAGTGCAATAGCAATAACTCATAATCCTGTTATGCATTATAGGACTAAACATATAGAGATAAGGTATCACTTCATTAGGGATCATGTACAAAATGGAACTATATTTTTACAATATATCCCCACTAAAAATTAACTTGCTGATGTTTTTACAAAACCTCTAGATAAATCCAAATTTAATAAGTTAATAAATGAGCTAGGCATGCAAAATCTACAGCCATAAAATATATGCTCTAGATTGTACTAACCATAACAGATACAAAGGTTGAACTCAAAGTCGTAGACATAATCAAGGGAAGTCCACGATCGTAGAGCTGAAGAGACAAAACCGCCTCAACGATCGTAGCAAGGACTCAACCATCGTAGAGCAGACACAACGATGACAAAAGCCCCATCAACAAAGCAAGATTAAATCCTGTGATGATAAGCTTCAAAACATAGCAATCCCTCTGATAAGTGCCTCAAGAACAAATCTAACCCTTGACTCACTTCAAGAGGTTGGACCTTCCTGAGTTACCTTAAAAGAATTCTATGACAAAAACTCATCACAAGGACCCGGACTGACTTGACGATCGTAGATCAGACAAGACGAATGCTGGACAGACTCGACGATCGTAAAATAGACACGACGAATGCTGGACAGACTCGACGATCGTAGATCAGACTCGACAAATGCAAAGCACTCAATGATCACTAAACTACCTCAACGATGTAGTCCTCCCTAAGGACACCTCAGCTCTAAAGGAGCCAAGGGCAAATCAGTACAATCCTTATCAGTCAAAATCGTAGAGCCAAGCAAAAGTCGACACCTATCCCACTAAGCAAAAAAGAAGAAAGGGAAGTTACAAGTACAAATTAAAATCGTATTTTTGAAATTTGAAGTTCAGAAGATTATCTCTCTCATCCTCTTTAAAAGCAGAAGCCCTAAATCAGAACAAAGCTCAGTCATATCTCTCTTTCAACTACAAAATCAATGGTGGCATTCAGTGTTATCACAGGCTACATACTCTGTTTTGACGAGTTCAAAATAGCTCAACCTAAATTTCACAAGACTCTGGCGTTACTGAAGAAGGTAGGTCTCGAATAGGCCTTAAGCACATATACTTTAATTTATCCCATGTTAGTGAAAGAGTTCTACAGAAATGGAGTATTTCAAGACAACATCATCACTACGAGAGTAAGGGATGTGGTAATCAGACTGAAGGCCAAAGACATCAACCTCGCCCTAGGTCTCAAAAATGAAGGGCATCCATTCTTTAGATAGCGTAGACTTCCAAGAGGGACTCAGAAGAATGCATCACAAGAAACTCCCCTCTGTGAAAGGGTACAAGAAGAAGGAGTTCCCACAGAGGTATGAATTTCTAGCCGATATAGTTGGGAAATGTATATGCTGCAAGAGCTTAGGTCACGACTCTGTGAATGAAGTTCAACTTAGGCTCATGACTGCCATGAGTTATGGAATACAACTCAACTATGGAGCCCTATTGCTCGATTGGATTGGTAAATGGCTCGTCAACTCAAAGAAGTCAAAAAGCCCTTAGAAGATGCTATACGGGCAATTCATAAGTATCATTCTACAATTAGCCCTGGGTGACAAAATTGGGGATGAAGAAGGAGAAAATATCAACCCAAATAGATGAATAGCTCACAAATTGTTTGAAAATTGGAAGAGAAACCCAGCTGAGTATGTTCGAATGATGATCGAATACAGTGGAAGAACTGGGGATCTGAAGGACTCAGACCTTCCAGGAAACATGTTTGTGGTCAAGGAGATCGAAGAAGAAGAAGAAACCAACAAAGCAGAACCCTCTGTCCTTACCAGAAAAAGCAAGGGCAAGAGGAAGCTAAGGACTAGACTGGTAGAAGACCCTCAAGGAGCTACCACTGATATACCTGTAGAGTCCTCTGATATAGAGACTCTGAGGATGCTAAGAAGAAAGTAGTAGCAAGATGAAGTAGATGAGGATCAGGCTACCATATCTCAGATCCTGAAGAAGAACAAAGTTGGTCATAAGTCCAAAAGGCCATCAGTCACCTCAATCGTAGAGTCTCTACTGTTCGTAGAGACCAGACCAAGCATGACAGACAAGGAGGTAGCTGTTTCAAGCATAGTGGTTGTTGAATAGGACAACACTGAGGTTCAAGAAGATGCTGAAGTTGTGGCTAAGCCTAGTAAATCAAGAAGAAAACTGGTCAAGAAGTACATTCTTGAAAATGAAAAGTGCTCAAAGAGGAAGCAAAGAGTACGGTTACCAAGAAGGAACTGTCCAAAGCAAGTCAAGAGGACAATGCTCTAGCTGAGGGGGAGATACCTGAAATTCTCATGATAGAGAATACACCAGCTGAGGGGGAGATGCCTGAAACTCAAGAAGATGCTCCAATTGAGGGGGAGTTTATAAGCTTACAAAAAGATGATCAAGTTGAGGGGGAGCCTCAAGATATCTCCATGGTAGAAGGTGATGTCCCTGCCAGAAATGAAGAGGAACCTGCAAAAGATCATCAAGAGACCATTGAGATAATGGAGTCCTCCAACGAAGATAGAGAAGATGAAGAAGATGATGATGACCTTCAGATCACTGGTGTGGGTAGAGATGGGTATAGAAGATATCTCTATAATCAGATGTTCTCATACCTACCCATGAAGTCATACCATCAAGCCTAAATCCTAAACTCTTGGGATCACATGTTCTTGAGTTTCAAAGAGTATCCAGCCATCTCAGTATTGGCTCATGGATTCCCAGGGAGATTCAACTTTGCCAAGAAGTTGATTACCAACAACTCTTCCTCAAAGGATAAACTTGAGGTACTGTCTATCCCTACCCAATTCAGAATTAATCACTTTCCATCATCCTCATTTCGTCAATTCTATGAATTCCCTCGATGGTCGGAAGTGATTCTTAATCCAGTAAATCAATTTCCAGTTGCAGAATCCCAAAATTTTGTAACTGAGGAACCAATTTTAGTCAACCTCATTTTGCTCCCACAAACCACCACCTCTACGATTCCTGACTCTAGCCCCATCGTAAAGTCCCATATTGAAATCGTAGAGCCACATATTCTAGACATCGAAACTTAGGCCCCTCCATCAAACATACCATCCTCCTCCTTCAATGACTATTTTAGTCTTGATCTTGCTCTCTACTTACAATCCTCAAACCAATGATACTATCCCAAAAACCAACCCCTTCATTCAACAATCCTCAATCCAATGATACTCTCCCAAATCTACCCACGAAGGATGACTTGAAGGAAGCATCCAAGAACATGGTCAAGAACATAGAAGAAAGCCTGGAATCTCACTTCGACCTCATTCATATCCGGCTGAATCAAATGATCACAGATGCAAATAATTTTCCCGGCACTATGAACACTGAGCTTACAAAGAAGCTGAGGGAAATTATTCAAGAAATCTTTAAGAGCATAAAGAACAGAGATGAGATTCACTTCCAGATAGCCACTAACCAAAGAGAGGTTGTTTTTGAAATGCAGAAACATCAAGAAGTTCAAAATAAACTTATGTTGGAGAACATCATCAACTTAAAAGCCTCAGTCCAAGAATTCCAGAAATCTTATGTCAATCTGGAACGACAGAATGAAATTGTTCTCACTGCCCTCCGAAACAAAGAAGCTAGATCTGAAAAACAGATCAAGGAAAGTCGAGAGGACACTGCTCAGACACAAAGCCAACTAAACGAGCTTGTCCAAGGAGTGAATTGACTTTCTGCAGACATTCGAACTCTTGATGCTGACATAAAGGGGGAGAATAAAGGGAAAGGAGTTCAAGGAGCACAGGGAGATCAGGGCAGAGGCAGAGGAGGTCAAGGAAACCAAGAAAGGGGAAGATGACAATTTTCATGAAGCCCTCCTGCAAGACAGTTCCACCAACAGACTGCACGATCAAGCAATCAGACTCAACGATCTGATCAGCAGGAAATCTTGATGGCTCAGCCTTTAAGAAATTAAGGGCCAACTACCATCTCACCAAATGTGACCACCACAGGCCTAAGAATGCCAATTGGAGATCCAACATTCATGAATAGGCATGATCACATCCCGATAGTAAGTCCGGGTGAGCTGAAAGAGTTAGCCAGAAGAAATGAAGCTAGCAGGAAAAGAAGGGCTGAGGAGTATGCCAATCCTCTAGGGAAAAGGTCAAAGAAATAGAGATAAGTTGAAACTTTAAATTCTTATTGATGTAAAGCTAAACTGCAATATTTCTTTAACATCAAAAAATTCATACTTATTCTCTAGAAATTTCAGCTGCTCACTTTTATACTAAGTCATGTTTAAATTTCTTGCAAATGCATATAGACATTAATAATCATTACAACAAATCTCCTTGGTTATGTCAACATCAAATAGGGGGCGATTGTTGGGAGAATGCATATTATGATTTGATGTTTTAATATATATGCTCATGATTATTTGTAAAGTCCTTCAAGTAAGATATGTACAAGGACTTAGTGATAAGATCAAATTTGTTAGGTTGATCTAAGCTCTTAACGTGTATCATTCTTCTTAAGAATGTATAGATAGAAAGATCAAAACTATTAGGTTGATCTTGAGATGTAATAGATAGTGTTTGAAAAAATCTGAGTGTATAAATCTGATCAACATTGCAGAAGTTAAGGCAGAAACATAGAGCTTCAAAGATCGTATTGTACCTAGCTTGAAGGGCCTCTTTGGAAATCGTAGAGTGGTCCCAACGTTTGCCGAGCCAACTCAACAATCGTAGTATGCTGAAAATAATGTAGAGTTTACAAGTCAATGATCGTAGAGTGCTCTCAGAAGCATAGAGTTTACAACTCAAGCAAGCAAAGATCGTAGTGTGTAAGGACTTCAGAGAAATCGTAGTGCTCTCGGCTAATAGCATCAGACCAGGCACAAAGGCGACAAGTCACCATGATCTGAATCTTAGAGTATCATATGTCTTGTGTCAGAAAACGTCGAGCCTTATAATTTGTGTGGAGATAGGTTCCAACAAAAGAGGAATGGATTCTAAACGCTGCAGTACTCACCAGTCCCAAAGACATAAGAAATATACTTAGTATATAACAAAGAAGCATATTAAAGAAGCTAAGGAAAGTACCATTGGTAAGGGGGAAAACACTTTTTCAGGTGTTAGGTGAGAAAGCAGTTTGCAGTGTCAGTGGGCCAGAATGCAGTTCAGAAGATGTGCAAAAATGTTTCCATCAGAAATTAGAAAAGTCAAATGCATTTAATGCCTCAACGGATGGATCCAACGGATAGTTTTCAAGACACATATATGCAAATCAAGCAGATGAGAGAGAAAAAAAGCAAGCATTGAACAAAAAACGTGAACAACTCTCAAGCTCAACTCTACGATCTGAGAATTAGCAAAGCTTGCTCATCTACTCAGTTCTTTCGAACAAGTGCTTAAATAACAACTGAGTAGCAACCATCAAGAACTCAACATCTATCAATCAACTGAAGAAGAGTACCAAGTCTGCTGGAGTTGAAGAGTTCTAAAACTATAAGAGCTAAGTCTGCTGGACTTGAAGAGTTCAAGAGTGAACTAAGAAGTTCCTAGACTGTTGGTCTAGAAGGAATCTGTGTGATTCAGAAGTTGTAAAATACATCTTTAGTGGATATCCTACTCGTTGAGTAGAAGCGTGGACTAGGAGCTTTAAGTACTCTGAACCACTTAAAACAACTGTGTCTTTTACATTCATAACCTTAACTGCTATATCTGCCATAACTGCTATAACTATCTCACTCTCATAACTCCACTGCTTTCTAAAGAAGATTAAAACAAACATCATTTTCGCTAAGTTTTAATCATCATCAAAGAACAAGTTTAAAATGAAAAGATTTTTTAAATATCTATTCAACCCCCCTTCTAGATAACTATTGTGCCAACTTGGAACTAACACATTCAACTCAAGTTCACTTTGTTTTCTAATTTTTTTAAAAGGTGTCTAGTTTGAGCTTTAATCCTCTACATTCTCCACATGGTAAGTTATAGTCCGATTAAAAGTTAAAAAGGTGTTGTCCATTATAGGCTTCATAGTTTTGATCGGATATAGCAAGCAGATGTAATTTTATGTATCTAATGGATACATAAAAGCTCAATGCTCTATTTATATGTATAACCAAACTACGAGAAAATTCAAGAAGAACTAATAACAAAAGCTTTATCAAAATAGAAAGAATTTGTTCAGCCCATATAACACCAAACCTGAAGAAAGCAAAACTTTAGTTTCAAACCCTAAACCCAAAAAGAAAAAGGAATCAGGGTAAAATCATACTCAAATCACTTTACTTTTAAAAATCAAAATCTTGGATAACAAAAAGAAAAGCCCCATGAGTCTTTTCTTTAAGAGGAAATTCAACACAGAGACCAAAGACTGGGTAATCTCAAAGCCACAGTTCTGGGACGGAATCTGTGACGCCCCCAAATTCTGACCTCCACTTGGTCACCCAAATTCGGTTCGTCACTTTCTCAAAGTATTACCATAATAACTAAAATAACGCAGACACAACGGAAAATCTACTTTAGAATAATATACAATGATTTATTATAATTATTCCCCCAAGTCTCGCAACCTACAGTGCTTAATAGATTACATAATAATATCTAATAAAGACTTTTTACATGATCCTACTTAAGCTTAAACATAGTCTACAGAAAGGCTTAATACAACATGATTAATTTAAACATAAAGGGACAAGCTAGTCGGTAGCCTTGCCTTTGCCCTTTTCTTTCCCAGATACACCTCTATGTTCCTCCTTAACTGAAAGGTTTTAAATAAGTAAGGATGAGCACAAATTGCCCAACAAGTAATATACAACAAGGATATAGGATATAATATCACAAGGTTTGAAATTTCGAAGGGTTATTTCTAAGATAGTTTAAAGTGTCAAAATAACATCATGAATAAGGGATATGACAATTTAATATAATTCAACAAATATATATGAATTCAATGGCTAACAATGTATCCAACTAGATAAAAAATTTATACTGAGCAGCCACTAAGGACCATTGAACTTTCACTAGAGTTACCAATATTAAACTGATAACCAAAAATATCAAGTACTATAGATGATCAGTCTACAATACTTCACGTTATGCATAATACCACAATAATATTTATTCATATGTTGGGGTTTCCAACAACATACATTCCCCTTACTAAAAGGGTTGTTAAACTCAGTTCTTAAGATTTTTGCACCAATCAATTAGTTTGGACAGTTTTTATAACCATGCATATATATAGTCTAGCCGAATCAAATGGCATCCACTCTTTCACTATATTCAAGGGAAATACTAGTTTCAACATGAATAAAAGCTTTCACTAGGGTTTAACATACTAGTTTATTTGAATGAGAAAGTAATATAACTTTTATTCAAAGGGATAAACTTACGGTATTTGTCGAATAAAATAATGCAATGATATTGCACAATAATAATTGTAGGGTTCGGATACTTGCTCAATATAAATTTGAGTAAGGTTAGAGAACTTGCGCAATGTAATAAGGTAGGTTTAGAAACTTGCCTTAAGCGTAGTTTATCTACTTTAATAACTCAACCTTTCGAATCCTATTTATAGCGTATTATATGTATACAAGGTTTATTAGCTAACACAGTCTTTAATAAAGCTTGACATGACTCAAGTACTCACATATGGTAATAAATCAGTTTATACATCATCACAAGTTCAATGCACGCAACTTTATTTTGATATCATGTAAACATTCTTTTGGTCTTATCATTCAAAAGTTATGAACAACCTTTATTTCTATCACATGACATGTTCATTAACACATTACATAGCATATTAGTCATATAAGATAAGCTAAAGTAATCACGTAAGCATGCTTCAAACATCAGACCAAAAACAGAATCGACACGTGACTGCTGCACGGCGCAGCTGCGCTGTCCCCTGACCAGACCAGGACTGAGCTGTGGCCTTGCAGTTTCTGTCCGGCTTGACCAAAACTCTCACGCATGGTATATATGTCATGTTAAAGGTCTTTTCATGCTTCTCAAGTAAATCTAGGTTGCTTTTTATAACATATTTCTAAATTAAACACTTAAACCATTTAAGGCCATTCGAGGTTATGAATTCACAAGGTTTAGCATGCTTGCTTTATAATCATACAAGATAGTTCTAAAACTCATATTAGGCATGTTTGTGTGTATTCATAATGCATATGTGAAACTAACACCACTTTAGTTAAAAATAGGTTTTGTTCATGCTTTTCTTGAAATGTGCTACCTAAGCATGGTATATATATGTTTATGCTACATGAGCGAGTCTAAGGGTGTCATCAAACATGCTCACAATTTTAAGAGTTTAGTTGTCATGGTATCTTAATAATATTTAAATTCAAAGCTTGCTAATAGGTTCAACATGCTCATGATTCCTTTCTAATCACATAAACACAATCTAAAGGTTTAATCATGCATTTCTAAATCATGCTAGCAGGTTTGCAAGGTCAGAATACATACATGGCATACATACACAATAAGTTTATTTCTAAAGTCTTTAAATCAATTCTAAGCTATATACTTTCTTTAATCATGCTAATGCTAGTCTAACATGCTCACATTAGATTCATATACTTGTATATACACATTACACATGCTTTTATGCTATTACATGTCTTGGTACTATAACAGATTTGCAAAACAGAACTTAAAACAAAGTTTAGCAACTGGCACAGCTGTGTTGCGCCTCAATACAAATGTGGCGCAGCTGCGCCGTGTCTGGTTCAGTCCAAGAACAGTCTGCTTCGGTAACTGTTCAGCCCAAACACCAAATTTACCCACGAAATCATTCCTAAACACTCATATATCAATTGTAACATGCTTATATGATCATATAACATCTATATAAACATTACTCAACCATACTAACATCTAATTTTACAAAATCAAGAATTTGCAATTTCAAGAATTTAGACAACTTTGATTACAGAAACTGAAATTGAAAGGCTAGGAATAGAATTATACCTCTGAATTGTGAAAGAACTTGCTACTACTGAACTCCTAAACTTGTATGCTCTCAAAATCAGTTAGCAATATCTCAGACAATTCAAGCAACACCAACTGATAAAACATGTCTGCTATTTATAGAAAATTTTTAGCCAGATATAACAATTTTCTATTGAGTCAAACCCATGGATTGTAAGATTACATGAATGTTATGGAGGAGTTGTTAGATTGGTTGTTGGAACCCATCATGATCACCACTCCCCCGTGATCATAAATAGGCTAGCCTTTTGAAAACATACGTATTATAGCTTCCATGTACTGTTCATTGTACTTGGGTCACTCATTTTGGGACAAAGTAAAACTCAGCAACAGTTAGCTCTACACTTGTACATATTTAGTTAGTTTATTACAATAAGGGTTTTAATGTCCAAGTGTTACCATATAAGGAGAGTTTAGGGATTAATTATACACTCACATCATATAGTCCATGTACATTAAATATAAGTAATAAAATAATGCAGTCAGATATTATTGTCCGGGTAGTTCCATAATTAACCCTACTATTCATATATCCATATTATAACCTTATTATAATAATAACTTATTTATTTATGTTAAATAAAGAAATTATTCCTTCCTTGATTAATTACTACTTAAAATACTATAGTTTAATATATAGTCACACACTGTCACACCATACTATATAGTTATATTTGTATTATCGTTCACATTGCACATAACTATCAATATAATATCATTATATTGATAACCCACTTAATTATGTTAAATAATTAACCACGCTCTTCCTTAATTAATTAACATCAATATTAACTAATCATTGATAATATTTTCATTACATTTATAGGTATATTGCAATTAATAACAATCGTATATTACGAATTAATTATCAAGTAATCCATATTCCACCATAATTAATTAACATTAATTAATGGATTAACAATTCAGTTGTTGGACATAACATATTGTAATATACTCCTATCATATGGTTTCATCCATGTTACACATCTCACATAATTGTTCCATTTAATTTCCAAAGTGGAAAATTTTATCATATGGTTTCTGCTGGGACGGCGCAGTTGCGCCGTGCCCTGGCAGTGCCAAGACTGGTGCAGTTTCTGCCCGTGCCAATTTTCGACACTAACTTGTTCTGTATGTCATGCATGAAATGATGTCCACACGAGTGTTGCTACGAGTCTATGAGTGTATTGATTATCTATATAGAATCTCATGATCATACCCGATTAACCTTCCTAATTCCCGGGTTAACTTACTTAGTGAGTTTTCTTATTTCGCATTTGGCCACACAAGGCATTTCATAAATCTCTTTGTCACTTCACACTTCTTAATACGCATTGATTTAATACTAATCAATTATATTATCCAACTCATAAAATAATAACACTAATTTTCACATAAATAGTATTTCCATTAATATATTATTCTATTGGAACATCCTGTCGGTGCAAATTTTGCCTGACCTGGTTCAGTTATTATTATTCTGTTGGAATAACCTGTGTATGCGAAGTACCGCATGCATGGTGATTTCTTTTGTTATTCCATTCTTTATTATACTCAGTTGGTTAAAGTTTTGACTTCTATACTCCATGAAATTAGTAGAATATCCTTGATATTTGCGCTTCATCCAGTATCTTTTCATAGAAATATTCTTCTGATCATTCTTGAATTTTACTCTACAAAGCAGTATCATGTTGACAATTTGGACATTATTAGTTCCTGGATAAATTAATTCTTGAACTTGTTTTATTGAATTCTTATATCATTGTCATCATCCTCATGTTTATATTATGTTGAAAGTCATCTGCGGCCTGTAATGCATAGATGGACTTGGTATGATTATGACCAGAGATTATTCGGTGTAATCATGACCGTAATATTACAAATGATGTGGTAAAAGTTATCATTGGCCCGTAGTGCATTGATGGACAGTTGTTGGCATGATCATGACCATTAATGAATACACAAATGTCTTTGGCTGTAGTGCATGGATAATTTGTGGTCGTGATACTAAAGAATATCCTTGGCCGTAGTGCATGGGTGATTCAATGATGTGGATTATTTATTAAGCCGAGTCTCAGCGATAAAAGTCATGAAAAACCTTTTAAATCATAAAAGATAGTAGATTTTATTCTCTACTTGACTCTTTTAATGGATTGCTTGTTCCGCTGCAGTTAAATTTGATGTTGTTATATTTTATCAGTTTAACACTGTTGAAGGCTAACGATAATTTATTCTGCATTATCTTAGTCATAATATTTTTTACTGGGCTAGTTGAACTCACCCTTTCTTTCACTGTTCTCTTCAGGAAATGAGAACATAGCAGGGACTTGTCATGGAACGGAGTGACGGTCTAGAGGATAACATTAGTAGTCCTCACTATTCTGTGAAATAGTGTGTTAATAATTGTAATGAGGACTCCTTTTGAGTTTGTATAATCTCTAGTAGATAATAATTGTATTCAAACTCACAATTATGTTTTGACGTAGTGTACACGACAGTTGTATTAGTAAGTTGTATTTAAATTTTGTATCATGTATCTGACGTCCCAAGATAGGTGATGTATACCTAATTTTTGGGGCGTCACAGTTGGTATTAGAGCTTAGGGATATGATCCCTGGCTAAGATGTGAGAATAGTACTAGGAGGAGACGGGGAATTCCTTCGCTAGTATGACCTACCTAATTTTATGTGGTATTTAATTGGTCGGTCAGAATTTAGGGATAATATATTACATGTCAATTAACCTTTGTTTTGTGGCAGTATCTGAAAATGACATCCGAGAATGTTGAGAATAGCAATGGAGCACAGGTGACTGTTGATTCACCACATATCAATAATCAGGATAATGTGCATCAGGAAGGCGACAATCCTCGTGCAAACAACAACACTGACCAAATGATGAATGATAAAATGTTCAAGGGCTTTATGCAATTCATGTAACAGCAGGCGAGAGCGGCTCCTGTCCAAAATGCAGGTGGAAACGCTGTAAACTCTCGGGCGGTCACCGCTAAACAGTTCAAGAAGCTGGGACCACCGGAGTTTAAGGGAGAGCCAAAACCACTTATGGCGAAAGCATGGATAAAGCATATCACCAAGATATTTGATGTCTTGCGATGCTCCGAGGAGCAAAAGGTTCCCTTTGCCGACTTTATGTTGCGTGGAGAGGCAGATTACTGGTGGGAATCGGTAAAACGTACTCAACCTGCCATACTGAAGATGTCTTGAGAGAAGTTCCAAGAGTTGTTCAACGAAAAATACTTTCCTGAAAGTATTCGTCACATGAAGGAGGTGGAGTTTATCAAGTTTGAACAAAACAATATGACCGTGTCGCAATACGAGGCTAAATTTACGGAGTTATCCCGGTTTGCGTCCCACTTGGTGGATAATGAAGAGAGAATGACACGGATGTTTTTAAGAGGTTTGAAGCCGGAGATACGTCAACATCTTATTTCTCATAAATTGTGTTTATATTGAGATGTTGTAAATAGGGCTCAGTTAGTGGAGCGCGATAACGAGTCAATGCAACTAAAAGAGAGCAGCCGGCAAAATGATAATACCAGCGAGAGCAGTCATCGAAGCGGTGACAACAAGCGTGGACGGAATCAACATGCCAGAAATGGCAACCATTTCGGTGGTAATCAGGGCCAAAACAATAAGAATGAACATTTCAAGAAGAGAAGATTCAACAATGATGGAAAGATATCAGCACCAGCACCTGTCGTTAAGGAAGGAGAACGACCACCTATCATATGTTTCAAATGCGGAGGGGAGGGGCACATCAGTCCAAACTGCGCTGTAAAACCCCAACTTTTTGAATAAAGATGAATTTTCTATAAATATTATTTCTGAATATTATGGAGTGAAATTGATATAATGTTATAGTGGTGGGTAATATTTATAAATTTTGCGAAGTACACAAGTTGTTATATAATATTCGATTGGTCGGGGAATATTCATTTTAACAGGGAATATTCGTACAACGGTATAATCATTGGTGGACCCCACAATGGAATTATTGTCGGATTGAGAAAACGACAAAAATACTTTATGAAAATAACGGCGGAAGTTTTATCGTTAACTGTTGAAACACCCGGTGTTAAAAGTACAGTAATACGTGTGGTTGCATAGTAGCATACGGTACTAATTATTGATGTTTACGTGAGAAGTTACTCAATTTTGTTCAATTATTGCTACAGTATTTATTGAATTTATGGACCCCCCATTTACCCATTTTTCAAAACTGTCGGTAGAAGTTATATTAATTATATATATATATATATATATATATATATATATATATATATAAGTATTATATATATATATATGTTAAAAGGTAATCACGGGAGGGAAATGGGGGGGGGGGAGTTTGTCTGGCATGAAGTTTATAGTATAATAATAATGATATTATTAATGTATGCATTTGTATGGTGACTTTGTCAGTTCATATATCATACAAGAATAGTAAATGACATGTGCATTCCACTTTAAATTAATACAAGTGTGGTGGGATACATAGCCAATTAGCCATCTTAAATTTCTAATAAAGTCCATTCTGGAACTTGAAAAATCGGACCGGTGTTATGACTTATATAGATGGACAGATGTATTAGTATTATTATATATATAATTATATATAATAAGTTTCGTTTTTTATATAAAATAGAATATATTATATTTTATATAAAGTTATTTGTTTTATTTGAATATTATAATATTATATTTTTAAAACGGACTACTAAAATTTACAAAGTTTGTCCGTGAGTGATTCGTCTGATTCTTCACTGCGCGTCTGTGACTAAATTTTAAATAGTATCCTTTCCATTCTTCTATAAATAGAAGTTCATTCATTCATTATTTCTTATGAATTCACTAAAACTCTAGAGAGAGAATTTATAGAGAAACTATAGAAAAGTATTCTGCTACTTCCCTACTCTTATATCCAGTTTCTTTTACGGTAAGGGGTATTATTTCTTTTGTATTCATGAAGAGAACTTCTGTTATTCCATTCTTTATTATTCTGTTGGAATATCCTGTCTGTGCGTTTTACGCCGGACCTGATTTCGTCTTTATTATTCTGTTGGAATATCCTGTCTGTGCGTTTTACGCCGGACCTGATTTCGTATTTATTATTCTGTTGGAATATCTTGTGTGTGCATTTTACGCCGGACCTGATTCCTTCTTTAATATTCTGTTGGAATATCCTGTCTGTGCGTTTTACGCCGGACCTGGTTCCGTTAATTATTATTCTGTTGGAATAACCTGCCTGTGCGGTCTATTGCATGCATGATGATTTCTTTTTTTATTTCATTCCTTATTATACTCAGTTGGTTAAAGTTTTAACTTCTATACTCCATGAAATTAGTGGAATATTCTTGATATTTGCGCTTCATCCAGTATCTTTTCATGGAAATATTCTTCTGAGCATTCTTGAATTTTACTCTACAAAGCAATATCATGTTGACAATTTGGACGTTATTGGTTCTTGGACAAATTTATTCTTGAACTTGTTTTATTGAATTCTTATATTATTGTCATCATCCTCATGTTTATATTTTGTTGAAAGTCATTTGTGGCCTGTAGTACATAGATGGACTTGGTATGATTATGACCAGGGATTATTCGGTGTAATCATAACCATAATGTTACAAATGATGTGGTAAAAGTCCTTATTGGCCTTACTGCATTGATGGATAGTTGTTGGCATGATCATGACCATTAATGAATACACAAATATTCTTGGCCCGTAGTGCATGGATTATTGTGGTCGTGATACTAAAGAATATCCTTGGCCATAGTGCAGGGGTAATTCGATGATGTGGATTATTTATTAAGCTGAGTCTCAGTGATAAAAGTTATGAAAAACCTTTTAAATCATAGAAGATAGTAGATTTTATTCTCTACTTGACTCTTCTAATGGATTGCTTGTTCCGCTGCAGTTAAACTTGATGTTTGTTATATTTTATCAGTTTAACACTGTTGAAGGCTGATGATAATTTATTCTGCATTATCTTAGTCATAATATTTCTTACTGGGCTAGTTGAGCTCACCCTTTCTTTCAATGTTTTCTTCAGGAAATGAGAATATAGCTGAGACGAGTCGGGGAACGGAGTGATGGACCAGATGATAGTATTAGTAGTCCTCATTATTCTATGAAATAGTGTGTTAACAATTGTAATGAGAAGTCCTTTTGAGTTTGTATAATCTCTAGTAGACAATAATTGTATTCAAACTCACAGTTATGTTTTGTCGTATTGTACACGACAGTTGTATTAGTATATTGTATTTGAATTCTGTACCATGTATCTGGCGACCCAAGATGGGTGATGTATACCTAATTTTGGGGGCGTCATAGCGCGATGCCATCCAAAGCATGTTATAATTGTGGAAGAGAAGGTCACTTATCCCGATTTGGTCGTTCACCGAAGACAAATTCAGCTAGGATGGAGGCACCAAAGGCCGTTCCAGAAAAGTCAAAAACCGGTAGTTCAAGGGAGAGCGTTTGTTGTGACCTCCCAGAAAGCAAGAAACCCGAATGAGGTCATCACGGGTAAGCTTATCATAAACTCTAACAAAATCTATAATTTTTTTGATACCGGTTCTACCCATCCTTTTATTTCTTCTACTTGCGCTCATCGATTAAATTTGACTCCGGAGAAATTAGACTTTGACTTATCTGTGAAAACTCCATTGGGAGAAACCTTCATTACATCCACTATTTATAAGTCTTGTTTGGTTCAAATCGGTACCCTCACATTACCTGTAGATCTTATTTCATTGAAAATACTTGCATTTGACGTGATTCTAGGGATTGATTGGTTATCTACTCATCATGCAAAAATTGATTGTTTCCGTAAAGTTGTTAGCTTTCATATTCCTAATCAACCTATTATGCGAATTCAAGCGACCAAACCATTAAAATCAATCACGGTCATCTCAAGCCATAAAGCTATTCGTTTATTGAAAAACAAATGTCAAGCTTTCTTAGCTCATGTCACAGATTTAAACAAAAATACATCAGTTTTGAACGATATTTCTATTGTTAATAAATTTTCTGACGTATTCCCCGAAGAAATTCCTGGCCTACCCCCTGAGCGTGAAATTGAATTTTGTATCGACCTTGAACCCGGTACAAAACCCATTTCTAAAGCCTCATATCGAATGGCTCCTATTGAACTTCAGGAGTTAAAGACCCAACTGAAGAGGAGACTTATTTCAGCACCTGTTCTGACAATACCATCTGGCTCGGAGGGATTTGTCATCTACAGTGGTGCTTCGAGAAAAGGGTTGGGAGGTGTTCTCATGCAACATGGAAAAGTCATAGCCTATGCCTCACGACAACTCAAAGAATATGAGAGGAATTATCCTACTCATGATCTAGAGTTGGCAGCTGTTGTCTTCGCACTAAAGATTTGGAGGCATTACTTGTATGGGGAGAAGGTGGAGATCTTTACGGATCATAAAAGCCTCAAATATTTCTTTACTCGAAAGGAACTCAACATGAGACAATGACGTTGGCTTGAACTGTTGAAAGATTATGATCATACCATCCAATACCATCCTGGAAAAGCCAACGTGGTAGCTGATGCATTGAGTAGAAGATCATATGCAAGTACGAGTGCGATATTGTCAACGCAAAGGCCCATTTTGTGTGACTTGCAAAGGATGGAGATAGAGTTAAAGACTCCAGAGACCCATGTGATGATGGCGAATATACGAGTAGAACCGACTTTAATTGATAAAGTTAAAGCTGCTCAAGTTACAGACCTGGAGCTGATGCGTATGAGTAAGAAAGTGCAAGAAGGTGCTATGCCGGAAGCAAGAATCGATGAAGAAGGAATATTTCGAGTCAACTCCAGACTTTGTGTTCCTAACGACCCTGATTTAAAGTATAAAATCATGATGAAGGCGCACAACACACCGTTTGCAATCCATCCTAGGAGTACCAAAATGTATCATGATATTCATCATACATTTTGGTGGAGCAATATGAAGAGAGAGATAGCGTGGTTTATCTCAAGGTTTCTAACTTGTCAACGAGTTAAAGCAGAGCATCAAGTACCAAAAGGTCCATTGAAACCACTTGAAATTCCAGAATGGAAGTGGGAGCACATTACTATGGATTTCGTTACCGGTCTTCCTAAGGTTTCTCAAGGCATAGATGCGATTTGGGTCATTGTTGATAGATTGACCAAGTCTGCTCATTTCTTACTGATACGAGAAACTTATACACTTGAACGTCTTGCTCGTATGTACATAAAAGAGATTGTAAGACTGTATGGTATGCCGGTATCCATAGTTTCTGATCGAGACCCAAGATTCACTTCACGATTTTGGGTTAGTTTGCAAAAAGTTATGGGCACAAACTTACAATTTAGCTCGGCATATCATCCTTAGACGGACGGACAGTCGGATAGGACTATTCAAACTTTTGAAGATCTATTAAGACTCTGTGTCCTTGATTTCAAGGGAAGTTGGGACAAGTTCTTACCATTGGTGGAGTTTTCCTACAACAACAGTTATCAAGCAAGTATTGACATGGCTCTATTCGAAGCGTTGTATGGAAGAAAGTGTCGTTCTCCGGTATGCTGGGATGAGGTGGGTGAAGGAACGTTGTTGGGACCGGAGTTGGTACGTATGACTACGGAAAAACAATTCGATAACGTATAAAAACCTCACAAGATCGACAAAAGAGTTATGATGATCTTCATCGAAAGGACATGGAATTCGATATAGGAGATCATGTGTTGGTGCGTGTTGCTCCATGGAAAGGAGTTACGAGATTTGGAAAGAGAGGAAAATTCAATCCTCGATTCATCGGCCCATTTTTAATCCTCAATCGAGTAGGAACTGTGGCCTATAGACTCGCTTTGCCGCCTAGTATATCTCGTGTTCATAACATTTTTCACATATCCATGTTACTTAAATATGTGAAAGACCCGAACCACATTATTGAGTTAGAACCAGACGAAATAACGGAAGATTTGACGTATGAAGAGGTTCCTGTTCAAATCTTGGATAAGAAGGAACATATTCTACGCTCCAAGGTTATACCTCAAGTCAAAGTTTTGTGGAGAAAACACGATGTTGAGGAAATGGCTTGGGAGTTAGAATCTGAAATAAAATCAAGGTATCCTTACCTCTTCGACATACCAGGTACGTACCCTAATTTTGAGGGAGAAATTTCATAAGAAGGGAGGTTGTAAGACCCCAACTTTTATAAATAAAGATGAATTTTCTATAAATATTATTTTTGAATATTATGGAGTAAATTTGATATAATGTTATAGTTGTGGGTAATATTTATAAATTTTGCAAAGTAAGCAAGTTATTATAAAATATTCGTTTGGTCAGGGAATATTCGTACGACGGCACAATCATTGGTGGACCCCACAATGGAATTATTGTCGGATTGAGAAAACGACAAAAATACTTTATAAAAATAACGGCGGAGGTTTTACCGTTAAAATTGTTGAACTACCCGGTAGTAAAAGTACAGTAATACGCGTGGTTGCATAGTAGCACACGGTATTGATTATTGATGCTTTCGTGAGAAGTCACTCGGCTATACTCAATTATTGCTACAATAATTGCTGCATCATATCTCTTATATTATTGATTCAATTATTGTCACAGTATCATCTGTATAATATGTTATATTATTAAATCAATAATTGAGACGACATGTTATAAATGATTAATAATTGTTGAAAGATTAAATATGTGTTGATTAAAAATAAATGATTTGTGGTAATATTTATTCAATCCTTGATGTATATAAAGAGTCTATTATGAGACGTTTGTGGTAAGTTTGGTTATTTTATGGAGGACCCATATGTCATCATCTAAGAGTCTCTTCGTCAATAATAATTACCTTCGTCAATAGTAATTACCTTCGTCAATAGTAATTACCTTCGTCAATAGTAATTACCTTCGTCAATAGTAACTACCTTTACCAGACGTCAAACCACTTGCCATTTCATATTACAGGCGTCGAACCAATTGTCGTTTCACATTACAAGCGTCAAACCACTTTTCTTTTCACATCACCAGTCGTCAAGCCACTTGCGTTTTCACATTTCAAGTGCTAAGCTAGAAATCTTCTATAAATAGAGGCCTAGTGCTTCATTATTTTTCACGAATTCATTCAAGCTATAGAGAGAGAAAGTATGGAGAGAATAAGAGAGAAAGAAGAAGAGTATTTTGTTACTACACTACTGCAGTATTCAATCTACTACTAATGTAAGGGGTGTTATTCTTTCTTATTCATGAAGAGAACTGTTGTTATTCCATTGCTTATTATTCTGTTGGAATAACCTGTATATGCGATTTACCCTATACATGGTGACATTTTTCTATTATTCTGTTGGAACATCCTGTCTGTATGTTTTACATCAGACCTGGTTCCGTCTTATTATTATTCTTTTGGAACATCCTATCTATGTGTTTTACACCGGACCTGATTCTGTCTTTATTATTATTTTGTTGGAACATCCTGTTTGTGTATTTTACACCGGACCTGGTTCCGTCTTTATTATTCTGTTGGAACATCCTGTCGGTGCAAATTTTACCTGACTTGGTTCCGTTATTATTATTCTGTTGGAATAACCTGTCTATGCAAAGTACCGCATGCATGGTGATTTCTTTTGTTATTTCATTCTTTATTATATTCAGTTGGTTAAAGTTTTGACTTCTATACTCCATGAAATTAGTAGAATATCCTTGATATTTGCGTTTCATCCAGTATCTTTTCATGGAAATATTCTTCTGATCATTCTTGAATTTTACTCTACAAAGCAGTATCATGTTGACAATTTGGACATTATTTGTTCCTGGATAAATTAATTCTTGAACTTGTTTTATTGAATTCTTATATCATTGTCATCATCCTCATGTTTATATTATGTTGAAAGTCATCTACGGCCTGTAATGCATAGATGGACTTGGTATGATTATGACCAGAGATTATTCGGTGTAATCATGACCGTAATATTACAAATGATGTGGTAAAAGTTATCATTGGCCCGTAGTGCATTGATGGACAGTTGTTGGCATGATCATGACCATTAATGAATACACGAATGTCCTTGGCTGTAGTGCATGGATAATTTGTGGTCGTGATACTAAAGAATATCCTTGGCCGTAGTGCATGGGTGATTCAATGAAGTGGATTATTTATTAAGCTGAATTCCAGCGATAAAAGTCATGAAAAACCTTTTAAATCATAAAAGATAGTATATTTTATTCTCTACTTAACTCTTTTAATGGATTGCTTGTTCCGCTGCAGTTAAATTTGATGTTGTTATATTTTATCAGTTTAACACTGTTGAAGGCTAACGATAATTTATTCTGCATTATCTTAGTCATACTATTTTTTACTGGGCTAGTTGAACTCACCCTTTCTTTCACTGTTCTCTTCAGGAAATGAGAACATAGCAGGGACTAGTCGGGGAACGGAGTGACGGTCCAGAGGATAGCATTAGTAGTCCTCACTATTATGTGAAATAGTATGTTAATAATTGTAATGACGTCTCCTTATGAGTTTGTATAATCTCTAGTAGACAATAATTGTATTCAAACTCACAGTTATGTTTTATCGTATTGTACACGATAGTTGTATTAGTAAGTTGTATTTGAATTTTGTACCATGTATCTGACGACCCAAGATAGGTGATGTATATCTAATTTTGAGGGCGTCACAGTTACAACAGCAAATTAACTGTTACAAATTAACTGTCCAGCATAAAGTTTAAATTAACGGTTACAAATTACAGCACTCAGCAGCAAATGAACTCAACACTCAACATCAATCTAGCATGACTCCATGGGATTCCTAGCAACAAGCCAACAAGCAACAGGCAGAACCGCAGCAACAAGATTTGAAGTTATCATGAAAATGGAAGTGACAGTTAATGGATAACACTATAGCAATTAGGTAGTAAATCTGTAAATGGCAGTGACAGTAAATGGATAGCAGATTAGCAGTTGTGCTAATGATTTGAAGCTATCATGAAATAAGCTATTGTTCTTGAAGTGAATGTAAATGCATGTTAATAATTTTCTTATTCACAAGTGACTCTGTTTATGGATCAGAAATGTCTCAATATGCTAGATGTTTCAACAATAGAGATGCATCACAAGACTATATTACCAAAAATTAGTAAGTATAGCTACCAAGATCAGTTGGTTCGTCAAAAGTAAATACATTAAATACTAACTAGAGTACTGTATATATATATATCAAAGGAAAAGTAAGGTTAATTATCCCTGTGTACATTTACGACAACCAGTTGGTAAATGTGAGAACTAACTCAAATATTATAAATGTGAGAACTAACTCAAATATTATAAATGTGAGAACTAACTAACTAATGCATAATTTTGATAATATAATAATCTAGTTAACTAATGCATAATTTTAAAAAGAAGTATAACCAGCTTCCAAATCAGAAGAGTTTCAGGAAATAAATTTAGAATCTCATGACAACTGTGACGCCCCCAAAATAGGTATACAACACACATTCTGAGTCGCCAAATACATGGTACAGAAACAACTACAACTTTATTAATACAACTGTCATGTAAAATACGACAACACTTAAACTGTGAGTTTAAATATAAATATTGTCATCTAGACAATATCCACACTCAAATAAGTCCTCATTATAATTATTGATACACTATTTTACAAAATAATGAGGACTACTAAAACAACTTCTAGAACCATCATTCCACACCCTGACTAGTACTCACTACATTCTCGCCTCCTGAGAAAAAAAATAGAACAAAAAAGAAAAGGGTGAGCTCAACTAACCCAGTAAAGAATATTATGACTAAGATAACATAGAAAAAATTATCGTTAGTCTTCAACAGGGAAAAATCTAATAGAATACAATAGACAACAAGTTTTAAATCAATATTCGCAGCGAAAATAATAATTCATTAGAAGAGTTAAATAGAGAATAAAATCTATTATCTTCTATATATGAATTTAAAAGTCAATCGTCAATATTTTATCCCTGTAACATCAATCAACATATATCTTGAATCAAATATTCATCTTTGCACTATAGGCCAAAGATATTCATCAGTTGGTTATGTCCATCTAAACACCTGTTCATCTTTGCACTACGGGCCAAAGATATTCATCATAAATCATTCAACTTTGCACTACAGGCCAAAGATATTTAGTAATATCATCATTTAGGACTGAGGATGATGAAAAATATTTTAAAGAAAACGAATCCAGTGAAGCAAAAGAACAAATATTATGGATTCGTATTACAGTTTTATCCAAGTTCAATAATACTCCATAATAACCAATTTTGTAGCAGAATTCAAAAATAAAGATCAAAACATGGATACAATCAAAGATAGTAACCATAATAGACATCTTGGACAAAAAGAAGAAAATTTTATTTTTCGGTGAATAGTGTCGTATTCGTGAATAGTGTCGTATACGTGAATAGTAACCCCGACATAAAAAGTTCCGAATTTGATAAAAAGTTCAGACCAATATTTTGGCATAATGATATTGAAAGAAATAATATCATTTACGAAGAAAATAACACCCCTTACATTGAAAGGATATTACTTCTGGCTGGAATACTGAATATAGTGGTGAAGGAAACTTGCACCGTATAATAACACTCAAAGTATCAAAATACTCACAAGAATACGCTCAATATATCGAGAGAGAAAGAGAGAAAACTTTAGTTTCTGGTGTGATTTTCAATTCTAACCTAAGCACCCTATTTATAGGAAAATGCTTAGAACACCAAAGCAGAAAATTTAATATAATATTAATATATATATAATCAAATTTCTTACGCCCACTTTTTTAGATCTGAATTCAGTCATTTACATCACATGCAAGACCCAAAATAATGACCAAAAACATTTTTCATATTAAAAATAATTAAAACTTTCAAAAAAATGACAATCAATTAATCTGGAAATTCAATAATTCATAATAAATAGCTCTTTTATCATAAAAATTCGAAACTTATGTATTTTAATAGGAAATTCCATTATCTACAACTTTGTAGAAGAAAGGTTTTCTAAATTCCAAGCAGAAATTGACCGAAATCCACAAATAAACGATTTTACAAGCTATAATCAAATTTCAGTCAAGAAATGGGGTCCACCGACACACAAAACATGTGTTAATCATTTAATGCAACAAAAATACTTTTTCTCATCATATACTCATATATCCCATATTCATTGTAAAAATATCATCATTATTATATTATTAAAATATAATAATATATTTAAATGAATTATTTTATCAGAAAAAGATAAAATATTAATTTTCAACAATTGTCACATTAAAAATTTTCTCCATCTATATCCACATAAAATGAATATTTTCCTTATCATATAAAGTAATAATTAATTATTCACAAATAATATTACAGAATCACAATACTGACAACCAGGCCGTTCCTAGGAAAGATGGGGCTTTTCAATAAGGATTTCTCCTTACTGGCGCGCAATTAGGTGACCAAACCTCTCCTTAGACAGAACTTTCTAGACATTGTCAATAATGTTATCTAATAATATTATTCAGATAATATGAATTATTACTCTTGTGAGACCCCGAATTTTATGAAATAAAAGTATTCAATTTTTTTTCTATTTTGGTAAATAGCACGGTATTGATTATTGATGCTTATGTGATAAGTCACTCAGTTTTGTTTTATTGGTATCATTAATATAATAAAACAGAAAAGCTTTTATATAAAACAGAATAATTTTATAAAGTTATTCTATAAATAGAATATATTATGTAATAACCCAATATTTTCTATACAAATAAATTAGAAATTTTTCATATAATTTTTTTTATTTTATATGGTGTATTATGTTAAACCCTAGTTTACTGTGGGAAACCCTAATCTCACATTCGGTGGTGAGTTCAAGTCTATTATATGACTGTGTTATATGACCTATGATTAACCCTAATTAACATTGGGACTTGTTAATTTCTTGAAACCTTAATTATTAAGTATAAACCCTAATTGCTAAGTTAGCAAGGATAAGTATAATTATTATATTATAACCCTAATGTCTATGTATGATTAAAACCCTAATCAAAATAAAAAAACCTAATTATAAATTTTGTACACTAATTATATTTATTTTAAACCCTAACTTGGGTAACATAGATTAATAATTATTGGGCTAGGGTTATTAAATGGCCCAAAACAATTATGGAATAAGCCTAAAAAGAAATCAATTCAAGCCCAAATTATAGCCCACTTGATCAAAGATATGCTAGACCTTTAATTTACCTAAATTTATGCATTAAAATAATAGCTAAGTGAAGAATTAGAGGCTATAAGCATGGCTGGCAAGAATTTACCTTTTAAGGTAACAAATTTTACTAATCAAGTTTCCTTATATAGTTAGTGACATTACTTTATTTAATTTATTACAAAAAGTACATTGTTGTCAACATATCATTGGTGGGAAATCTCATTAAGCATGCTTAGGTACAAGATAATGAATTTTATTCAATGGACAACATGAGTATGGAGGTTAATAGCTAAATCCCACATACATTGCCACTTCTATAAATAGATTAAAGAGAGGAAATAAGGCATTGCTAGCTCATTTTGTATCAACACTTAACCTAGACTTTTCTCTAATTAAACCAACAAAATTCTTAGCTTATCAATCCCTAAACCAATCCCCACCATTACCATAAACAAATCAGAAGCTAGAATCAAGAAATCAAAGTTTAAAGGTATAAAACCCTAGCATGATTTCTGTCCATGATCTTATGTTTAATGTTATGTTTGAGTGTTAGAATATGTTTGTTATAGTGTCTAGTGATGATCTGAGTTGATAAATGTTGAATCCATAACATTTAAAAGCTCGGATTTGAAGATCTAAAAAATCTGGAAATTTCGTTAACTGTGGTCTGACAGCAAATGTCAGTGGCCACAGATCTTTGGTCATGTATACTTTTTGATGTTTTTAAGTTTGTAGTTGTAGTATGCTATGTGATCTCTAACGTGGAACAAGAATCAAGTTCATATCTTAAACAGGTTGCAAGATATTTAAGGTCAAAAGCCGTTGACCGACCATGACTGGGCGTTCTGGGTAACCCAGAAGCTGCCCAGAAACAGGCCTGACAACGTTTTAAATCGGCCAGATCTTGCTTCTGTTATTTTATTGTTGTTGTTTGTTATTTGTATATGGTAGTCTAGTATATGTACTGTAAGTTAAGGCCATTAGAACATTAAAATGATTAGTATGTCTCATGTGGTAGACGGTCAAACCAAGCAAGATGATCACAGTTTCTGTTTTATGGGTAACCTAGAAAACAGTTGAAGGTGATCTCTGACATGGTTGACCGACCCTTATCATCTTGATCTGTTGTTGTTACAATGAGTTTAAGAGATAGATCTATAGTCCTAAATGTTGTCTACAACGTGGAAGTCTTAGAATACAAAAATAATGCATGATCAGCAGGTAGTGGAGGTCCAAAGTGAGCCCCACGATCTGTTCTTCATTTCTAGGCAGCCCAAAAATGAAGAACATATCTGACAGCTTCTTTGAGAACTTAGATCTAGTTTGTTTGATGCTTTATTGCCATGGTTGATGTTAGGTATTGTAGATGTGCACTAGTAATACAAGATCCAATTCATAGATTGTCCAGAAACACTACACACACTGATTTACACTTGGTCAAACATGCATGCTCGGTAACTGACAAGGTGTTCTGGGTTTATATGAAGAACACCTATAACGACGGTTCTGTCGCTATAGGTGGTCTTTAGCGACAGTTTTAAATAAAATTAATTATTTTTATTAAATAATTAGTATTAATTAGTTTTTAATTCTGAAAAATACAAAATAAATTATTAAAAATTATTTTAAAGTCTGAAAATTATATTTTAATTATTTTGAATATATTTCATAAATATTTAATATTTTTGGAATATTAAAAGTATTTAATTTATTTAATTATAATATTAAATAAATTATTTAAAAATGATTTTTAATACATGAAAAATCATATTATGGTATAAGAAAATATTCTAAGTTATTTTCTATGACTTTTAATATTTTGTGTTGAAATTCATTAATTAAATATTATTATTAATATTAAAGTTATTTAATAATTATATTAAATAATTTAGTTTAAAAATGATTTTATTATTTTAAAAATCATTTTAAATGAAAATAAAGTGTTTAAAAATATTTTAAGTTATGAAATATATCTTTTAATATTTAAAGGATAATTTCATTAGTAATTTAATATTAATGATAGTATCAATGATAATAGAACTGTTTGATATTTAATAATGATTTCGGTGTTTGCAATTCATGTTAAAGTATAATAAATGTTTAAATTTTTTTATTAAGTCATATGACTGATGTTTACATATATTGAGTAATAGAATAGAGTCTTAGACTCGTTAATTACACAATAGAGTTGTCGGTACACCGACATAGTTCAGAAATTGTTCTAGACTTAAATATTTTGACCGCATTACTATTTGTTTGCGATGCAATGACTGCTGTATATGTGTAACAACGTGAGTAGGTTATGTGTTGACTGCGAAATGCAGTACTATGTGTTATAGTATATTGTTCTAATCGAATGAATGATCTGATTAATGATAGGTGATTACATAAAAGATAAAACTAAGTTGCGTATTATAAGCATCGCACCAGGCAAGTATCCTAACTTTGCATTTTCTTTATGCAATGGACAGAAGTAAGAAGTTCAGAATTATTATTATTAATGTACAGATTGTTAAATCTATATTATATACGCCCATTGATTATCAACATGTTAGTATATGATAATTCAGATATATATTCTGTTCGTTAATTTCTATAAATGATTATACAAGTGTCCCCACTTGGATAATCACTGTATTTAATCACATGTTGATACACCTTTGATATACATATATGTTGAATTATAGATTATTGTTGAATAAGAGAAGACATTTGTTATGAAAACCCGACAGGTATGAACATCCCGAACATGGGAAAACTTTTATGCGCCCAAGACGGACAGAGTGAACGATAGCTTCGATTTTGTAATGTATTATTGATCAATGCAGGGCACAACGGGCTTATCACCCCCGTGTCCGTAAGTTATGACGGTTTACAGATGAATTTCTGTTTAACCCTTTCGGAAAAGAAAATAATGTTCATAGTATGTCAGATAAACCCTATATATAGTCAATATGTAGTTTCAAAAATTTGAAAGAGTGTTGTTATGATATTATTATTGGTTCAGAATTACTTCACAACAATTGATCTGTTGTAGAAAGGTAGTATAAAGAAAATATTTAAATTCTTTCAGCTTATATATATATAATTGCTATTACTTGCTGGGCACTCAAATGCTCATCCTTTCTTAATTTAAATATTTTCAGCTAAGTGTGAACACTCTGAAGGCCCTGCTAGAAACAAGAGAAAAGGAAAGGTTGCTGAATGATGACAATGTTATCTGTGTGATAGTTTAATATTATTAAAACAATGTTATATATTTATGATCATGTGTTGTAAGGAATGATTTAAGGTTACGTACTTGGGAGTTAAACTTTGGTAATTATGTAAGTTAAGTTTAATATTTATATTATTGGCATTACTATTAGTATTATTCCGGTTATAGAGATGGTATCGTGAAGCACTGAATTCGGGTTTTAAGTACCCGGATTTGGGGGCACCCATATTATATTCTATTGTGCATAGTGTTTTGCATAGTAAAATCTTTTTATATAAAACAGAATACTTTTATAAAGTTATCTGTTTTATTAGAAAATAATTAGAATATATTATATTTTATTATGCATAGTGTTTGTATAGTGCCTGTATAGTATTTGCATAGTAAAATCTTTTATAAAGTTATTCGTTTTATTAAATTATAAATAGAATATATTATATTTTATTTAAAAGATTTTACGTTAAATATGGACCGTCAAATTAAAGTAAATCAATTTGGACCATTCATGAGTTAGTTACTATGCAGTCTATTTTTCTATAAATAGAAACTCATTCCTTCATTATTTCTTACGAATTCACTGAAACTCTAGAGAGAGAAACTATAGAGAGAGTTCTTCTTCTATACTCTTGAGCGTATTTCTTTAGAGTTTAATAAAGCTTTGAGCGTAGTGCAAGTTTTCTTCAAGTATATTCCCGCCCTACCAGTCGGAATACTTTTCTTTTTAAGGTAGGGGATATAATTGTCGTACTCGTAAATGATATTATTATTTATTATTCTGTTGGAATAACCTGTATACATTGACTACCCTATACTTGGTGAAATTATTCTATTATTCCATTCTTTATTATTATGTTGGAATAACCTGTTTATGCGAAGTACTGCATACATGGTAAAATTCTTCTATTATTCCGTTCTCTATGATTATGTTGGAATATCCTATCGATGCGTATTACGCCTGACCTAGTTCCATTAATTATTCTATTGGAATAACTTGTCTGTGCGGTCTATCGCATGCATGGTGATTTCTGTTGTTATTCCATTCTTTATTATTTTGTTGGAATATCCTGTCTGTGCGTTTTACGCCGGACCTGGTTCCGTCTTTATTATTCTGTTGGGAATAAGCTGTTTGTGCGGTCTCTATCTCATGCATGGTGAATTCTTCTGTTATTTCATTCTTTATTATTCTGTTAGAATAACCTGTTTATGTGGATTACCACATGTATGGTGAATGATCCTTTTTATTTCATTCCTTATTAAATTGTGAAAATGATCTGTTTACGTGGATTATGATGAAAGTCATAACAAAAGTACTGGACTGATAAAAATCATGGGTATGTGTAGTATTAGTAAATGTTATGATGAGTTATGTTGGTTATTATGTGAAAACTTGAAAGTTTCTTAGAAATCACAAAGGGTTGAAAATCAAATTTTGGTGAAAATGAAACATGAAATTCAATTGATCATATCTCCTATTATATTTTGAATTTTTGGGTGAGGTCATGTTCCAGAGTTAGTTCTATGAGTTTTGTAACTTATCCAAGTGGAATCACTGGAAAAGGTGTTGTAGATTTTCGTGTGGACTAATTTTAGCAAAGGAGTCAAAAGCTGCAATTTAAGAAAAAGCTACTGCCCAGATTTTAAAAAGGGCATTTTCGGCCACTTAATTTATGAGGAAAATTCTTGCTTTTTGGGACATAAAAGTATATGGTATAAAGTACCTACTGTCCAAAAATGAGCTCATTCTTACTTAAAATGAGCAAGTTATGACTATTTCAATATTTAGGTTTTCCCGACGAAAAACGCTATAACCGGAGTTCTATAACTCTGATGACCATGAAATTTAAACTAGAAGCTCACGTTAACATGTGTAAGATCCTGCCAAGATTTGGGAATTTCTAGAGTTAACCATGAGGTAGCTAATTTCTTAAGGAATTAATTAGAAATTGATTTTTAAAAATCGTAAATGAATTTTAAAAATATCAAGAAACATATATGTTCAATACGGGACTATATTATGCTAAATCCCAGAAAAGAATAATTTTTGGGACTGATTTGGTATTTTTCATGAAAATAGTTAGCTACGAACATATGAATTAAATATGTTATGTGGAGTTGAAGAATTGGTAAATAGGATTTTATGGCTTGGAAATCCTATATAAGGTATATGCAGATTTTTTATTAGTAATTTGATTATTGGTGATGAAATCTTATGAGTATGACATTTTTGAATGATTAAATGCATTATTTAGAAAAGTGTAAACAATTAAATGTAATTATTTATAAGTTTAAGAAGTGATTAAAATATTGTTATAGTATTAACAGTATTAGATTATGATTTTATTAAGTAATTGATAATGTTTGGATAAATTTAAAGTCTTTAATATTTTTCCTTGATTTAGTTTGATTAATGCTTATAATATTGTCATCATCCTCATATTTATATTATGTTGAAAGTCATCTGTGGCCTGTAGTGTGACGCCCCCAAAATCAGGTATACATCACCCATCTTGGGTTATCAGATATATGGTACAAATTACAAATACAACTTACTAATACAACTATCATGTACAATACGACAAACATAACTGTGAGTTTGAATACAATTATTGTCTACTAGAGATTATACAAACTCAAAAGGAGTCCTCATTACAATTATTAACACACTATTTCACATAATAGTGAGGACTACTAATGCTATCCTCTGGACCGTCACTCCGTTTCCCGACTAGTCTCTGTTATGTTCTCATTTCCTGAAGAGAACAGTGAAAGAATGGGTGAGCTCAACTAGCCCAGTAAGAAATATTATGACTAAGATAATGCAGAATAAATTATCGTTAGCCTTCAACGGTGTTAAACTAATAAAATATAACAACATCAAGTTTAACTGCAACGGAACAAGCAATCCATTAAAAGAGTCAAGTAGAGAATAAAACCTACTATCTTTTATAATATAAAAGGTTTTTCATGACTTTTATCGCTGAGACTCAGCTTAATAAATAATCCACATCATCGAATCACCCATGCACTACGGCCAAGGATATTCTTTAGTATCATTACCACAATTATCCATGCACTACGGGCCAAGAATATTTGTGTATTCATTAATGGTCATGATCATACCAACAACTGTCCATCAATGCACTACGGCCAATGAGGACTTTTACCACACATTTGTAACATTACGGTCATGATTACACTGAATAATCCCTGGTCATAATCATACCAAGCCCATCTATGCATTACAGGCCACATATGACTTTCAACAACATATAAACATGAGTACGATGACAATGATATAAGAATTCAATAAAACAAGTTCAAGAATTAATTTATCCAGGAACTAATAACGTCCAAACTGTCAACATGATACTGCTTTATAGAGTAAATTCAAGAATGCTTAGAAGAATATTTCCACCAAAAGATACTGGATGAAACGCAAATATCATGGATATTCCACTAATTTCATGGAGTATAGAAGTCAAAGTTTTAACCAACTGAGTATAATCAAGAATGGAATAACAAAAGAAATCACCATGCATGCGATACTTTGCATAGACAGGTTATTCCAACAGAATAATAAGTAACGGAACCGGGTCAGGCGAAATTCGCACCGACTGGATGTTCCAACAGAATAATAAAGACGGAACTAGGTCCGGCGTAAAACGCACAAACAGGATGTTCCAACAGAATAATAACAAAGACGGAACCAGGTCCGGTGTAAAACGCACAGACAGGATATTCCAACAGAATAATAATAATGATGGAACCAGGTCCGGCGTAAACACACAGACAGAATATTCCAACAGAAAATAATAAAGACGAAATCATAGAAGAATGTCACCAAGTATAGGGTAGTCCGCGTATACTGGTTATTCCAGCAGAATAATAAAGAATAGAATAACAGAAGTTCTCTTTATGAATACCAAAAGAAATAATAATATCCCTTACCGTAAAATAAACTGAATATAAGAGTAGTGAAGTAACAGAAAACTCTTCTTCTTTCTCTCTATAATTTCTCTCTCTAGAGTTCAGTGAATTCGTAAGAAAATAATGAAGGAATGAGCTTCTATTTATAGAAGAATAGAAGAGGTACTATTAAGAAAAATAATTCACGGATTAACATTAGGAAACTCACTGATTGTTCATCAGACGCTTAATTCTCAAATGTTAACATAAAAGTCAAAGAAAAACAAAATCTATAATAATTATATATATATATATATATATATATATATATATATATATATATATATATATATATATATATATATATATATATATATAAACACATGCCTTTGAAAAAAAATCATACTCCACCCGACAACATCAATCCCACCCAATTTTGACAACTTAACCACTTTACTTATATATATATATATATATATATATATATATATATATATATATATATATATATATATATATATATATATATATAACTCTAATATATATATATATAAGTAATAAAACAAAACTGAGATGACTTCTCACGTAAGCATTAATAATCAATACCGTGTGCAACTATGCAACCACACGTATTACTGTATTTTTACTACTGAGTAGTTCAACAGTATTAATGGTAAAACTTCCGCCGTTATTTTCATAAAGTATTTTTGTCGTTTTCTCAATCCAACAATAATTCCGTTATGGGGTCCACCAATGATTGTGTCGTTGTACGAATATTCCCTGTTAAAATGAATATTCCCCGACCAATCGAATATTATATAACAACTTGCGTACTTTGAAAAATTTATAAATATTACCCACAGCTATAACATTATATCAAATTTACTCTATAATATTCAAAAACGATATTTATAGAAAATTCATCTTTATTTATAAAAGTTGGGGTCTTAGATGTAGTGCATAGATGGACTTGGTATGATTATGACCTGGGATTATTCGGTATAATCATGACCGTAATGTTATAAATAATATGGAAAAAGTCCTCATTGGCCCGTAGTGCATTGATGGATAATTTTTGGCATGATTATGGCTATGGATTCTTTTCGACCAAGGGTGCAAAGATGAATTATTTATAGCATGATCAGGACCGTTGATAAAAAACACGATTATCTTTGGCCCGAAATGCATGGATAATTTGTGGTTGTGATACTAATGAAAAAGTCCTCATTGGCCCGTAGTGCATTTATGGACAACTTTTGGTATGATTATGGCTATGGATTCTCTTTCGCCAAGGGTACAAAGATGAATTGTTTTATGGCATGATCAGGACCATTGATGAAAACACGATTATCTTTGGCCCGTAGTGCATGGATAATTCGTGGTCGTGATACTAAAGAATATCCTTGGCATGTAGTGCAGGGATGATTCGATGATGTGGATTATTTATTGTGCTGAGTCTCAGCAATAAAATATTAATTCATGGATGTGATAATAATGAATATCTTTGGCCGTAGTGCAAAGATGATTTAATGATTACGAGCAGAAATTGTGATTTGGTATAACCATGATTTTTGATGTTTTAGGTGAAGACATGTGATGAAAATTATCTACGTTCTGGGTACGAAGAAGAATTTAGAATCACAATTGTGATTATGAGTTATTCACATGATCGTGGACGGGAATTGTTGATTGATGTTACAGGGATAAAATATTATTGGTGGACTTTTAACATAGAGAAGATAATGGACTTTATGGTCTATTTGACTGTTCTAATGGATTGCTCGTTCCGCTGCAACTATGGTTGAAAAGTTTTATCATCTACCATATGTTCTAAATCTCTGATTTATTATTGATGAAAACTATTGATAATTTAATTATCTTTAGTCAAGATATTCTTTACTAGGCTAGTTGTGCTCATCCTTTCTGCTTCACAATTCCTTTCAGGTAATAAGAGTGTTGCCGGGTCGAGCGAGAATAACAGGGGAATAGAACAGTGGTCTCTAGCTGTGGAGGTTCTCCCAAAACAGTATAGAAAAGTGTGTTGTATTATATACAATATTTAGCAGTTATATTTGGTGAATCAAATAGGGTGAGGGAACCCAACTTTGAAAGGGTGTTTTGCCACTATCATACAAGATGTCTAATGACATACAACCTCGTGTTATCATAAGATATGGTTGTGCGCATCCATTTGCTGAGTATATCTACGGGCACTACCTATATGATCTTGGAGTTTCTTTGAAATATAATATTCGCTTGGAGACAGTGGAGATAGTCATATGTCAAGAGAAGACTCACCATTGGAAAGAAGATGATAGTAATCTTCTCGTTTTTCTTTGGGGTCTATTGGGTCAACCAAGGATAATTCTGTGGCCATATGATATCTATTATAACCTAGACGCATAGCCTCCCATGTATGAAGGATTCCTTGAGCACTTCCCAAAGATTTTAATTTCTAAAATAGTTTTTGACTATACTTTTATGTAAAGTACCATTGTAAGGTTGTGGTCGAGGCATCATGAGAGTTACATACATTTGTATTAAAACTCATAGTTAACTGTGGTCGTATTCTATACGATAACTCAACAGTTATATAAATGAAGTTGTATTTGAATTTTGTACCATGTATCTGGCGACTCAGAATGGGTGATGTATACCTAATTTTGGGGGCGTCACAGTTGGTATCAGAGCTTAGGGATATGGTCGCTGGCGGAGATAAGAGTCTAGAACGAGGAGAGGAGAGACGAGTTATATACTTCGCTAGTGTGTGACTTACCTAAGCTGATATTGTTTACTTGATAAGTTGACAAATTGTAATATGTCAATTAACCTTTGTTTTGAAGATATATTCTAGAATATATCTGAAATACAGGAGATGAGCAATGGAAAAATCATGATACAAAGGATATAACCGGGAAGGTACAATCTGAAAAGAAAACAAGGTATTCTCATCTATTCGAATATCAGGTATGTACGTAAATTTCGAGGGCGAAATTTCATAAGGAGGGGTGATTGTGAGACCCCGAATTTTATGAAATAAAAGTATTCATTTTTTTTTCTATTTTGGTAAATAGCACGGTATTGATTATTGATGCTTATGTGATAAGTCACTTAGTTTTGTTTTATTGGTATTATTAATGTAATAAAACAGAAAAGCTTTTTATATAAAACAGAATACTTTTATAAAGTTATTTTATAAATAGAATATATTATATTCTATTGTGCATAGTGTTTTGTATAGTAAAATCTTTTTATATAAAACAGAATACTTTTATAAAGTTATCTGTTTTATTAGACAATAATTAGAATATATTATATTTTATTATGCATAGTGTTTGAATAATACCTGCATAGTATTTGCATAGTAAAATCTTTTATAAAGTTATTCATTTTATTAGATTATAAATAGAATATATTATATTTTATTTAAAAGATTTTGCTTTAAATATGGACCGTCAGATTAAAGTAAATCAATCTGGATCGTTCATAAGTTAGTTACTATTCAGTACATTTTTTTATAAATAGAAGCCCATTCCTTCATTATTTCTTACGAATTCACTGAAACTTTAGAGAGAGAAACTATAGAGAGAATTCTTCTTCTATAATCTTGAGCATATTTCTTTAGAGTTTAAGAAATCTTTGAGCGTAGTGCAAGTTTTCTTCAAGTATATTCCCGCCCTACCAGTCGGAATACTTTTCTTTTTAAGGTAGGGGATATAATTGTCGTACTCGTAAAGGATATTATTATTTTATTATTATTCTGTTGGAATAACCTGTATACGCAGACTACCCTATACTTGGTGAAATTCTTTTGTTATTCCATTCTTTATTATTATGTTGGAATAACCTTTTTATGCGAAGTACCGCATACATGGTGAAATTCTTCTATTATTTTGTTCTTTATGATTCTGTTGGAATATCCTGTCGGTGCGTATTATGCCTGACCTAGTTCCATTAATTATTCTATTTTAATAATCTGTCTGTGCGGTCTATCGCATGCATGGTGATTTCTATTGTTATTCCATTCTTTATTATCCTGTTGGAATATCATGTCTGTGCGTTTTACGTCGGACCTGGTTTCGTCTTTATTATTCTGTTGGGAATAACCTGTCTGTGCGGTCTCTATCGCATGCATGGTGAATCCTTCTATTATTCCATTCTTTATTATTCTGTTAGAATAACCTGTCTATGTGGATTACCACATGTATGGTGAATGATCCTTTGTATTTCATTCCTTATTAAATTGTGAAAATGATCTGTTTACGTGGATTATGATGAAAGTCATAACAAAAGTATTGGACTGATAAAAATCATGGGTATATGTAGTATTAGTAAGTGTTATGATGAGTTATGTTGGTTATTATGTGAAAACTTGAAAGTTTCTTAGAAATCACAAAGGGTTGAAAATCAAATTTTGGTGAAAATAAAACATGAAATTCAATTGATCATATCTCCTATTATATTTTGAATTTTTGGGCGAGGTCATGTTCCAGAGTTAGTTCTATGAGTTTTGTAACTTATCCAAGTGGAATCACTGGAAAAGGTGTTGTAGATTTTCGTGTGAACTAATTTTAGCAAAGGAGTCAAAAGCTGTAATTTAAGAAAAAGCAACTGCCCAGATTTTTAAAAGGGCATTTTTGGTCACAAAATTTGTGAGGAAAATTCTGCCCTTTTGGGAAATGGAATTATATGGTATAACGTACCTACTGTCCAAAAATGAGCTCATTCTAACTTAAAATAAGCATGTTATGACTATTTCAATATTTAAGTTTTTCCGACAAAAAATGCTATAACCGGAGTTCTATAACTCCGATGACCATGAAATTTAAACTAGAAGCTCACGTTAACATGTGTAAGATCTTGCCAAGATTTGGGAAATTCTGGAGTTAACCATGAGGTAGCTAATTTCTTATGGAATTAATTAGAAATTGATTTTTGAAAAATAGTAAATGAATTTTAAAAATGTCAAGAAAAATATATATTCAATACGGGACTATTTTATACTAAATCCCAGAAAAGAATAATTTTTGGGACTGATTTGGTATTTTTCATAAAAATAGTTAGCTACGAACATATGAATTAAATATGTTATGCGGAGTTGAAGAATTGGTAAATAGGATTTTATGGCTTGAAAATCCTATATAAGGTATATGCAGCTTTTTTATGAGTAATTTGATTATTGGTGATGAAATCTTATGAGTATAACATTTTTGAATGATTAAATGCATTATTTAGAAAAGTGTAAACAATTAAATTTAATTGTTTATAAGTTTAAGAAGTGATTAAAATATTGTTATAGTATTAACAGTATTAGATTATGATTTTATTAATTAATTGATAATGTTTGGATAAATTTAAAGTCTTTAATATTTATACTTGATTTAGTTTGATTAATGCTTATAATATTGTCATCATCCTCATATTTAAATTATGTTGAAAGTCATATGTGGCCTGTAGTGCACAGATGGACTTGGTATGATTATGATCTGGGATTATTTGGTATAATCATGACCGTAATGTTACAAATAATGTGGAAAAAGTCCTCATTGGCCGTAGTGCATTGATGGACAATTTTTGGTATGATTATGGCTATGGATTCTCTTCGGCCAAGGGTACAAAGATGAATTATTTTATAGCATGATCAGGACCGTTGATAAAAAACACGATTATCTTTGGCCCGTAGTGCATGGATAATTTGTGGTTGTGATACTAATAAAAAAAGTCTTCATTAGCCCGTAGTGCATTGATGGACAATTTTTGGTATGATTATGACTATGGATTCTCTTTGGCCAAGGGTGCAAAGATGAATTGTTTTATGGCATGATCAATACCGTTGATGAAAACACGATTATCTTTGGCCCGTAGTGCATGGATAATTCGTGGTCGTGATACTAAAGAATATCATTGGCCTGTAGTGCAGGGATGATTCGATGATGTGGATTATTTATTGAGCTGAGTCTCAACAATGAAATATTAATTCATGGATGTGATAATAATGAATATCTTTGGCCGTAGTGCAAAGATGATTTAATGATTACGATCAGGAATTGTGATTTGGTATAATCATGATTTTTGATGTTTCAGGTGAAAACAGGTGATGAAAATTATCTTCGTCCTGGGTACGAAGAAGAATTTAAAATTACAATTGTGATTATGAGTTATTCACATGATCGTGGACGAGAATTATTGATTGATGTTACAGGGATAAAACATTATTAGTGGACTTTTAAAATAGAGAAAATAATGGACCTTATGGTCTATTTGACTCTTTTAATGGATTGTTCGTTCCGCTGCAACTATGGTTGAAAAGTTTTATCATCTACCATATGTTCTAAATCTATGATTTATTATTGATAAAAGTTATTGATAATTTAATTATCTTTAGTCATGATATTCTTTACTGGGCTAGTTGTGCTCACCCTTTCTACTTCACAATTCCTTTCAGTTAATAAGAGTGTTGCCGTAAGAGTGTTGTCGGGTCGAGTGGGAATAACAGGGGAATAGAACAGTGGTCTCTAGCTGTGGAGGTTCTCCCTAAACAGTATAGAAAAGTGTGTTGTATTATATACAATATTTAGTAGTTATATTTGGTGAATCAAATAGGGTGAGGAAACCCAACTTTGGAAGGGTGTTTTGTCACTATCATACAAGATGTCTAATGACATACAACCTCGTGTTATCATAAGACAGGGTTGTGCGTATCCACTTGCTGAGTATATCTATGGGCACTACCTATATGATCTTGGAGTTTCTTTGAAATATAATATTCACTTGGAGACAGTGGAGATAATTATATGTCAAGAGAAGACTCACCATTGGAAAGAAGATGATAGTAATCTTCTCATTTTTCTTTGGGGTCTATTGGGTCAACCAAGGATAATTCTGTGGCCATATGATATCTATTATAACCTAGACGCATGACCTCCCATGTACGAAGGTTTTCTTGAGCATTTCCAAAAGATTTTAATTTTAAAAACAGTTTTTGACTATACTTTTATGTAAAGTACCATTGTAAGGTTGTGATCGAGGCACCATGAGAGTTACATACATTTGTATTAAAACTTACAGTTAATTGTGGCCGTATTCTATACGACAACTCAACAGTTGTATAAATGAAGTTGTATTTAAATTTTGTACCATGTATCTGGCGACTCAGAATGGGTGATGTATACCTAATTTTGGGGGCGTCACAGCTCCGATAATGGAAAATACTGTATAGTGACAATTATTGAAACAACAGTAATATAAAATATCACTGTAGCAATTATTGAATCAATAAAATAAAATATTGAACAGTAATTACTGTAACAATTATTGAGTAGTGCCTTCTTACATAAGAATCAATAATTGGTGCAATACCGTGTGCTACTATGCAACAACGCGTATTACTGTGTTTTAACTTCCGGGTATTCTAATAGTATTAACGGTAACAACTTCGCCGTTATTTATAAACAACATATACTTGTCATTTTCTTCATCCAATCGTTTTCCGTTATGGGGCCCACACAAGACTACGCCGTCGTACGAATATTTTCCGACAGCAAGAATATTCCGCGACCAAACGAATATTCCACGACAACAATGAATATTTTATAACCACTTGCTTATTTGAAATATTTGCGCCTTTTACCCATAACTAACCACATTAATCAATTCAACCCTTACTATTTCAAAATAATAAATAGAGAAATTCAATTTCATTTATAATAAGTTGGGGTCTTACAACCTCCCCTCCTTATGAAATTTCATCCTCGAAATTGACGTACGTACCTGATGTTTCAAAAAGGTGAGGATACCTCGCTTTTATTTTCGTTTCCAAGTCCTAGGTCATTTCCTCAATAACATGGTTCCTCCACAAAACTTTGACTTGTGGTATGACCTTTGTGCGTAGGACATGTTCCTTCCTATCCAAGATCTTGACAAGTACCTCCTCGTACGTTAAGTCTTCGGCTATCTCGTCCGGTTTTAACTTAATAATGTGGTTCGGGTCTTTCACATATTTACGTTACACAGATATATGAAAAATATTATGAACACGAGACATACTTGGAGGTAATGCGAGTCTATAGGCCACATTTCCTACTCGGTCAAGAATCTGAAATGGACCTATAAATCGTGGATTGAGCTTTCCTCTATTCCCGAATCTTGTAACTCCCTTCCATGGAGTAATACGTAACAATACATGATCCTCAATGTCAAATTCCACGTCCTTTCGATGAAGATCTGTATAACTCTTTTGTCGATCTTGTGCCGTTTGTATACGTTTTCTAATCATTTGGATCTTCTCTGTAGTCATTCGTACCAACTTTGGTCCCAACAACGTTGCTTCTCCCACCTCATCCCAACACACTGGAGAGCGACACTTCCGTCCATATAATGCTTCAAATGGAGCCACACCTATACTTGCCTGATAACTGTTGTTGTAGGAAAATTCTACCAATGGTAAATACTTATCCCAACCCCCTTTGAAGTCTAGGACACAGAGTCTTAATAGATCTTCAAGAGTTTGAATAGTCCTTTCTGATTGTCCATCCGTTTGAGGATAGTATGCCGATCTAAATCATAAATCCGTGCCCATAGCTTTTTTCAAGCTAACCCAAAATCTTGAAGTGAATCTTGGGTCACGATCCGAAACTATGGATACTGGCATTCCATGCAATCTCACAATCTCATTTACGTACATACGAGCAAGACAGTTAATAGAATAAGTCTCTTGTATCGGCAAGAAATGAGCAGACTTGGTTAATCTATCGACAATAACCCAAATAGCATTTATGCCTTGAGAAATCGTGGGAAGACCCGTAACGAAATCCATGGTTATATGTTCCCACTTCCATTTCGGAATCTCAAGTGGTTGTAACGGACCCTTAGGTACTTGATGCTCCGCCTTTACATGTTGACAGGTTAAACACCTCGAGATAAACTTTGCAATCTCTCTCTTCATATTGTTCCACCAAAATGTATGTCGAAGATCACGATACATCTCGGTACTTCCAGGATGGATTGCAAATGGTGTATTGTGTGCTTCCATCATGATCTTGTACTTCAAATCAGAATTGTTAGGAACACAAAGTCTGGAATGGACTCGAAGTATTCCTTGTTCATCGATTCTTGCTTCTGGAATAACACCTTCTTGTACTTTCTTCTTCATACGCATCAGCTTCGGGTCTGTGGCTTGAGCAACTTTAAAATTTTCAATTAAAGTTGGTTCTATGCGTATACTTGACATCATCGCATGGGTCTCCGGAGTCTTGAATTCTATCTTCAACCTTTGTAAATCACACAAAATGGGCCTTTGTGTTGACAGCATCGCATTCGTTCCTGCATAAGATCTTCTACTTAATGCGTCAACTACCACGTTCGTTTTTCCATGATGGTATTGAATGGTATGGTCGTAGTCTTTCAATAGCTCGAGCCAACATCGTTGCCGTATGTTGAGTTCCTTTTGGGTTAAGAAATATTTGAGGTTTTTATGGTCTGAATATATCTCCACTTTCTCCCCATATAGATAGTGTGTGAGACCCCAGATTTTATGAATAAAGATTTAATTTTCTCGAAATAATTTTTTTAAATATTATGATGTGGATTTGATATAATGTTATAGTTGTGGGTAATATCTATAAATTTTGCAAAGTATGCAAGTTGTCATATTATATTGGATTGGTCGGGGAATATTTGTTTTATCAGAGAATATTCATGCAACGGCACAATCATTGGTGGACCCCGCAACAGAATTATTGTCGGATTGAGAAAATGACAAAAATATTTTATGAAAATAACGGCGGAAGTTTTACCGTTAATACTGTTGAACTACTCGGTAGTAAAAGTACAGTAATACGCGTGGTTGCATAGTAACACAGTATTAATTATTGATGCTTACGTGATAAGTCACTCAGTTTTGTTTTATTGGTATTATTAATGTAATAAAACAGTAAAATCTTTTTATGTAAAACTGAATACTTTTATAAAGTTATTCTATAAATAGAATATATTATATTTTATTATATATAGTGTTTGCATAGTGCCTGTATAGTATTTGCATAGTAAAATCTTTTTATATAAAATAGAATACTTTTATAAAGTTATTCTATAAATAGAATATATTATATTTTATTATGCATAGTGTTTGCATAGTACCTACATAGTGTTTGCATAGTAAAATCTTTTATAAAGTTATTCGTTTTATTAGATTATAAATTGAATATATTATATTTTATTTAAAAGATTTTGCTTTAAATATGGACCGTCAGATTAAAGTAAATCAATCTGGACCGTTCATGAGTTAGTTACTATGCAGTCCATTTTTCTATAAATAGAAGCTCATTCATTCATTATTTCTTACGAATTCACTGAAACTCTAGAGAGAGAAACTATAGAGAGAGTTCTTTTTCTATAATCTTAAGCGTATTTCTTTAGAGTTTAAGAAAACTTTGAGCGTAGTGCAAGTTTTCTTCGAGTATATCATCACCCTACCAGTCGGAATACTCTTCTTTCAAAGGTTGGGAATATTATTTGTTGTACTCATAAGAGGTATTCTTTCTTTCTTATTCATGAAGAGAACTTCTGTTATTTCATTCTTTATTATTATGTTGGAATAACTTGTTTATGCGAAGTACCGCATACATGGTGAAATTCTTCTATTATTCCATTCTTTATTATTATGTTGGAATAACCTGTTTATGCGAAGTACTGCGTACATAGTGAAATTCTTCTATTATTCCATTCTTTATTATTATGTTGGAATAACCTGTTTATGCGAAGTACCGCATACATGGTGAAATTCTTCTATTATTTCATTCTTTATTATTATGTTGGAATAACCTGTTTATGTGAAGTACCGCATACATGGTGAAATTCTTCTATTATTCCGTTCTTTATTATTCTGTCGGAATATCCTGTCGGTGCGAATTTCACCTGACCTAGTTCCATTATTTATTATTCCATTCTTTATTATTTTGTCAGAATATCCTGTCTGTGCGTTTACGCCGGACCTGATTCCAATATTTATTATTCTGTCAGAATATCCTGTCTATGCATTTTACGCCAGACCTGATTTCATTATTTATTATTCTGTTGGGAATAACCTGTCTGTGCAGTCTATCGCACGCATGGTGAATCCTTCTATTATTCCATTCTTAATTATTCTGTTGGAATAACCTTTCTATATAGATTACCACATGCATGGTGAATGCATGATCCTTTGTATTCATTCCTTATTAAATTGTGAAAATGATCTGTATACGTGGATTACCGTATGGCAGACGAAAATCCATTTGTAGTTTTATATATTCTAATATACTCAGTTGGTTAAAGCTTTGACTTCTATACTCCATGAAATTAGTGGAATATCCTTGATATTTGCGGTTCATCCAATATCTATTCATGGAAATATTATTCTGAGCATTCTTAAATTTTACTCTACAAAGAAGTATAATGTTGACAATTTGGAAGTTATTGGTTCCTGGATAAATTAATTCTTGAACTTGTTTTATTGAATTATTATGTCATTGTCATCATCCTCATGTTTATATTATGTTGAAAGTCATTTGTGGCCTGTAGTGCATAGATGGACTTGGTATGATTATGACCAGGGATTATTCGGTATAATCATGACCGTAATGTTATAAATGATGTGGTAAAAGTCATCTTTGGCCCGTAGTGCATAGATGGACTTAGTGTGATTATGACCAGAGATTATTCGGTATAATCATAACTGTAATGTGATGAATGATGTGGTAAAAATCCTTATTGGCCATAGTGCATTGATGGACAGTTTTTGGTATGATTATGGCTATGGATTCTCTTCAGCCAAGGGTGCAAAGATGAATTGTTTTATGGCATGATCAGGACCGTTGATGAAAACATGATTATCTTTGGCCCGTGGTGCATGGATAATTCGAGGTCGTGATACTAAAGAATATCCTTGGTCGTAGTGCAGGGGTGATTCGATGATATGGATTATTTATTAAGCTGAGTCTCAACAATAAAAGTGATGAAAAACCTTTTAAATCATAAAAGATAGTAGATTTTATTCTCTACTTGACTCTTTTAATGGATTGCTTGTTCCGCTGCAGTTAAACTTGATATCTATTGTATTTTATCAGTTTAACATTGTTGGAGGCTAATGATAATTTATTCTGCAGTATCTTAGTCATAATATTTCTTACTGGGCTAGTTGGGCTCACCCTTTCTTTCACTGTTCTCTTCAGGAAATGAGAACGTAGCTGGGACTAGTCGGGGAATGGAGTGATGGTCCTAGATGGTGCATTAGTAGTCCTCACTATTCTGTGAAATAGTGTGATAATAATTTTAATGAGGACTCCTTTTGAGTTTGTATACTCTCTAGTAGACAATATTTGTATTCAAACTCACAGTTTATGTTTTGTCGTATTATACACGATAGTTGTATTATTAAGTTGTATTTGAATTCTGTACCATGTATCTGGCGACTCAAGATGGGTGATGTATACCTAATTTTGGGGGCGTCACATAGTGCCTCTAGATCTTTAGCGCGAAAACGACTGTTGCCAACTCGAGATCATGAGTAGGATAATTCCTCTCATATTCTTTAAGTTGTCGCGAGGCATAGGCTATGACTTTCCCACGTTCCATGAGAACACATCCTAACCCTTTGCCTGAATCATCGCTGCAGATAACAAATCCATCTGAACTAGATGGTATTGTCAGAAGGTGCCGAAATGAGTCTCCTCTTGAGCTCTTGGAAACTCTTCTCGCATTTCTAGCTCCATACGAATTTTGTATCCTTTCGAGTTAGCTGAGTTAACGGGTTAGCGATTCGAGAAAACCCTTCCACGAATCTTCGATAATAACCAGCTAAGCCCAGAAAGCTACGTACTTCGGTCACCGTCTTTGGTTGCTCCCAACTTTGTATTGCTTCAATCTTCCTCGGGTCAACAGATACTCCATGTTTTGACACCACGTGCCCAAGGAATGTTACTTCCTCAAGCCAGAACTCGCATTTCTTTAACTTGGCATATAACTTGTTTTCACGAAGCCTTTGGAGTACCAGCTTCAAATGGTGCTCATGATCTTCACAACTTTTGGAATATATGAGGATGTCATCAATAAAGACGACAACAAACTGATCCAAATAATCCTTGAATACTCGGTTCATCATATCCATGAAACCGCAGGAGCATTAGTCAATCCAAAAGATATGACTAAGAATTCATAATGCCCGTACCTAGTTCGGAAGGCAGTCTTTGGAATATCCTCAGTTCTAATCTTCAGTTGATGATATCGAGAACGAAGATCGATCTTTGAGAAGAATTGTGCTCCTTGAAACTAGTCAAATAGGTCATCAATACGAGGTAGCGGATACCTATTCTTGATGGTGACATGGTTTAATTCCTGGTAGTCGATACAAAGTCGCATACTCCCGTCTTTCTTCTTTACGAATAAAACAGGAGCACCCCAAGGAGATGTACTAGGACAAATGAAACCGATGTCCAATAACTCCTATAATTGGACCTTTAACTCTTGAAGTTCAATAGGAGCCATTCGATATGGGGTTTTAGAAATGGGCTTTGTACCAGGTTCAAGATCAATAAAGAATTCAACTTCACGTTCTGGGGGTATACCGGGAAGTTCTTCAGGAAATACATCAGGAAAATTACTAACAATAGGAATATTATTCAAATCTGACGTGTCTTTATTCAAATCCATAACATGGGATAAGAAAGCTTGACATCCATTTTTTAATAAACGAATGGCTTTATGGCTTGATATAACAGTGATTGATTTTAATGGTTTAGTTGCTTGAATTTGAACAACAGGTTGTTTAGGAATATGAAAACTAATAACCTTACGAAAACAATCAATTTTGGCATGATGAGTAGTTAACCAATCAATCCCTAAAATCACATCAAAAGCAAGTATCTTTAAAGAGATAAGGTCAACAGGTAATGTGATGGTGCCAACTTGGATCAAACAAAATTTATAAACAGTGAATGTGATGAAAGTTTCTCCTAACGGAGTTTCCAAAGATAGGTCAAAGTTTAATTTCTCCATAGTCAAATTTAAACGTTGAGCACAAGTAGGAGAAATAAATGAATGGGTAGCACCGGTATCTAGTAAGGTATAAACTTCATAAGAATTTATGATTAGCTTACCCATAATCACCTCGTTTGGGTTCCTTGCCCTTTGACCAGTCAAGACAAATGCTCTTCCAGGAACCGTTAACTTTGACTTTTCTGGGATAGCCTTTTGAGTCACCATTCCCACTGGGCTTGGTTTCGCTATAGTACAATCTCGAACGATATGTCCTTCATTTCCACAATTATAGCATACCTTGAACTGTTGTGGATAGTTTGGCCTGATATGTCCCTCTTTTCCACATTTATAGCATACGACCGGTGGTCGTTCTCCTCCCTTAGAACTAGTTGCTGCTGGTGCTGACGTCTTCACATTGTCATTGTTAAATCTCCTCCTTTTAAAATCTCCCCCCGACTCGCTTCTTCTATTTTCATGGCCATGATTACCACCAGAGTGGTTACCGCTTTTGTCAGAATATTTTCCTCCCCGCTGGTTTTCATTGCTCCGATGACTGCTGCCACCGGTATGACCCTGGTTGTGGTCCCTCGGTTGAACGAACTCGTTATCTCGCTCAAATAATTGAGCCATGTTGACAACATCTGAATATAAAGAAAATTTATGAGAGATAAGATATTTCCGAATCTCGGGTTTTAAACCTCTCAGAAACATCCTCGTCATTCGTTCCTCATTTTCTACCAAATGAGGTGCAAACCAGGATAACTCTGCGAACTTCGCCTCGTACTGGGACACCGTCATGTTGTTTTGTTCTAATCTAATAAACTCCACCACCTTCATATGGCGAATACGTTCAGGAAAGTACTTGTCATTGAAAAGTTTCTGAAACGTTTCCCAAGACATGCTGAGTGCGACAGGCTGAGTACGCTTCACAGACTCCCACCAGTAGTCTGTCTCTGCCTTGATCGGATCCGACTTTCCCCAGAATTCTGGTGGTCCCAACTCTTTGAACTGCTTGGCTGTGACCAGCTGTGCGTTGCCATTGTTTCTTCCTATATTTTGAACAGGAATCTCCTTCGTCTAGTTTTGCATGAACCGTAAAAAGCTTCTAAACATCTCATTGTTCATTGTCTGCTCAGTGGTGTTGTTTACATGAGGAACATTGCCAGCTTATTGCACGTTCTCCTCATTGGTGAGCAAAGGTGTCTCCACGGTCTCATTTACTCCACTGTTAATATTCTCAGCTGCCATTCTTAACTGCCACAAAACAAGGGATAATTAAATAAATTAACATAACACATATTAACCATATGCTCCGACTGACCAACAAATAAGCTTATGTATGACACACTAGCGAAGGATTACTCGTCTCTCCCCTCCTAGTTCTATTCCCCGATCTCCGCCAGAGACCATATCCCTAAGCTCTGATACCAACTGTGACGCCCCCAAAATAGGTATACAACACCCATTCTGAGTCGCCAAATACATGATACAGAAACAACTACTACTTTATTAATATAATTGTTGTGCAAAATACGACAACACTTAAACTGTGAGTTTCAATACAAATATTGTCATCTAGACAATATCCACACTCAAATAAGTTCTCATTACAATTATTGATACACTATTTTACAAAATAGTGAAGACTACTAAAACAACTTCTAGAACCATCATTCCACACCCCGACTTGTACTCGCTACATTCTCGCCTCCTGAGAAGAAAAATGGAACAAAAAGGAAAAGAGTGAGCTCAACTAACCCAGTAAAGAATATTATGACTAAGATAACATAGAACAAATTATCGTTAGTCTTCAACAGGGAAAAATCTAATGGAATACAATGGACAACAAGTTTTAAATCAATATTCGCAGCGAAAATAATAATTCGTTAGAAGAGTTAAATAGAGAATAAAATCTATTATCTTCTATATATGAATTTAAAAGTCCATTGTCAATATTTTATCCCTGTAACATCAATCAACATATATTTGGAATCAAATATTTATCTTTGCACTACAGGCCAAAAATATTCATCAGTTGGTCATGTTCATCTAGACACCTGTTCATCTTTGCACTACGGGCCAAAGATATTCATCAGAAATCATTCATCTTTGCACTACAGACCAAAGATATTCAGTAATATCATCATTTAGGACTGAGGATGATAAAAATATTTTAAAGAAAATGAATCCAGTGAAGCAAAAGAACAAATATTAGGGATTCGTATTACAGTTTTATCCAAGTTCAATAATACTCTATAATAACTAATTTTGATGCAGAATTCAAAAATAAAGATCAAAACATGGATACAATCAAAGATAGTAACCATAATAGACATCTTGGACAAAAAGAAGAAAATTTTATTTTTTGGTGAATAGTGTCGTATTCGTGAAGTGTCGTATACGTGAATAGTGTCATATACGTGAATAGTAACCCCGACACAAAAAGTTTCAAATTTGATAAAAAGGTCAGACCAATATTTTGGCATAATGATATTGAAAGAAATAATATCATTTACGAAGAAAATAACATCCCTTACCTCGAAAGAATAATACTTCTGGCTGGAATACTGAATATAGTGGTGAAGAGAACTTGCACCGTATAATAACACTCAAAGTATCAAAATACTCACAAGAATACGCTCAATATATCGAGAGAGAAAGAGAGAGAAAACTTTAGTTTCTGGTGTGATTTTCAATTCTAACATAAGCACCCTATTTATAGGAAAATGCTTAGAACACCAAAGTAGAAAATTTAATATAACATTAATATATATAATCAAATTTCTTGCGCCCACTTTCTTAGATCTGAATTCAGCCATTTACATCTCATGCAAGACCCAAAATAATGACCAAAAACGTTTTTCATATTAAAAATAATTAAATCTTCTAAAAAATGATAATCAATTAATCCGGAACTTCAATAATTCATAATAAATAGCCCTTTTATCAGAAAAATTCAAAACTTATGTCTTTTTATAGGAAAATCCATTATCTACAATTTTACAGAAGTAAGATTTTCCAAATTCTAAACAGAAATTGACCGAAATCCACAAATGGACGATTTTACAAGCTATAATTAAATTTCAGTCAAGAAATGGAGTCCACCGACACACAAAACATGTGTTAATCATTTAATGCAACAAAAATACTTTTTCTCCTCATATACTCATATATCCCACATTCATTGTAAAAATATCACCATTATTATATTATTAAAATATAATAATATATTTAAATGAATTATTTTATCAGAAAAAGATAAAATATTAATTTTCAACAATTGTCACATTAAAAATTTTCTCCATCTATATTCACATAAAATGAATATTTTCCTTATCATATAAATTAATAATTAATTATTCACAAATAATATTGCAGAATCACAATACTGACAACCAGGTCGTTCCTAGGAAAGAGGGGGCTTTCCAATAAGGATTTCTCCTTACTGGCGCGCAATTATAATGAGTTATGTTGGTTATTATGTGAAAACTTGAAAGTTTCTTAGAAATCACAAAGGGTTGAAAATCAAACTTTGGTGAAAATAAAATATGAAATTAAATTGATCATATCTCCTATTATATTTTGAATTTTTGGGTGAGGTCAAGTTCCAGAGTTAGGTCTATGAGTTTTGTAACTTATCCAAATGGAATCACTGGAAAAGGTGTTGTAGATTTTTGTGTGGACTAATTTTAGCAAAGGAGTCAAAAGCTGCAATTTAAGAAAAAGCTACTGCCCAGATTTTTAAAAGGGCATTTTCGGCCACTTAATTTGTGAGGAAAATTTTGGCCTTTTGGGACATAACCAACTGAGTATAATAAAAAATTGAATAACAAAAGAAATCACCATGCATGCTGTTACGCCCCCAAAATAGGTATACATCACCCATTCTGAGTCGCCAAATACATGGTACAGAAACAACTACAACTTTATGAATACAACATAAAAACTGTGAGTTTAAATACAAATATTGTCATCTGGACAATATCCACACTCAAATAAGTCCTCATTACAATTATTAATACACTATTTTACAGAATAGTGAGGACTACTAGAGCAACTTCTAGAACCATCATTCCACACCTCGACTAGTTCCCGCTATATTCTCGCCTCCTAAGAAGAAAAATGGAACAAAAAGGAAAAAGGGTGAGCTCAACTAGCCCAGTAAAGAACATTATGACTAAGATAATATAGAACAAATTATCGTTAGTCCTCAACAGGGAAAAATCTAATAGAATACAATAGACAACCAGTTTTAAATCAATCTTCGCAGCGGAAATAATAATTCATTAGAAGAGTTAAGTAGAGAATGCAAACTACTATCTTCTATATATGAATTTAAAAGTTCATCGTCGATATTTTATCCCTGTAACATCAATCAATATATATCTAGAATCAAATATTCATCCTTGCACTACAGGCCAAAGATATTCATCAGTTGGTCATGTTCGTCTAAATACATGTTCATCTTTGCACTACAGGCCAAATATATTAATCAGTCGGTCATGTTCATCTCAACACCTGTTTATCTTTGCACTACGGGCCAAAGATATTCATCAAGAAATCATTCATCTTTGCACTACAAGCCAAAGATATTCAGTTATATCATCATTTAGGACTGAGGATGATGAAAAATATTTTAAAGAAAACGAATCCAGTGAAGCAAAAGAACAAATATTAAGGATTCGTACTTTAAACAATTCCCATTCAAAAATACTTCATAAATAACCAGAGTGGGGTAAAATTCAAGAATGATCAAAATATGGATACAATCAAAGCTAGTGTCCAGAATAGATATTTTGGACGAAAAGAAGAAATTTCATTTTTCGATGAATAGTGTCGTATTCGTGAATAGTGTCGTATTCGTGAATAGTGTCGTATACGTGAATAGTGTTGTATACGTAAATAGTAACTCCGACACCAAAAGATAGAAATTTCACAAAAAACATCATCATACTTCGTGAATAGTACTCGTGAATAGTAACTCGTGAATAGTAACTCATAAATAGTAACTCATGAATAGTAACTCATAAATAGTAACCCCGACATGAAAAAGTTTCAAATTTGATAAAAAGTTCCAACCAATATTTCAGCATAATGATATTGAAGAAATAATATCATTTGAGAAGAAAATAACATCCCTTACCTCGCAAAAACATTACTTCTGACTGGAATACTGGATATAGTGTTGAAAGAACTTGCACCGTATAGCAATACTCAAAGTACTAAAATACTCACAAAATACGCTCGATATTATAGAGAGAGAAAGAGAGAGAAATATTTAGTTTCTGGTGTGATTTTCAATTCTAACCTAAGCACTCTATTTATAGGAAATTGCTTAGAACACCAAAGCAGAAAATTTAATATAATAATAATATATATAATCAAATTTCCTACGCACACAAATCTGGTCAAAACTTCAGCCACACATGTGCCAAAAACAATAAAAATGTTTTTCTTAATAAAAATAATTAAAACTTCTAAAAATCAATTATTTCGGAACTTCAATAATTCATAATAAATAGCTCTTTTATCAGAAAATTCAAATCTCGCGAATTTTTATAGGAAATTCAATTCTCTACAAATTTACAGAAGAAAGTTTTTCCAAATTCCAAACAGAAATTGACCAAAATCCACATACGGACGATTTTACAGGCTATAATCAAATTTCAATCAAGAAATGGGGTCCACCGACACACAAAATATGTGTTAATCATTTAATGCAACAAAAATACTCTTCCTCCTCATATACTCATATATCCCACATTCATCGTAAAATATCATCATTAATATATTATTAAAATAATATATTTAAATGAATTATTTTATCAGAAAAAGATAAAATATTAATTTTTAACAATTGTCACACTAAAAATTTTCTCCATCTATATCCACATAAAATCAATATTTTCCTCATCATATAAATAAATAATTAATTATTCACAAATAATATTACAGAATCACGGTATTGGCAATCAGGTCGTTCCCAAGAAAGAGGGGGCTTTCCAATAAAGATTTCTCCTTACTGGCGTGCAATTAGGTGACCAAACCTCTCCTTATACAGAACTTTCTAAACATTGTCAATAATGTTATCTAATAATATTATTCAGATAATATGAATTATTTCTCTGATAATGGAAAATATTGTGTAGTGACAATTATTGAAACAACAGTAATATAAAATATCAACGCAGCAATTGTTGAATCAATAAAATAAAATACTGAACAGTAATTACTGTAACAATTATTGAGTAGTGCCTTCTTACGTAAGAATCAATAATTGGTGCAATACCGTGTGCTACTGTTCAACAACGCGTATTACTGTGTTTTAACCACTGGATCGTGTGCTACTGTTCAACAACGCGTATTACTGTGTTTTAACCACTGGATATTCCAACACTATTAACGGTAACAACTGCGTCGTTATTTTTAAACAACTTATACTCGTCGTTTTTTTCATCCAATCGATTTCCGTTATGAGGCTCACAAAAGACTGCGTCGTCGTATGAATATTCCCCGACAGCAAGAATATTCCACGACCAATCGAATATTCCCCGACAACAATGAATATTTTATAACCAACTGCTTATTTAAAATATTTGCGAATTTTACCCACAACTAACCACATTAATCAAATCAACCCTTACTATTTCAAAATAATAAATAGAGGAAATTAAATTTTATTTATTAATAATTTGGGGTCTTACACATGCGATAGACAGCACAGGCAAGTTATTCCAACAGAATAATAAAGGACGGAACCAGGTCCGGCGTAAACGTACATACAGGATATTTCGACAGAATAATAAATAATGGAACCAGGTCCAGCGTAAACGCACAGACAGGATATTCCGATAGAATAATAAATAAGGAAATATTAGAAGAATGTCACCATGTATAGGGTAGCCCGCGTATACAGGTTATTCTAATAGAATAATAAATAATGGAATAACAGAAGTTCTCTCCATGAGTACAACAAATAACATCTCTTACCGTAAAAGAAACTGAATATAAGAGTAGGGAAGTAGCAGAATACTTTTCTATAGGTTCTCTTGTAATTCTCTCTCTAGAGTTTCAGTGAATTCGTAAGAAATAATGAAGCAATGAGCTTTTATTTATAGGAAAATTGAATGAATAGTAACTAATTCACGAACGGTCTAGATTGATTTACTATTAAACGGACGGTCCATATTGCTTTACTATTAAAACTTAAAACAATGGTCTATACTGATTTACTATTAAAACTTTAAACCAACGATCCATATTGATTTACTATTATAACTCCACCAGCGGTCCATATTGACTTACTATTATATCTACAACCAACGGTCTGAAAAATTAGCATATCTCCTCATGGAAAAATATTGTACCTATATACCCGAATGCACAGTACTAGAGTAAATAGTAACCGGGTGAATAGTAGCTCATGAATAGTAACTCGTGAATAGTAACTCATGAATAGTAACTTTGTAAATAGTAACTCGTGAATAGTAACTCGTGAATAGTACTCCGACACGAAAAATGTCTCGAATACCCAATTGAACAATATATCCTCCAGACATCAATTATACTAACACAAATAAGTCCAACACAATGGAACTATAAAATTCATCTTTAATCAACACGAACTTATTCATCATTAATATTATAATTCACAATATTTAACAACCAGGTCATTCCCAGAAAATAGGGGGCTTTCCGATAAGGATTTCTCCTTATTGGCGCACAATTAGGTGACCAAACCTCTCATTGACAAAACTTCTAGACATTGTCAATATTACAAATAATAATATGAATAACTTTGTCATCTCAATTATTGATTTAATAATATATCATATAATGCAGATGATACTGTAACAATAATTGAATCAATAATATGAGAAATATGATGCATCAATTACTGTAGCAATAATTGAGTATAGCTGAGTGACTTCTCACGTAAGTATCAATAATCAATACCGTGTGCTACTGTGCAACTACGCGTATTACTGTACTTTTACTACCGGGTAGTTCAACAGTTTTAACGGTAACACCTCCGTATTTATTTTCATAAAGTATTTTTGTCGTTTTCTCAATCCGACAATAATTCTGTTGTGGGGTCCACCAATGATTGTGCCGTTGTACGAATATTCTCTGTTAAAACGAATATTCCCCGACCAATCGAATATTATATAACAACTTGCGTACTTTGCAAAATTTATAAATATTACTCACAACAATAACATTATATCAAATCAATACCATAATATTAAAAAATATAATTCGAGAGAATTATTCTTTATTCATAAAAGCTGGGGTCTTACATATATAATCAAATTTCTTACGCCCACTTTCTAAGATCTGAATTCAGCCATTTACATCACATGCAAGACCCAAAATAATAACCAAAAACGTTTTTCATATTAAAAATAATTAAAACTTCCAAAAAATGATAATTAGTTAATCCGAAACTTCAATAATTCATAATAAATAGCCCTTTTATCAGAAAAATTCATAACTTATGACTTTTTCATAGAAAATTCCATTATCTACAACTTTGCAGAAGAAAGTTTTTCCAAATTCCTAACAGAAATTGACCGAAATCCTCAAACGGGCGATTTTACATGCTATAATCAAATTTCAGTCAAGAAATTGGGTCCACCGACACACAAAGCATGTGTTAATCATTTAATGCAACAAAAATATTTTTTCTCCTCATATACTCACATATCCCACAGTCATTGTAAAAATATCACCATTATTATATTATTAAAATGTAATAATATATTTAAATGAATTATTTTATCAAAAAAAATAAAATATTAATTTTCAACAATTGTCACATTAAAAATTTTCTCTATCTATATCCACATAAAATGAATATTTTCCTTATCATATAAATCAATAATTAATTATTCACAAATAATATTACAGAATCACAATACTGACAACCAGACCGTTCCCAAAAAAGAGGGGGCTTTCCAATAAGGATTTCTCTTTACTAGCGGACAATTAGGTGACCAAACCTCTCCTTAGACAGAACTTTCTAGACATTACCAATAATATTATCTAATAATATTATTCAGATAATATGAATTATTACTCCGATAATGGAAAATACTGTATAGTGACAGTTATTGATACAACAGTAATATAAAATATCAACGTAACAATTATTGAATCAATAAAATAAAATATTGAACAGTAATTACTGTAACAATTATTGAGTAGTGCATTCTTACGTAAGAATCAATAATTGGCGCAATACCGTGTGCTACTGTGCAACAACGCGTATTACTGTGTTTTAACCACCGGGTATTTCAACAGTATTAACGATAACTGTAAGACACCAACTTTTTGAATAAAGATTAAATTTTCTCAAAATATATTTTTGAATATTATGGTGTGGATTTGATATAATGTTATAGTTGTGGGTAATATTTACAAATTTTGTAAAATACTCAATTTGTTATATAATATTCGATTGTTCGGGGAATATTCGTTTTAACAGGGAATATTCGTACAACGACACAATCATTGGTGGACCCCCCACAATGACAAAAATACTTTATGAAAATAACGGCGAAAGTTTTACCGTTAACTGTTAAACTAGCCGGTAGTAAAAATACAGTAATACGCGTGGTTGCATAGTAGCACACAGTATTGATTATTGATGCTTACGTGAGAAGTCACTCAGTTATACTCAATTATTTTTACAGTAATTGTTGCATCATATCTATCATATTATTGATTCAATTATTGTTACAGTATCATCTGCATAAAATGTTTTTTATTAAATCAATACTTGAGACGACAAAGTTATTCATATTATAAATTTCAATATTTACAATGTCTAGAAGTTCTCTCAAGGAGAGGTTTGGTCACCTAATTGCGCGCTAATAGGGAGAAATCCTTATTGAAAAGCCCCCTCTTTCCTGGAAATGACCTGGTTGATAAATATTGTGAGTTATAATATTAATGATGAATGCTGTTCGGAGTTGAATTTGGAGACGCGGACGTGATATTTGAGTCCGGAACGACGAAATTAGTAAAAAAAAGTCTATAAACACAAAATTTTCGGTTGACTTTTTCCGGAAAAGTCAAACTTCGAAATTGCAAAATTTATATTTTTGATAAAAATAGTTTCATTATGTTGGAATTGTCGTGTTAGTGAAAATCGACATTTATTCTGATGATAATTGATGTCTAGGGGTTATATTGATAAATCGGGTAATTTATCGAATAAATGAGTAATTAATTGATACTAATTCACATGCTTATATAACTATTTGTTCACATATGTGTACTATTGAATCACATTATTTACTATTAGGGGAGTTGGTGCAAGTTTGATATTACTTGCATGACTAAGTTAAAAATAGAGGTATAGATGGAGGTACTATACTGTAATTCGTATTTTTCACATGATTATACTATTGATTCACATTATTTACTATTAGGGGATTTGGTTCAAGATTGATAATACTTGCAGGACTAAATTAAAAATAAAAGAAAAGTTTGAGGTATTGTACTGTAATTTTTTGAGCGCCCCAAAACGTGCAAGTATCGAAACTATATTTTTCTATAAATAGAAGCTCATTCTTCCTTCATTTCTCACCAATTCACAAAAACTTTATAGCGATTATTATAGAGAGCAATTATAGAAAGAAGAAGAGAAGTTTGCTACCTCACTATTACAGTATCCAGTTTTCTAAGGTAGGGAGTATTATTTCTTTCTTATCTATGAAGAGAACTTATGTTATTCCATTCTTTATTATTCTGTTGGAATAACCTGTATACGCGGGCTACCCTATACTTGGTGAAATTTTTTTGTTGTTCCATTCTTTATCATTCTGTTGGAACATCCTGTCTGTGCATTCTACGCCGGACCTGGTTCCGTCTTTATTATTCTATTGGAATATCCTGTCTGTGCGTTTTACGCAGGACCTAATTCCGTCTATTTTATTCTGTTGGAATATCTTGTCTGTGCGTTCTACGCCAGACCTGACTCCGTCTTTATTATTCTGTTGGAATATCCTGTCTGTGCGTTTTACGCCGGACCTGATTGCGTCTTTATTATTCTGTTGGAATATCCTTTCTGTGCGTTTTACGCCGGACCTGATTCCATTATTTATTATTCTGTTGGAATAACATGTCTGTGCGGTCTATCGCATGCCTGGTGATTTCTTTAGTTATTCCATTCCTTATTATACTCAGTTGGTTAAAGTTTTAACTTCTATACTCCATGAAATTTGTGGAATATCCTTGATATTTGCGCTTCATCCAGTATCTTTTCATGGAAATATTCTTCTGAGCATTCTTAAATTTTAGTCTACAAAGCAGTATCATGTTGACAATTTGGACGTTATTAGATCCTGGATAAAATAATTCTTGAACTTGTTTCATTTAATTCCTATATCATTGTCATCATCCTCATGTTTATATTTTTTTGAAAGTCATCTGTGGCCTATAGTGCATAGATGGACTTGGTATGATTATGACCAGGGATTATTCGGTGTAATCATGACCGCAATGTTACAAATGATGTGGTTAAAGTCCTCCTTGGCCCGTAGAGCATTGATGGACAGTTGTTGGCATGATTATGACTAGGGATTATTCGGTACCGTAATGTTACAAATGATGTGAAAAAAGTCCTCATTGGCCCGTAGTGCATTGATGGACAATTTTTGGTATGATTATGGCTATGGATTCTCTTTGGCCATAGTGTAAATATGAATTGTTTTATGGCATGATCAGGACCGTTGATGAAAACATGATTATCTTTGGCCCGTGGTGCATGGATAATTCGTGGTCGTGATACTAAAGAATATCCTTGGCCGTAGTGCAGGGGTGATTCGATGATGTGGATTATTTATTAAGCTGAGTCCCAGCGATAAAAGTGATGAAAAACCTTTTAAATCATAAAAGATAGTAGATTTTATTCTCCACTTGACTCTTTTAATGGATTGTTTGTTCCGCTGCAGTTAAACTTGATGGTTAATATATTGTATCAGTTTAACACTGTTGAAAGCTAACGATAATATATTCTGCATTTTTTTAGTCATAATATTTCCTACTGGGCTAGTTGAGCTCACCCTTTTACTTTTATTGTTCTCTTCAGAAAATGAGAACGTAGCAGGGACTAGTCGGGGAACGGAGTGACAGACCAGATGATAACATTAGTAGTCCTCACTTTCAGTGAAATAGTGGAAAATAAATGTAATAATATTCAATTTGAGTTTGAATATTGTCTAAACGCAATATTTGTTTTAAAACTCACAGCTTATGTTTTGTCATATTTTACACGACAGTTGTATAATTAAGTTGTATTTGTATTCTGTACCATGTATTTGACGACTCAGAATAGGTGATGTATACCTAATTTTGGGGGCGTCACAGTTGGTATTAGAGCTTAGGGATATGATCCCTGGCTAATATGTGAGACTAGAACTAGGAGGGGAGAGACGGGAAATTCCTTCACTACTATGACCTACCTATGTTTATTTGGTATTTAATTGGTCAGTCAGAGTGTAGGGATAATATATTTCATGTCAATTAACCCTTGTTTTTATGGAAGTATTTGAAAATGGCATCCGAGAATGTTGAGAACACCAATGGAGCACAGGAGACCGTTGAGTCTACACAGATCAATAACTAGGACAATATGCATCAGGAAGGCAACATCAGGCGAGAGCGGCTCCTATCCAAAATGCAGGTCAAAACACTGACAACTCTCGGACGTTCACCACCAAACAGTTCAAGGAGCTGGGACCATCGGAGTTTATTGGAGAGCCAAAACCACTTAAGGCGAAAGCATGGATAAAGCAGATAACCAAGATATTTGATGTCTTGGGATGCTCCGAGGAACAAAAGGTTCCCTTCGCCACCTTTATGTTGCGTGAAGATGCAGATTACTGGTAGAAATCTGTAAAACGTACCCAGCCTGACGCACTCAAGATGTCTTGGGAGAAGTTCCAAGAGCTGTTTAACGACAAGTACTTTCCCGAAAGTATTCGTCACATTAAGGAGGTGGAGTTTATCAAGTTGGAACAAAAAAATATGACCGTGTCGCAATACGAGGCTAAATTTATGGAGTTATCCCGGTTTGCATCCCATTTGGTTGATAATGAGGAGCGAATGACCCGAATGTTTTTAAGAGGTTTGAAACCGGAGATATGACAATATCTTATTTCTCATAAACTGTGTTTATATTCAGATGTTGTAAATATGGCTCAGTTTTTGGAGGGCGATAACGAGTCAACGCAACCAAGAGAAAGCAGCCGGAAGAATGAAAATACCAGTGGTAACAATCATCAAAACGGTGACAACAAACGTGGAGGGAATGGTAACCACTTCGGTGGTAATCATAGCCAAGACAATAAAAATGGACATTTCAAGAAAAGGAGATTCAACAATGATGGAAAGACGTCAGCACCAACACCTGTTCTTAAGGAAGGAGAACGACCACCTATCATATGCTTCAAATGCGGAGGGGAGGGACACATCAGTCCAAACTGCGTGATGCCGTCCAAAGCATGTTATAATTGTGGAAGAGAAGGTCACTTAGCTTGATTTTGTCGTTCACCGAAGATAAATTTAGCTAGGATGGAGGCACCAAAGGCCATCCCAGAAAAGTCAAAGTCGGTAGTGCAAGGGAGAGCGTTTGTTGTGACCTCCCAAAAAGTAAGGAACCCGAACGAGGTTATCACGGGTAAGCTTATGATAAACTCTAGTAAAGTATATACCTTAATTGATACCGATTCTACCCATTCTTTTATTTCTCCTACTTGCGCTTAACGTTTAAATTTGACTCCGGAGAAATTAGACTTTAACTTATCTGTTGAAACTCCATTAGGAGAAACCTTCATTACATCCACTGTTTATAAGTCTTGTTTGATTCAAATCGGTAACCGCACGTTACCTGTCGATCTTATCTCCTTAAAAATACTTGCATTTAACGTGATTCTAGGGATTGATTGGTTAACTACTCATCATGCTAAAATTGATTATTTTCGTAAGGTTGTTAGCTTTCATATTCCTAATAAACCTATTATGCGAATTCAAGCGAGCAAACCATTAAAATCAATCACGGTCATCTCAAGCCATAAAGCTATTCGTTTATTGAAAAACAGATGTCAAGCTTTCTTAGCTCTTGTCACGGATTTAAATAAAAATACGTCAGATTTGAAAGATATTTCTATTGTTAATAAATTTCCTGACGTATTCCCTGAAGAACTTCATGGCCTACCCCCAGAGCGTGAAGTTGAATTTTGTATCAACCTTGAACCCGGTACAAAACCCATTTCCAAAGCCCCATATCGAATGACTCCTATTGAACTTCAGGAGTTAAAGACCCAATTGCAGGAATTTTTAGACATTGGTTTCATTCGTCCTAGTACGTCTCCTTAGGCTGCTCCTGTTCAATTTGTGAAGAAGAAAGATGGGAGTATGCGACTTTGTATTGATTATCGGGAGTTGAATCATGTCACCATCAAAAAATAGGTACCCATTGTCACGTATTGATGACCTATTTGATCAGTTACAAGGAGCACAATTTTTTTCAAAGATCGATCTTCGTTCTGGATATCATCAGCTAAAGGTTAAAACTGAGGATATTCCAAAGACTTCCGTCAGAACTCGGTACGGGCATTATGAATTCTTAGTCATGTCTTTTGGATTGACTAATGCTCCTTCTGCCTTCATGGATATGATGAACCGAGTATTCAAGGAATATTTGGATCACTTTGTGGTTGTCTTTATTGATGAGATCCTTATTTATTCCAAAAGCCGTGAAGATCATGAGCAACACTTGAGGTTGATACTCCAAAATCTTCGTGAATATAAGCTTTATGCCAAGTTAAAGAAATGTGAGTTCTGGCTTGAGGAAGTAGCATTCCTTGGGCACGTAGTATTAATTCATAGAATATCCGTTGACCCGGCAAAGATTGAAGCTATTCAAAGCTCGGAGCAACCCAAATCAGTGACCGAAGTACGTAGCTTTCTCGGTTTAGCTGGTTATTATCAGAGATTCGTAGAAGGATTTTCTCGAATCGCTACTCCATTAACTCAGCTGACTTGGAAAGATACAAAGTTTGGTTGGAGCGAGGAATGTGAGAAGTGTTTTCAAGAACTCAAAAGGAGACTCATTTCAGCACCTGTTCTGACAATACCATCTGGTTCGGAGGGATTTGCCATCTATAGTGATGCTTCGGGCAAAGGGTTAGGATGTGTTCTCATGCAACATGGGAAAATCATAGCCTATGCCTCAAGACAACTCAAAGAATATGAGAGGAATTATCCTACTCATGATCTAGAGTTGGCAGTTGTTGTCTTTGCACTTAAAATTTGGAGGCATTACTTGTATGGAGAGAAAGTGGAGATCTTTACGGATTATAAAAGCCTCAAATATTTCTTCACTCAAAAGGAACTCAATATGTGACAACGACGTTGGCTTGAACTGTTGAAAGATTATGATCATACCATCCAATACCATCCTGGAAAAGCGAACGTGGTAGCTAACGCACTGAGTAGAAAATCATATGCGGGTACGAATGCAATAATGTCAACACAAAGGCCCATTTTGTATGACTTGCAAAGGATGGAGTTAGAGATAAAGACTCCAGGGACCCACATGATGATGGCAAACATACGAGTAGAACCGACTTTAATCGATAAAGTTAAAGCTGCTCAAGCTACAGACCTGGAGCTAATGAGTATGAAGAATAAAGTGCAAGAATGTGCTATGCCGGAAGCAAGAATCGATGAGGAAGGAATACTTCGAGTCAACTCCAGACTTTGTGTTCCTAACAACCCTGATTTAAAGTATAAAATCATGATGGAGACGCACAACACACCGTTTGCAATCCATCCTGGGAGTACCAAAATGTATCGTGATCTTCGACATACATTTTGGTGGAGCAATATGAAGAGAGAGATAGCAGAGTTTCTCAAGGTGTTTAACTTGTCAATGAGTCAAGGCGAAGCATCAAGTACCAAAAGGTCCATTGCAACCACTTGAAATTCCAGAATGGAAGTGGGAGCACATTACCATGGATTTTGTTACCAGTCTTCCCAAAGTTTCTCAAGGCATAAATGCGATTTGGGTCATTGTTGATAGATTGACCAAGTCTGGTCATTTCTTACCAATACGAGAAACTTATACACTTGAACGTCTTGCTCGTATGTACATAAACAAGGTTTTAAGATTGCATGGTATGCTAGTATCCATAGTTTCTGATCGAGACCCAAGATTCACTTCAAGATTTTGGGTTAGTTTGCAAAAAGCTATGGGCACGGATTTATGATTTAGCTCGGCATATCATCCTCAGACGGACGGGCAGTCGAAGAGGACAATTCAAACTCTTGAAGATCTATTAAGACTCTGTGTCATTGACTTCAAGGGAAGTAGGGACAAGTTCTTACCATTGGTGGAGTTTTCCTACAACAACAGTTATCAAGCAAGTATTGACATGGCTCCATTCGAGGAGTTGTATGGAAGAAAGTGTCGTTCTCCAGTATGCTGGGATAATGTGGGTGAAGCAATGTTTTTGGGACCAGAGTTGGTACGTATGACTACGGAAAAGATTCAAATGATCCGACAACGTATAAAAACCTCACAAGATCGACAAAAGAGTTATGCTGATCTTCATCGAAAGGACGTAGAATTCGATATTGGAGATCATGTGTTGTTACGTGTTGCTCCATGGAAAGGAGTTACAAGATTTGGAAAGAGAGGAAAGCTCAATCCTCGATTCATTGGCCCATTTTTAATCCTCGATCGAGTAAGAACTGTGGACTATAGACTTGCGTTACTGCCAAGTATGTCTCATGTTCATAACGTTTTTCACATATCCATGTTACGTAAATATGTGAAAGTCCCAAACCACATTATTAAGTTAGAACCGAACGAAATAGAGGAAAATTTAACGTATGAAGAGGTTCCTGTTAAAATCTTGGATAAGAAGGAACATATTCTATGCTCCAAGGTTATACCTCAAGTTAAAGTTTTGTGGAGAAACCACGATGTTGAGGAAATGACTTGGAAATTAGAATCTGAAATGAAATCAAGGTATCCTCACCTCTTCGACATACCAGGTACGCACCATAATTTCGAGGACTAAATTTCATAAGAAGGGGAGGTTGTAAGACCCCAACTTTTTGAATAAAGATTAAATTTTCTCTAAATTTATTTTTGAATATTATGGTGTGGATTTGATATAATGTTATAGTTATGGGTAATATTTATAAATTTTACAAAGTACGCAAGTTGTTTTATAATATTCGATTGGTCGGGGAATATTCGTTTTAACAGGAAATATTTGTACAACGGTACAATCATTGGTGGACCCACACAACAGAATTATTGTCGGATTGAGAAAATGACAAAAATACTTTATGAAAATAACGGCAAAATTTTTATCGTTAGCTGTTAAACTACCCGGTAGTAAAAGTACAGTAATACGCGTGGTTGCATAGTAGCACACGGTATTGATTATTGATGCTTATGTGAGAAGTCACTCAGTTATACTCAATTATTGCTACAGTAATTGCCGCATCATATCTATCATATTATTGATTCAATTATTGTAACAGTATTATTTGCATAAAATGTTTTTTATTAAATCAATACTTGAGATGAAAAAGTTATTCATATTATAATTTTCAATATTTACAATGTCTAGAAGTTCTGTCAAGGAGAGGTTTGGTCACCTAATTGCACGCCAATAGGGAGAAATCCTTATTGGAAAGCCCCCTCTTTCCTGGGAACGACCTGGTTGATAAATATTGTGAGTTATAATATTAATGATGAATGTTGTTCGGAGTTGAATTTGGAGATGCGAACGTGATATTTGAGTCCGGAATGATGAAATTAGTAAAAATTGTCTATAAACACAAAATTTTCCGGGATTCACTATTTGGTCAAAAAGTTAACAGTTGACTTTTTCGGGAAAAGTCAAACTTTGAAATTTCAAAATTTATATTTTTGAAAAAAATAGTTTCATTATGTTGGAATTGTTGTGTTTGTGAAAATCGACAGTTATTCTGATGATAATTGATGTCTGGGGTTATATTGATAAATCGGGTAATTTATCAGATAAATGAGCAATTAATTGCTACTAATTTACATGCTTATATAACTATTTATTCACATATGTGTACTATTGAATCACATTATTTACTATTAGGGGAGTTGGTGCAAGATTGATAATACTTGCATGACTAAGTTAATAATGGAGGTATAGATGGAGGTATTATACTGTAATTCATAATTTTCACATGATTATACTATTGATTCATATAATTAAACTATTGATTCACATTATTTACTATTAGGGGAGTTAGTGCAAAATTGATAATACTTGCAGGATTAAATTAAAAATAAAAGAAAAGTTGGAGGTATTGTACTGTAATTTTTAAGCCCCAAAACGTGCAATTATCAAAACTATATTTTCCTATAAATAGAAGCTCATTCTTCCTTCATTTCTCACCAATTCACAATAGCTTTAGAGCGATTATTATAGAGAAAAATTATAGAAAGAAGAAGAGAAGTCTGCTACCTCACTATTCCAGTATCCAGTTTTCTAAGGTAGGGAGTATTATTTCTTTCTTATCTATGAAGAGAACTTATGTTATTCCATTCTTTATTATTCTGTTGGAATAACCTGTATACGCGGGCTACCCTATACTTAGTGAAATTTTTTTGTTGTTCCATTCTTTATCATTCTGTTGGAACATCCTGTCTGTGCGTTCTACGCCGGACCTGGTTCCGTCTTTATTATTCTATTGGAATATCCTGTCTGTGCGTTTTACGCAGGACCTAATTCCGTCTATTTTATTCTGTTGGAATATCTTGTCTGTGCGTTCTACGCCAGACCTGACTCCGTCTTTATTATTCTGTTGGAATATCCTGTCTGTGCGTTTTACGCCGGACCTGATTGCGTCTTTATTATTCTGTTGGAATATCCTTTCTGTGCGTTTTACGCCGGACCTGATTCCGTTATTTATTATTCTGTTGGAATAAAATGTTTGTGCGGTATATCGCATGCCTGGTGATTTCATTAGTTATTCCATTCCTTATTATACTCAGTTGGTTAAAGTTTTAACTTCTATACTCCATGAAATTAGTGGAATATCCTTGATATTTGTGCTTTATCCAGTATCTTTTCATGGAAATATTCTTCTGAGCATTCTTGAATTTTAGTCTACTAAGCAGTATCATGTTGACAATTTGGACATTATTAGATCCTGGATAAAATAATTCTTGAACTTTTTTTATTGAATTCTTATATCATTGTCATCATCCTCATGTTTATATTTTTTTTGAAAGTCATCTGTGGCCTATAGTGCATAGATGGACTTGGTATGATTATGACCAGGGATTATTCGGTGTAATCATGACCGTAATATTACAAATGATGTGGTAAAAGTCCTCATTGGCCCGTAGAGCATTGATGGACAGTTGTTGGCATGATCATGACCATTATTGAATACACAAATATTCTTGGCTCGTAATGCATGGATAATTGTGGTCGTGATACTAAAGAATATCATTGGTCGTAGTGCAGGGGTGATTCGATGATGTGGATTATTTATTAAGCTGAGTCCCAGCGATAAAAGTGATGAAAAACCTTTTAAATCATAAAAGATAGTAGATTTTATCCTCTACTTGTCTCTTTTAATGGATTGCTTGTTCCGCTGCCGTTAAACTTGATGGTTGTTATATTGTATCAGTTTAACACTGTTGAAGGCTAACGATAATATATTCTGCATTATCTTAGTCATAATATTTCCTACTGGGGTAGTTGAGCTCACCCTTTTACTTTTATTGTTCTCTTCATGAAATGAGAACGTAGCAGGGACTAGTCGGGGAACGGAGTGACGGATCAGATGATAGCATTAGTAGTCCTCACTATTCAGTGAAATAGTGGAAATTAAATGTAATAATATTGAATTTGAGTTTGAATATTGTCTAGACGACAATATTTGTATTAAAACTCACAGCTTATGTTTTGTCGTATTTTACACAACAGTTGTATAATTAAGTTGTATTTGTATTCTGTACCATGTATTTGACGACTCAGAATAGGTGATGTATACCTAATTTTGGGGGCGTCACAGTAACAACTACGCCGTTATTTATAAACAACTTATACTTGTCGTTTTCTTCATCCAATCATTTTTCGTTATGAGGCCCACACAAGACTGCGTCGTCGTACGAATATTCCACGACAGCAATGAATATTTTATAACCACTTGCTTATTTGAAATATTTGCGCATTTTACCCATAACTAACCACATTAATCAATTCAACCCTTACTATTTTAAAATAATAAATAGAGAAATTCAATTTCATTTATAATAAGTTGGGGTCTTACAACAACATAATACTACTTTCTTTAACTTGTAGGACAAAATAAAGTCCAAACAAGAAATATACAAGCAATATAACAAATACACACATAACTACATGGTGAAAAAGGTATAGAGTTTCAAAAATCACAACAAACATGCAGACAAAAACCATAGAAGGAAAAAAACACCACCAAAATAATTAATGCTTACTTGAAAGACAGCGACTCAGTGAGACGGCGAGTCGGCGACGACGAGAGGCGTGAAGAGACAGACAGAGTCACTAACCAGTGAGTCAGAGTCAGTGAGGGTCGAGACGAGAGGCAGAGACCGCGCCGGAGACTGAGACTGGGGGAGGTGGAGGCCGCGCCGGAGACTTGAGATTGTCGAGAGTCGATCGAGAGTGATTGAGTGAGGAATCGAGAATTCTCGTTTTGAGATCTCAGATCTGGGCGACTGGTGAGTGGGTTAGGGCGAAATGGGATTGGGGGAAAACTCAGAAAACAAAATGGGGGAATACTGATACTCTGATAGTCGAATAGAAGTTAATAGATAATATAATTAATAATTAATTTTTTTTAATATTAAAATTCGGTTATTCGGGTACCCGAATAATCTGTTTTTGAAAACCGAAACCGAAACCGAATACTGAATAATAATTTGGATATAACCAAAATTCCAAAAAAAAAAACCGAAAATCAAAATAATTCCGTTAAAATAATTCGGTTCGATTCAGTTCGATTCAATAGTTCGATTTTATCAGTTTTTTGCTCATTCCTATTCCCAGGACCACGTGTACGAAGTTTCCAAAGAATAAAAGTCCACTATACTATACCAGATGGTCTACGGAGATATTTACTTGTATAAATAATATTTGTAGCACATGCTTCTCGTTTTATTCAGTTCAGTGCATATGGTCCAATTTTTATAGACTTGGCGTTTTATTTTGAGTGGTAAGGCCGCCAAACAAAGACTAATACTTTATACAGGTGCGTGTATGCAATGACTTCACGCGCCTAACTTTTGATTGGTTTTTCTGTTATTATTATTTCATGCTTATGACTTATCTTTACTTACTTGGTGGGTAATATGACAGTCAGTCAGTCTAGTCATCGTGTTCATCTTGTCAGCCCAATTATAAGAACCATCTATAGTTTCTTTTCTAAAATATACCGCCACGTGTCTTGTCCAAGTAGGATAGGTCCTGCCCCAACTGTCAGTAAATATTTATATTATGTTAGTAATATATATATCTTTACTATTCTTTATTAATGCTAACCACCTCTAAAAATTGATTTTTCTTATCATTGAATAAGTTAAAAGTCAGACTTTCTTCTTTTTGTTTGGTAGAAACACTATGGGATTGGGTTGTCCTAAAAATGTACTACTTGTAAAAGTCAAACTTTGAATACTTATAATACCAACTTTTATAGATAATTTAATTTCACAATATCTCCATTCACGTATCCGGTAGTTATGTGGAGTGATAATAAAAAAAGGTAGGTAGGTACGTACTTCCTAAATTAATTAATGTAGCTCATTATGTAATGTGAGTGTAATATTATGTTAATAAATATTTGATTGCAACTAACATGGATAGAATTAAATTAAAATAAATTAAAATGAGACTTTTCTTAATTAATTAATACGCACATAAATAAAGTAGTTGTTGATTCTTATATTGGTGTTTCTATTTTTAATTCATAATAAATATTTAATATATATATATATATAATTCTAATAAAATTTTAATTATAAATAACTAAAAGATTAGCTGATTAGGTCATGATAAATATGGGAAAGAGTAGCATTTAAGCTAGCCATTTCTGTAAAATTCGTATTTAGAGAAAAACATTTTTATTTATTTTAAATCATGAGAACAAAATTTAGCATTAAATAAAGTTGTCTCCCAAAAATTTTGAAGAAAATTAAAAGCTAAATAATGAAAAGTCAATCTCTTGACGATATAAATTTATTCTAACTAATTTATAATGATAACGTACTTATAGAGAACTAATTACAATTTACCAGTAATAAATCCAATCAATTTAGAGGTTAAAATTTTATAAATTAAATAGGAAAAAAAATAAAGAACAGGAGTGGAGAGTCCAGTCGGTTAAAATGAGGAAATTGGATATGCACGAACAATTAGAGGATGACAACACAATAAATAAAAAGAATAGAAGAAGTCGGTTACACGGTTGGCGACCTTCTTCTTTCCCTTCGTGTAGGGACGGCTGGCTGCTCCCCTCCCCTTCCCTTCCCTTCCCTTCCCTTCCCTTCTGGCTGCTCCTTTTTAAGTCTTAACGCGGGCGGCCCAGCGTTCCTTCTCTGACTTGGAATCAGTCTTTAGTCTTCTCTACTCACTCCCTTACTCACTACTATATACATACAAATAAAGAAACTTATATATTATTATTATTTTAATTTATCAGTTATTATTTCATTTTAAGATTAATGAAAAAACAAATTATTTTTATTTTCAAGGGAAAAATGATACGTATTGGGATTTTATTTATCAATTTTTGTTGTCGTCATTAATAAATATAAATAATATTTTTTAAAAAAAAATATAATATAGTTGACCATCTTTATAATTTTATCAAATGTTATATATTGAATATACATTGAATTGTAATTTAAAATAAAAAAATTTATATAAAAATATCAAAAATACACATAAAAATAGTACACTCCCCCTATCCCCTATTCAAACCGACCGACTTCAGTAGTCCACTACAACTCCCACCCACTTGGTACTCACACCTTCACTCCACCTGTATTTTTTAGACAAGTAGTAGTTACTTGGCCAACTCTCTTACTTAATATCCTCACACCTGGCACGCAGCTTCCCTCCCTTTCCCCTCCGTCCATTCTATTTCTATATAAGCAAACACATGTTACACTTCTACCTTCATTATTTTCATTATCAACTCCCACTACTTTCTCTCTCTAAAATTCTCGACTAATGGCACTCGAAGCTCTGAATTCACCGACAACTACACCCGCTCCAACTTTCCAATACGAGAACCGGTACTTGGAGTCGTGGACAAAGGGTAAGCGCTCAAAACGACCCCGTAGTATGGAGCACCAACCGACTGAAGAAGAGTACCTCGCTCTTTGCCTAATTATGCTCGCTCGTGGCGGCAACCGAAGCGGTGACGCCAAAATTAGACACTCTGTTGCTCCTCCACCTCCGCCGCCATCATCGTCGTCGGAATCGAAGCTTGTTTACAAGTGTAGCGTATGCGATAAGGCTTTCGGTTCTTACCAAGCTCTCGGCGGACACAAAGCCAGTCACCGAAAGCACGCCGGAGGAGACGAGAATTCGGCCACTACCTCGGCCATCACCGGAACTACGACTGCCACCACGGCCAACGGCGGTGGGAGGACTCACGAGTGCACGATTTGCCACAAGTGTTTTCCCACCGGACAGGCCTTGGGAGGACACAAGCGGTGTCACTATGAAGGCGGTAGTGCCGCCGCCGGTGCTGGCAGCAGCGGCGTCACCACATCAGAAGGTGTAGGGTCCACCGTCAGTCACCGTGGATTCGACCTGAACTTACCGGCCTCGCCTGAATTTTGGGCCGGATTTGGAGAGGACGAGGTTGAAAGTCCTCACCCGATGAAGAAGTCCCGACTTTCGATGCCGGCGAAGCTTGAATTGCAGAAGATTTAAATACTAGTTTTTATATTATTTTGGATTGCATACAATTTTTTTGTTGTATATAGAATTTGAACTAGCGAGCTCTTTTGTGTGCGAGAATATGATAATTCTATTCAATTTATATATTCAACTAATTCATTTTATTTTATTTTGGATCAAGGGTTTTACTCTTTACTACCCCAAGGATTAGGGAAATGACATAATTTATATTTACAAATTAATATATAATATAATGTTTTTTTTGACATTTAAATAAGCCCATGACATGATCTTCATTTGGAGCTTTTAGGCTATAACCAGCTTATTGTCATATGGACGACTATATAATTTGCATACCTAAAAGACAACATATTTTCCCAGACACATTTTAAAATGTTCACCACAACAAAAGTTGGTTGATAGTTGACAATTAATGACATTATCCACCGATATATAAAACCACATTTTTGGGACAATTTAAGAGTTCATTTGATGGATTGTGAGCTGATAAAAGTAGAATAAAATTCGTGAAAAATAAGATTAAATTTTGACATTAAATAATGGCGAGAATAGGAAAAAAATGAGTGAGATTTTATTTTAGCCCTAATAACACAAATATTGAGTTATTAGTATACCTGGCAAAGATGGCCCACGGGCCGGCTCACTCGTCACGGGCTGGGCTTTGGACCGTGAATTTTTAGCTCATAAAATTTGGGACTTTTTTGGCCCGGCCCGTGAAGGCCCGGCTAGCGGCCCGTGATTCTGTTTTTTTTTATATTTTTTTAAAATAAAATGTTGTTACTTGTGGGTTACGAGGCTTAAACACAAGACTAGTAAATAAATAAATAAGAGTTCAAACCAACTGAGCTACAACAACTATTTATTTTTAATGCAATCTGTTAGTTCCTAGTATGCACAAGTTATCTAGAAGGGGGGTTGAATAGATATTTGAAAATCATTTCGTTTTAACTTATTTTTAGATAATGATTAAAACTTTGCGGAATTAGTATTTGTTTTAATCTTCTTTACCAAGCGATGGAGTTATGAGCGAGTAAGGCAGTTATAACAGTTATAGCATGAATGTAAACGACACAATTATTTTTAAGTGGTTCAGAGCACTCAAAGCTCCTAGTCCACTCTTCTACTCAACGAGTAGGATATCCACTAAGGATGTCTTTTACAATCTTCTGAATCACACATATTCCTTCTAGACCGGCAGTCTAGGAACTTCTCTAGTTCACTCTTAAACTCTTCAAGTCCAACAGACTTGGCTTTCTTACAGTTCACTACGAACTCTTCAAGTCCAGCAGACTTGGTACTTTTCTTCAGTTGATTGATAGTTGTTGAGTTCTTGATGTTTGCTACTCAGTTGCTGTGTAAGCACTGGTTCGTTAAGAACTGAGTAGCTGAGCAAACTTTGCAATATCTCAGTTCGTAGAGTTGAGCTTGAGAGAGATGTTTACGTTGTTTGATTAATGCTTGCTTATTTCTCTCTCATCTGTCTGATCTGTATATATGTGATGTTGAAAACTATCCGTTGGATCCATCCGTTGTGGCATTAAATGCATCTGAACTTTATGTACTCTGATGGAGACATTTCTGCACATCTTCTGAATTCTGTATTTTGGCCTACTGACACTGCAGGCTGCTTTCTCACCTACCACCTGAAAATGTATTTTGTCCCTCTTACCCATGGTACTATCCTTAGCTTCTTCACTACGCTTCTTTGTTGCATACTAAGGATATTTCATATATTTTGGGACTGATGAGCACTGCAGCATCTGGGATCCATTCCTCACTTGTTGAAAACACAGATCACGAGGATCGACGTTTTCTGACATGAGACAGATGATGCTCTACGATTTGGATCGTGGTGTTCTACGATTTAGATCGTAGCGTCTTTGACATTTTTGCATACTACAAAGCTATTAGTTCGAGAGCACTACGATTTCCCTTCATCCTTCGCACACTACGATCTTCTCTTTCTCGTGTTGTTGACTCTACGTTCCCGAGAGCACACTACGATCTTCTCTTGCTCGTGTTGTTGACTCTACGTTCCCGAGAGCACACTACGATCGTTGACTTGTAAAACTTCATGTTTTCTTCAGCATACTGCGATCGTAGAGTTGGCTCGGCAAACGTTGGGACCACTCTACGATTTCTGAAGAGTCCCCTTCAAGGCAAACACACTACGATCTTTAGGCTCTACGTTTTCTGCCTTGACTTCTACAATGTTGATTAGATGGATGCACTACGATTTCTTCAAGACTAATCTATTACATCTTAAGATCAACCTAACAGTTTTGATCTTTCTATCTATACATTCTTTATCAAAATGGTACACGTTGAAAGCTTAGATCAACCTAAAAACTTTGATCTATCACTAAGTCCTTGTACATATATTCATTTAAGGACCTTACAAATAATCATTAACATATACATTTAAAACATTAAATCATAATATGCATTCTCCCAACAATCTCCCCCTATTTGATGTTGACATAACCAAGAAGATTTGTTGTCTTGATTATTAGTGACTAGATGCATTTGTTGGAAATTTAAACATAACTTAGTATTTCAGTGAGCAGCTGAAATTTCTAGAGAATAAGTATGAATTTATTGATGATTAGAAGATATTACAATTCAACATTACATCAATAGGAAATTTAAGTTTTAACTTATCTCTGTTTCCTTGACCTCTTATTTGGAGGTGGGTTGGCATACTCCTCAGTCCTTCTCTTCCTTTGAGCTTCCTCATTTCTTGCTAACTCTTCCAGCTCGCTTAGACTTAGAACTGGATTCTCTTCATGTCTGCACATGAATGCAGAATCTCCAATTGGCATTCTTATGCGTACCGTAGACACGTCTTGTGAGCTAGGAGTTGGCTCCTTATGACTCAGAAGAATAGCTGTTACAATTGTCTGCTGACTAGATCGTTAAGTCTGATGATGTCTTGCAGGAGGGCTTCGTGATGTTTGAGCATGAAATTGACTTCTCCCCCTTTCTTGAGTTTCATGACCTCTTCCTCTGCCTTGGCCTCCTTGATCTCCTTTCCCTTTATTATTCTCCCCCCTTTATGTCAGCGTCTAAGGTTCGAATATCGGCAGACAACCAATTAACTCCTTGAACAAGCTCATTCAATTGGCTTTGGATTTGAGCAATGTCCTCTCTATTCTCCTTGATCTGTTTTTCAACTCTAGCTTCTTTATTTTGGAGGACTGTCAGAATCATATCATTATGTTTCTCCTGATTGGCATACGATTTCTGGAAGTCATAGATAGAAGCTTTCAGGTTGAGAATATTGTCCAACATAATTTGATGTTGACGATCTTGGTGTTTCTGCATTTCAAGCACAACCTCTCTTTGTTTGGCAGCAACCTGGAAGTGGATTTCATCTCTATATGATATACTCTTCAGAATCTCTTTGATAATTTCCCTTTGCCTTTTGGTAAGCTCAGTATTCATAGTGCCAGTGAGATTATTTGCAGCTGTGATCATTTGGTTTAGTCAGATATTGATGAGATCAGAGTGAGTTTCCAGGCTTTCTTCTATAGACTTGATCATATTTTCAGAGGCGTCTTTCAAGTCATCCTTGGTAGGCAGGCTTGGGAGAGTATCATTTGCTTGAGGATTGTTCTTTGGAAGGGTTTTTGGGTGAGATTGATCTTGCAGATTGTAAAGAGCGAGATCAAGACTGAAGTAGTCATGTGATGAGGAGGATGGTATATTAGCTGGAGGGGCTTGGGTTTGGATATTTGGGATAGGTGACTCTACGATTTCAATATTGGACTCTATGCTGTGGCTTGAGTCTGGAATCGTAGAGTTGGTGATTTGAGGGAGCAGGGTAAGGTTGACTTCTTCTGGTTCTTCAGTTACAGAATTTTGGGATTCTGCAACTGGAAACTGATTTACTGGATTAAGAGTTACTTCCAGCCATTTAACAAATTCATAGAAATAGCTAAATGAAGATGATGGCAGGTGATTAACTCTAAAACTGGTAGGGATAGACAATACCTCAGGCTTATCTGTTGATGAGGAATGGTTGGTAAGCAGCTTTTTGGCAAAGATGACTTTCCCTAGAAATCCATTAGCCAGAACTGAGATTGCTGGATATTCCTTAAAGCTCCAGAACATGTGATCCCATGAGTTCAGAATTTGAGCTTGATGGTACGCCATCATGGGTAGGTAGGAAAACAGTTGAGTGTACATATAGCTCTTAAATCCATCTTTCCCTACACCAGTGATTTTAAGCTCATCATTATCATCGTTTTCTTCTTCATTTACTTCTGAAGATTCCATTATCTCAATGGTCTCTGGAGGGTTTGGTATTGGCTCAATTTCATCTTGAGCAAGGACCTCTTCTTCAGCCATTGGGATATCATGAGGCTCCCCCTCAGCATGAACATCTTCTTGGAGGTTAAAAAACTCCCCCTTAGTTGGTATATCTTCTTGAGCTGAAGACTTCTCCCCCTCAGCTGGTGTATACTCAATCATGAGAATTTTAGGGATTTCCCCCTCAGCTGGAGCATCTTCTTCTAAGTTTGCTTGGGACAATTCTACTTTTGCAGCCATACTATTGGCTTCCTTCTTCAACACTTTTTCATTTTTCAAGAATATACTTCTTGACCAGCTTTCTTTTTGCTTTGCTGGGTTTAGCCACAACTTCTGGACTCTCTTGAGTCTTAACTTTGTCATGTTGAATAACTACTATTCTTGAGGCAGCTTCTTCTATTTCTGCCACACTTGGCCTCGTTTCAGAGAACATCAGAGTCTTTACGATCGAAGAAACTGTTGGTCTTTTAGACTTATGACCAGTTTTGTTCTTCTTTAGGATCTGTGAAATGGTGGCTTGATCCTCTTCAGATTCTTCTTTTTGTTGCATCTTTCTTAGCCTTCTTAGAGTCTCTATATCAGAGGACTCTACAGGAATATTAGTTGTAGATCCTTGAGGCTCTTCGACTTGTCTTACCCTTAGCTTTCTCTTGCCCTTCCTTTTTCTGGCAAGAGCAGAGGGTTCTCCCTTATCTGCTTCTCCTTCTTCTTCTTCAACTTCTCTGACAATAGACATGCCTCCTGGAAAGCCTACCTCCTTTAGTTCCCCAGTTCTCCCACTGGACTCTGTCATCATTAGAATATAATCAGCAGGGTTCCTTTCCCAGTTCTTAAATAACTGTTGTGTCATTCTTCGATTTGGGTTGATGGCTTCTCCTTCATTATTCCCTATTTTGTCACCCAGTGCAGATTGCAGAATGATGTTTATGAATCTCCCATACAGCATCTTTGGGGTGCTCATTGATTTCTTTGAGTTGATGATCCACTTACCGATCCACTCGAGCAATAAAACCCCATAGTTGAGTTGTGTACCATGAACCATGGCCGACGTGAGCTTAAGCTGAGTCTCATTTACCGAGTCATGACCTGAGCTCTTACAGCAGATGCATTTCCCAATAATGTCAGCCAAAAATTCGTACCTTTGAGGGAACTCCTTCTTTTTGTAGCCTTTCACAGAGGGATTCTTCTTGTGGTGCATTTTCTTCGAGCCCTCTTGGAAGCTTATGCTGTCTAGAAATGGGTGCCCTGCGTTCTTGAAACCTAGGGCCAGATTGAAGTTTTCTTCCCTTTGCTTCATCTCAACTCCTCTTACTCGTGTAGTGATGGTGCTTTGTTTTTACACTCCATTCTTGTAGAACTCCTTCACTAGCTTGGGATAGATGAGGGTGTCCCATTCATAGAGTCTGTCCTACGATCGTTGAGTCTGTCCAGTAGTCGTTGAGTCTGATCACCATTCGTAGAGTCTGTCCTACGATCGTCGAGTCTGTCTGGATCATTGTGATGAGTTTTTAACTAAGCTTCTTTTTAAGGTAACTCAGGAAGGGCCAACCTCTTGGTGTGATTCAAGGGTTAGGTTTGTCCCTGAGGCACCTCTTAGAGAGATTGCTTTGTTATGAAGCTTGTCATCACAGGATTCACTTTGCTTGTTGAAAGGGCTTTTGGTCATCGTCGAGTCTGCACTATGATAGTTGAGTCTTTGCTATGATCGTTGAGGTAGTTGTTTGTTCGGCTCTACGATCGTGAACTTTTCTTGATCATGTCTACGATTTTGAGTACAACCTTTATATCTGTAGTAGTTAGCATAATCTAGAGCAAACATTTCATGGTTGAAGATTTAGCATGCCTAGCTCACTTATTAACTTGTTAAATCTGGATTCATCTAGTGGTTTTGTAAAACATCAGTAAGTTGATTTTCAGTAGGGATATATTGTAAAGATATAGTTCCATTTTGCACATGATCCCTAATGAAGTGATACCTTATTTCTATATGCTTGGTCCTAGAATGTATGACAGGATTATGAGTTATTGCTATGACACTTGTGTTATCACAGTGTATGGGAATAGATTTGAAATCGAACCCATAGTCAGCTAGCTTATTTCTCATCCATAGGATTTGAGCACACCAGCTGACAGCAGCAATATATTCAGCTTCTGCAGTTGAAGTAAACACTGAGTTTTGTTTTTTGCTAAACCATGACACAAGTCTGTTTCCAAGAAGTTGACAGGTGCCACCGGTACTTTTTCTATCTATTTTGTATCCTGCAAAATCAGCATCTGTGTATCCTATCAGTTCAAATGAGGATTCCTTGGGATACCACAGCCCCAAGTAGGGTGTACCCTTGAGATACCTGAAGATCATCTTTACAGCAGACAAATGTGACTCTTTAGGGTTATCATGAAATCTAGCACATATGCATGTTGCAAACATTATATCTGGTCTACTGGCAGTTTGGTATAAAAGAGACCCGATCATACCTCTGTATTGAGTGATATCAATACTTTTACCTTTCTCATCCATGTCAAGCTTGGTTGCAGGAGCAATTGGTGTTTTCATGGGAGCGGCTGATTCCATGCCATACTTCTTTAGTAAGTCTTTGATGTATTTGGCTTGGTTGATGAATATTCCTTCATCAGTCTGCTTCATTTGCAGTCCAAGGAAGAAATTGAGCTCACCCATCATGCTCATTTAAAACTTGCTTTGCATTAGCTTAGAGAATCTGTAAGACCCCAAATTTTATGAAATAAAAGTATTTAATTTTCCTATTTAGTAAATGGTTAAATTGATAAAAGTTAAAGCAAAGGGTGATATATAAATTTTTTTCAAAATACGCAAGTGGTTATAAAATATTCATTGTTGTCGGGGAATATTCATTTAGTCGTGGAATATTCTTTCTATCGGGGAATATTCGTACGACGGCGCAGCCATTTGTGGGCCCCATAACAGAATAACTGTCGGATGAAGAAAATGACAAATTTGAGTTTTTATAAATAACGGCGTAGTTGTTACCGTTAACACTGTTGGAATACCTGGTGGTTAAAATACAGTGATACGCGTAGTTGCACAGTAGCACACGGTATTGTACAGTATTTTTTTCAATTATTGATTGTTACGTGAGAAGGCACTACTCAATAATTGTTACAGTAATTACTGTTCAATATTTTATTTTATTGAATCAATAATTGTTGCGTTGATATTTTATATTATTGTTGTTTCAATAATTGTCAGTGAACAACATCTCCATTATCAGATCAATAATTCATATTATTTGGAATAATATTATTAGATAGCATTATTGACAATGTCTAGAAAGTTCTGTCAAGGATAGGTTTGGTCACCTAATTGCGCGCCAGTAAGGAGAAATCCTTATCGGAAAGCCCCCTCTTTCCTGGGAACTGTCTGGTTGTCATTATTGTGATTCTGTAATATTATTGTGAATAATTAATTATTGATTTATATGATCAGAAAATATTTATTTGATGCGAATATAAATGATGGATTTATTTATGTGGTTATAAATGAAAGAATTAATGTTGAGACGTTTTATCAATATTTTGTCGGATTGGAGGTATTAAAAGATCAAATCAGTGTTCTTACAGCTTTATTGTGTGAGTTATAATTTTTAATCTGACCGTTGGATCGTTGTAATTTTTGGATATGTTATACATATATTAGTTGAGTATATGTTCACAAACTTTGAACCTTTAAAAATGAACGAATGATTTGTTATGAATTTTAAGAGGTGACTGATTCGAAAATTAGGTTTATAAATGATTTTGGTGGAAAATTCTAGAAATGGGTGGGCTCCACTTTTGGTTGTTGGGGAAGATGGCTGATTTTTGGTGGGTGGAATAGTAGTAGGTAAAGCCATCAGGTAGCAGGACAAGTCTGCTTCGGCGTGCTAACATTTTCCTATAAATAGAGGGCTAAGTTAGAATTGAAAATCACACCAGAATTCATAAGTTTTCTCCCTTTTTCTCTCTAGATTACGAGTGTATTTTGTGAGTATTATATACTTGGTGAGTTGTTATTCATCAGTGCAAGTTTTCTTCAATGTCATATCCGATATCCAGTCAGAAGTGCTGCTCTTTTGAGGTAAGGGATAGTAAGGGATTGTAAGGGATATTAAGGAATATTATTTTCTTCATAATGATGTTATTCTTTCAATATCATTATACTGAAATATTGCTATGGATTTTATTGTGGAATTTCTACCTTTTTGAGTCGGGGTTACTATTCACGTATACATCACTATTCAGGTATATGACACTATTTACGTATATGATACTATTTACGTATACGGTACTATATATGAATACGGAGTACTATTCACGAGTTACTATACATGAGTTACTATTCACGAGTTACTATTTATGAGTTACTATTCACGAGTTACTATTCACGAGTACTATTCACGAAAAAAATTGGTTTCTTTTTCTGACCAAATTATAGTTGATTTATGAATATTACTGTGACGCCCCCAAAATTAGGAATACATCACCCATCTTGGGTCGCCAGATACATGGTACATAATTCAAATACAACTTACTAATACAACTATCGTGTATAATACGACAAAACATAAACTGTGAGTTTGAATACAAATATTGTTTACTAGAGATTATACAAACTCAAAAGGAGTCATCGTTACAATTATTATCACACTATTTTACAGAATAGTGAGGACTACTAATGTTATCCTCTGGACCATCACTCCGTTCCCCGACTAGTCCCAGCTACGTTCTCATTTCCTGAAGAGAACAGTGAAAGAAAGGGTGAGCTCAACTAGCCCAGTAAGAAATATTATGACTAAGATAATGCAGAATAAATTATCATTAGCCTCCAACAATGTTAAACTTATAAAATATAATAGACATCAAGTTTAACTGCAGCGGAACAAGCAATCCATTAAAAGAGTCAAGTAGAGAATAGAATCTACATTCTTTTATGATTTAAAAAGTTTTTCATCACTTTTATCGCTGAGACTCAGCTCAATAAATAATCCACATCATTAAATTATCCCTGCACTACAGGCCAAGGATATTCTTTAGTTTCACGACCACGAATTATCCATGCACTACGGGCCAAAGATAATCGTGTTTTCATCAACGGTCCTGATCATGCCATAAAACAATTCATCTTTGCTCCCTTGGCCGAAGAGAATCCATAGTCATAATCATACCAAAAATTGTCCATCAATGCACTACAGACCAATGAGGACTTTTAATTTTCACATCATTTGTAACATTACGGTCATGATTATACCGAATAATTCCTGGTCATAATTATACCAAGTCCATCTATGCACTACAAGCCACAGATGACTTTCAATATAACATAAACATGAGGATGATGACAATGATATAAGAATTCAATTAAACAAGTTCAAGAATTAATTTGTCCAGGAACCAATAATGTCCAAATTGTCAACATGATACTGCTTTATAGAGTAAAATTCAAGAATGCTCAGAAGAATATTTCCACGAAAAGATATTGGGTGAAGCGCAAATATCAAGTATATTCCACTAATTTCAGGGAGTATAGAAGTCAAAATTTTAATCAACTGAGTATAATACTGAATGGAATAACAAAAGATATCACCATACATGCGGTACTTCGCATAGACGGTTATTTCAACAGAATAATAATAACGGAACCAGGTCAGATGAAATTCACACCGACAGGATGTTCCAACAGAATAATAAATACGGAATAATAAATGATGGAACCAGGTCCGGCGTATAGCACAGACAGGATATTCTGACAGAATAATAAAGGCGGAATAATAAAAATGGAACCAGGTCCGGCGTGTAGCACAGACAGGATATTCCGACAGAATAATAAAGATAAAATAATAAAAATGGAACCAGGTCCGGCGTGTAGCACAGGCAGGATATTCTGACAGAATAATAAAGATGGAATAATAAAAATGGAACCAGGTCCGGCGTATAGCATAGACAGGATATTCCGACAGAATAATAGAAGAATGTCACCAAGTATAGGGTAGCCCGCGTATACAGGTTATTCCAACAGAACAATAAAGAAATGGAATAACAGAAGTTCTCTTCTTGAATACAAAAGAATAATATCCCTTACCGTAAAATAATACTTGATATAAGAGTAGTGAAGTAGCAGAAAACTTTTCTTCTATCTCTCTATAGTTTCTCTCACTAGAGTTCAGTGAATTAGTAAGAAAATAATGAAGGAATGAGATTCTATTTATAGGAAAATGGAATGCATAGTAACTAATTCATGAACGGTCCAGATTGATTTACTTTAATCTAACGGTCCATATTTAAAGAAAAATCTTTTAAATAAAATATAATATATTCTATTTATATAAAAAGATTTTTACTATGCAAATACTATGCGGGCACTATGCAAACACTATGCATAATAAAATACAATATATTCTATTTATAGAATAAATTTAATAAAGTATTCTGTTTTATATAAAAAGATTTTACTATATAAAACACTATGCATAATAGAATATAATATATTCTATTTATATTCCACTAATTTCATGGAGTATAGAAGTCAAAATTTTAATCAACTGAGTATAATACTGAATGGAATAACAAAAGATATCACCATACATGCGGTACTTCGCATAGACGGTTATTTCAACAGAATAATAATAACGAAACCAGGTCAGATGAAATTCACACCGACAGGATGTTCCAACAGAATAATAAATACGGAATAATAAATGATGGAACCAGGTCCGGCGTATAGCACAGACAGGATATTCTGACAGAATAATAAAGGCGGAATAATAAAAATGGAACCAGGTCCGGCGTGTAGCACAGACAGGATATTCCGACAGAATAATAAAGACAATATAATAAAAATGGAACCAGGTCCGGCGTATAGCACAGACAGGATATTCTGACAGAATAATAAAGATGGAATAATAAAAATGGAACCAGGTCCGGCGTATAGCACAAACAGGATATTCCGACAGAATAATAGAAGAATGTCACCAAGTATAGGGTAGCCCGCGTATACAGGTTATTCCAACAGAACAATAAAGAAATGGAATAACAGAAGTTCTCTTCTTGAATACAAAAGAATAATATCCCTTACCGTAAAATAATACTTGATATAAGAGTAGTGAAGTAGCAGAAAACTTTTCTTCTATCTCTCTATAGTTTCTCTCACTAGAGTTCAGTGAATTAGTAAGAAAATAATGAAGGAATGAGATTCTATTTATAGGAAAATGGAATGCATAGTAACTAATTCATGAACGGTCCAGATTGATTTACTTTAATCTAACGGTCCATATTTAAAGAAAAATCTTTTAATTAAAATATAATATATTCTATTTATATAAAAAGATTTTTACTATGCAAACACTATGCGGGCACTATGCAAACACTATGCATAATAAAATACAATATATTCTATTTATAGAATAAATTTAATAAAGTATTCTGTTTTATATAAAAAGATTTTACTATACAAAACACTATGCATAATAGAATATAATATATTCTATTTATAGAATAACTTTAATAAAGTATTCTGTTTTATATAAAAAGATGTTTCTATTTTATTATGTTAATAATACGAATAAAACAAAACTTCTAAATCAACAATAATTGAATCAAATAATGTGAGATATTATGCAGCAATTATTGTAGCAATAATTGAACAAAACTAAGTGACTTCTCACATAAATATCAATAATCAATACCGTGTGCTATTATGCAACAACGCGTATTACTGTACTTTTACTACCGAGTAGTTCAACAGTATCAACGGTAAAACTTCCGCCGTTATTTTTAATAAAATATTTTTGTTGTTTTCTCAATCCGACAATAATTCCGTTGTGGGGTCCACCAATGATTGTGCCGTCGTACGAATATTTCCTGTTTAAAATGAGTATTCTCCGACCAATCGAATATAATATGACAATTGCATACTTTGCAAAATTTATAAATATTACCCACAACTATAATATTATCTCAAATTCACACCATAATATAAAAAAATTATTTCGAGAAAATTAATTATTTATTCATAAAATTTGGGGTTTCACAATTACTCTTGAAATTAAATACAGTTGTTGATCATATTATTTTTATAATCACATATAACATTTTTATAATCATGGTGAAGAAATTTCTCTTTGACTTGAGTGTAAAGATGGGTAGATTATTGGTATAATCATGACAATGGGTTCTCTTTGGCCAGTAGTGCAAAGTTGAATCGTTGACTGATATGATCATGACCATTGAATTAATAATTGAATATTTTTAGTTTAAGTGCAAAGGTGAATTAATCAACATGGTTAAAATTATGGTTTATATAGATTTTGAAATGGTTATATATTTCTTTGAGATATTAATATATTTGGCATGTAGTGCAAATATGAACTGTTGATGAATATCTTTGGCATGTATTGTAAAGATGAACTGTTGATGAATATCTTTAGCCTGTAGTGCAAAGATGAACTGTTGTTGAATATCTTTGGCCCGTAGTGCAAAGATGACCCGTTGTTGAATATCTTTGGCCCGTAGTGCAAAGATGACATTTTGTTGAATATCTTTGGCCTGTAGTGCAAAGATGAACTGTTAATGAATATCTTTGGCCCGTAGTGCAAAGATGAATTTATTAGCATGATTATGAAAAAAAACTGTGATTTGGTATAACCATGATCTTTGATGTTTCAGGTAATGACAGGTGATGAAAATTATCTTCGTACTAGATGAGAAGAGGAATTTAGAATCACAAATATGATTATGAGTTATTCATATCATTATGGAAAGGAACTGTTGATTTATATTACAGGGATAAAAAATTATTGGTGGACTTTTAACATGGAGAAGATAATAGACTTTATGGTCTATTTGACTCTTCTAATGGATTGCTCGTTCTGCTGCAACTATGGTTAAAAAAGTTTTATCATCTACCATATGTTCTAAATCTCTAATTTATTACTGATGAAGGCTATTGATAATTTAATTATCTTTAGTCATGATATTATTTACTAGGCTAGTTGTGCTCACCCTTTTGCTTCACAATTCCTTTCAGGTAATAAGAGTGTAGCTGGGTCGAGCGGGGGTAATAGGGGAATAGAACGGTGGTCAATATTTAGTAGTTATATTTGGTGAATCAAATAGGGTGAGGCGAACTCAACGTTGGAAGAGTGTTTTGCCACTATCATACAAGATGTCTAAAGACATACAACCTCGTGTCATCATAAGACAGGATTGTGCACATTCACTTACTGAGAATATCTACGCGCACTATTTATATGATCTTGGTGTTTGTTTGAAGTATAATTCTCAATTAGAGACAGTGGAGATAATGATATGTCAAGAGAAGACTCACTATTGAAAAGAATATGATAGTAATCTTCTTATTTTTCCTTGGGGTCTATTGGGTCAACCAAGGATAATTCTGTGGGCATATGATATCTATCATAACCTAGACGCATGGCCTCCTATGTACGAAGATTTCCTTGAGAACTTTCCAAAGATTCTAATTTCTAAAACAGCTTTTAGCTGTACCTTTATGTAAGGTGTCATTGTGAGGTGCTCTCCACGGCTGGGACATGAGTCACAGTTGGTATATATTTGTATCAAAACTCACATCATTTATGTTGTTGTATTTTGCACGACAATTGTTGTAATAAATTTGTAGTTATTTTTTGTACCATGTATTTGGAAACTCAGAATGGGTTAGATGGAATGGACCTATTTTGGGGTTGTCACATTTGGTATCAGAGCTTAGGGATATGATCTCTGGCGGAGATCGGAAATAGAACTAGGAGGGAAGAGATAAGTAAATCCTTCGCTAGTGTGTCCTACCTAAGCTTATTTGTTGGTCAGCCATAATATAGGGATATTATGTGATATATTAATTTTTTTTAATTAACCCTTATTTTGAAGATGTATTCTAGAATGATATCTGAAATACAGGAGATGAGCAATGGAGAAATCATGATAACAGGGAAGATGGAATCTAAAATGAAAGCAAGGTATTCTCAACTCTTTGAAATAGCAGGTACGTAAATTTCGGGGACGAAATTTCATAAGGAGGGGAGATTGTAAGACCCCAAATTTTGTGAAATAAAAGTATTCAATTTTCCTATTTAGTAAATGGTTAAATTGATAAAAGTTAAATTTAAAGGTGATATATAAATTTTTTTCAAAATACGCAAATGGTTATAAAATATTCATTGTTGTCGGGGAATATTCGTTTAGTCGTGGAATATTCTTTCTGTCGGAAAATATTCGTACGATGGCGCAGCCATTTTTGGGCCCCATAACAGAATAACCGTCGGATGAAGAAAATGACAAATTTGAGTTTTTATAAATAACGGCGTAGTTGTTACCGTTAACACTGTTAGAATACCTTGTGGTTAAAATACAGTAATACGCGTAGTTGCACAGTAGCACACGGTATTGCACAATATTTTTTTCAATTATTGATTCTTACGTAAGAAGGCACTACTCAATAATTGTTACAGTAATTACTGTTCAATATTTTATTTTATTGAATCAATAATTGCTGCATTGATATTTTATATTATTGTTGTTTCAATAATTATCACTGCACAACATCTCCATTATCAGATCAATAATTCATATTATTTGGAATAATATTATTAGATAGCATTATTGGCAATATCTAGAAAGTTCTATCAATGAGAGGTTTGGTCACCTAATTGCGCGCCAGTAAGGAAAAATCCTTATCGGAAAGCCCCCTCTTTCCTGGGAACTGCCTGGTTGTCATTATTGTGATTCTGTAATATTATTTGTGAATAATTAATTATTAATTTATATGATAAGAAAATATTTATTTGATGCAGATATAAATGATAGATTTATTTATGTGGTTATAAATGAAAGAATTAATTTTGAGGCGTTTTATCGGTATTTTGTCGGATTAGAGGTATTAAAAGATCAAATCAGTGTTCTTACAGCTTTATTGTGTGAGTTATAATTTTTAATCTGGCCGTTGGATCGTTGTAATTTTTGGATATGTTATACATATATTAGTTGAGTATATGTTCACAAATTTTGAACCGTTAAAAATGAACGAATGATTTGTTATGAATTTTAAGAGGTGACTGATTCGAAAATTAGGTTTATAAATGATTTTGGTGGAAAATTCTAGAAATGGGTGGGCTCCACTTTTGGTTGTTGGGGAAGATGGCTGATTTTTGGTGGGTGGAATAGTAGCAGGTAAAGCCATCAGGTAGCAGGTCAAGTTTGCTTCGACGTGCTAACATTTTCCTATAAATAGAGGGCTAAGTTAGAATTGAAAATCACACCAGAATTCATAAGTTTTCTCTCATTTTCTCTCTAGATTAGCGAGTGTATTTTGTGAGTATTATATACTTGGTGAGTTGTTATTCATCAGTGCAAGTTTCCTTCAACGTCATATCCGATATCCAGTCAGAAGTGCTGCTCTTTTGAGGTAAGGGATTGTAAGGGATATTAAGGGATATTATTTTCTTCATAATGATGTTATTCTTTCAATATCATTATACTGAAATATTGCTATGGATTTTATTGTGAAATTTTTACCTTTTTGAGTTGGGGTTACTATTCACGTATACGTCACTATTCATGTATATGGCACTATTTACGTATATGACATTATTTACGTATACGGTACTATGTATGAATACAGAGTACTATTCACGAGTTACTATTTATGAGTTACTATTCACGAGTTACTATTCATGAGTTACTATTCACGAGTTACTATTCACGGTTACTATTCACGACAAAAATTATTTTCTTTTTCTGACCAAATTATAGTTGATTTATGAATATTACTCTTGAAATTAAATACAGTTGTTGATCATATTATTTTTATTATCATATATAACATTTTTATAATCACGGTGAAGAAATTTCTCTTTGACTTGAGTGTAAAGATGGGTAGATTATTGGTATGATCATGACTATGGGTTCTCTTTGGCCAGTAGTGTAAAGTTGAATCGTTGACTGGTATGATCATGACCATTGAATTTACAATTGAATATTTTTAGTTTAAGTGCAAAGGTGAATTGATCAATATGGTTATAATTATGGTTTATATAGATTTTGAAATGATTATATATTTCTTTGAGATATTAATATATTTGGCCTGTAGTGCAAATATGAACTGTTGATGAATATCTTTGGTATGTATTGCAAAGATGAACTGTTAATGAATATCTTTGGCCTGTAGTGGAAAGATAAACTGTTGTTGAATATCTTTGGCCCGTAGTGCAAAGATGACCTGTTGTTGAATATCTTTGGCCCATAGTGCAAAGATGACCTGTTGTTGAATATCTTTGGCCTGTAGTGCAAAGTTGAACTGTTAATGAATATCTTTGGCCCGTAGTGCAAAGATGAATTTATTATTATGATTATGAACAAGAACTGTAATTTGGTATAACCATGATCTTTGATGTTTCGGGTAAAGACAGGTGATGAAAATTATGTTCGTACTGGATGAGAAGAGGAATTTAGAATCACAATTATGATTATGAGTTATTCATATGATTATGGAAAGGAAATGTAGATTTATACTACAGGGATAAAATATTGTTGGTGGACTTTTATCATGGAGAAGATAATAGACTTTATGGTCTATTTAACTCTTCTAATGGATTGCTCGTTCTGTTGTAACTATGGTAAAAAAGGTTTTATCATCTACCATATGTTCTAAATCTCTAATTTATTACTGATGAAAGCTATTGATAATTTAATTATCTTTAGTCATGATATTATTTACTGGGCTAGTTGTGCTCACCCTTTTGCTTCACAATTCCTTTCAAGTAATAAGAGTGTAGTTGGGTCTAGCGGGGGTAACAGGGGAATAGAATGGTGGTCAACATTTAGTAGTTATATTTGGTGAATCAAATAGGGTGAGGCGAACCCAACGTTGGAAGGGTATTTTGCCACTATCATACAAGATATCTAAAGACATACAACCTTGTGTCATCATAAGACAGGGTTGTGCACATCCACTTATTGAGAATATCTACGCACACTACTTATATGATCTTGGTGTTTGTTTGAAGTATAATTCTCAATTAGAGACAATGGAGATAATGATATGTCAAGAGAAGACTCACCATTAGAAAGAATATAATAGTAGTCTTCTTGTTTTTCCTTGGGGTCTATTAGGTCAACCAAGGATAATTCTGTGGACATATGATATCTATCATAACCTAGATGCATGGCCTCCCATGTACGAAGGTTTTCTTGAGCACTTTCCAAAGATTCTAATTTCTAAAACAGTTTTTGACTGTACCTTTATGTAAGGTGTCATTGTGAGGTGCTGTCCACGGCTGGGACATGAGTCACAGTTGGTATATATTTGTATCAAAACTCACAGCATTTATGTTGTTGTATTTTGCACGATAATTGTTGTAATAAAGTTGTAGTTGTTTTCTATACCATGTATTTGGCGACTCAGAATGGGTTGGATGGAATGGACCTATTTTGGGGTTGTCACATAATCTCTTACATAACTTTTCATCACTAGAACCAAAAATAATATCATAAACATATATTTGTACTTGTAAGACTTTGTCTTTATGCTTTCTAAGAAATAGTGTGGTATCTATTCTACCTCTAGTGAACCCATTTTTTATTAAGAAGTTAGTCAGTGTTTCATACCATGCTCTAGGTGCTTGTTTAAGACCATATAAAGCTTTATCTAATCCATAGACATAATTGGAAAGAGATGGATTGATGAAACTTGGAGGTTGTTCTACGTAGACTTCTTCTTGAAGCTCTTCATTTAGAAATGCACTCTTGACATCCATCTGGAAAACTTTGAACTTCATGTGGGCAGCGAATGCAAGAAAGATTCTGATGGCTTCTAGTCTGGCAACGGGTGCAAATGTCTCATCATAGTCAATACCTTCTTCTTGAGAATAGCCCTTTGCCACTAATCTTGCCTTGTTTCTGGTGATGACCCCATCTTCATCAATTTTGTTCCTGAAGACCCACTTGGTTCCTATGAAAGGATGACTCTTTGGTCTTGGTACCAATCTCCACACTTTTCTTCGTTCAAATTGGTTGAGTTCTTCCTGCATGGCTTCTATCCAACTGAAGTCTTCCATAGCATCCTCTATCTTCTTTGGCTCTATCTGTGATAGGAAGCTTAGATAGAAGCATTCATTCTGAGTAGCAGATCTTGTTTTAACTCTTGCACTTGGATCTCCAATGATTAGATCCTGAGTATGATCCCTTGTCCATCTGTTCCCTGTTGGAACATCTGTCCTGATGCCTTTATGTCTTAGGTCTTCAAGGTCTATCTCTTCTTCTTGGAGTGGAGGCTCGTTGTCTTGGATGGACATCTCTACGATTTCATTATCCTACTCTACAATTTCACTATCTGGTACTACGATTGTAGTGTTGCGCTCGACGATTGCACTCGTAGTGTCTGAACTATCGATCGTAGTGTCTAGAGGCACTGCTTTGTCTGAGTCACTTTCATCAAAGATGATGTGTATTGAGACTTCGACATTCAGTGTCTTCTTGTTGAACACCCTGTAAGCTTGGTTGTCTGTGGCATATCCAAGAAAGATCCCTTCGTCTGACTTGGGCTAGATTTTTGTCAGATACTACTTTCCATTGTTGAGAATATAGCATGCACAGCCAAAGACATGGAAATAGCTGACACTTGGCTTCCTTCCTTTCCACAGTTCGTAGGGTGTCCTCTTGATCGTAGAGTGAATTAATGATCTATTCTGTGTGTAGCATGCAGTGTTGACAGCTTCTGCCCAGAAGTATTCAGGCAGACGAGCTGCTGCTAGTAGGGTCCTTCCAGCCTCTATCAGAGTTCTGTTCTTTCTTTCAGCAACTCCATTTTGTTGAGGAGTTCGTGGAGCTGAGAAGTTATGACTGATGCCATTGTCTGAACAAAATTTGTCTATTTTTGAGAAATTGAATTCTCTTCCATGATCACTCCTTATTGCCTTGATTTTCTCTCCTTTCTCATTCATCACCAATCTGAACATCTTGATTAATTCGGAGCTCGTTTCATCCTTTGAAGTTAGGAAGAACCCATGTGAATCTGGTGTAGTCGTCGACTACAACCAGAGAGTATCTTTTTCCTCCAAGACTGGTTGTTGGAATTGGCCCAAAGAGATCCATGTGGAGCAACTGCAGGGGCTTGTCAATGGAGTTGGCAGTCTTGTTCTTGAATGAGCTTCTGGTTTACTTTCCAAGCTGGCAAGCGTTGCATGGACTTTCCTTCACAAAGTTGAACTTGGGTAGGCCAGCTACGAGATCTTTTGATGCCAGTTTGGATATGTTTTTTAAGTTTAAGTGAGACAACCTTCTATGCCATAGCCAACTTATTTCCTCGGATGTTTGTGCCAGAAAACATATTATTTCATCAGAGCTTAGTTGACCAAGATCTACTATGTAGACATTTCCTTCTCTTGTTCCGGTCAGCTTTATGGCAGATGTCTTCAAATCTCTGACTTGACATTGATTATTGAGAAATGTTACTTGGTGACCCTTATCGCAGAGTTGGCTGATGCTTAGAAGGTTGTGTTGAAGTCCTTCCACATAAGCTACTTTGTTGAAAGATACTACACCATTACCAGCAAAGCCATATCCTCTTGTCTTGCCCGAGCCGTTATCTCCAAATATGACTGAGGGACCCTCTTTTTCTACATAGTTGGATAGTAGAGCTTTGTTCCCTGTCATATGCCTCGAGCAACCACTGTCCAGATACCATGTTGAGTTCGTGGAGCTCTTTTCCTGTCAAAACATTTGAAACTTCATTTTGGTACCCATATTTGCATGGGTCCATCATTGTTAGTGCCTTTGGGACCCAAATTTGTCTAATCTTGGGTCTCATATGCATGGAATTATAATAACACTTTGTAGCCCTATGACCATATTTATTGCATATGAAACATCTATTATAATGCGTGCCTCTGTGTGTGCGGTGATTCATCTTCCACTTGGACTTGTGTGGTTCCTTAGTTAACTTTCTATTAAACTGATTCTCTTTCTTCCACATGTCCTTAGGTTTCATAAATAGCGATGAGTGTGCCTTACCTCTACCGTACCTTCCCAGTTGATTCGTAGAGTTGATTTTGTTTGACTCTACGATTCTTCGAGGTTGGTAAGTAGAGGTTGGGTTACTCTTTTCCTTGATGAAACCCAGACCAATATGAGATCCTTTATTTCTCTGAGTATAACTAGAGATAGTAGAACAAGGTTGAACTGGTTCTTCCAACTGTGAGGATTTCACAAATGCAATGCCTCTACCAAAACTTGAGATATTACTAGTGCTAGTTTCCATTGTCTTTTCCACACTTAGCTCTGAGATGGATTCCCCAAAGCCTAAGCCTGTTCTGTCGAATGTGCTTCTCTGACTAGAGAGCAGGCAGTCCATGGATGATGATGATCTGTTCCATGCAGAGATAGTCTTTTCTAGATCCTCAATTTTAGAGGTTAGCTTAGACTCTCTTTTTGCATGATGTGTGTTTGTCTGTTTTAAAGTTTCATTCTCAGCTTCAAGCTTGGAGAAAAGATTAGTACTTAGAAGGGTTGTTTCAAGCTCTTCTTGAACTTTCTTCTTCTCCTCTTGAAGAAGTGGATGATCTTTAGACAAGACTCTGAACCACTTTATGTATTGATGTAGGTCAGTGGTTATGCCACGCAAAGCAGTTCTTAAGTCACTTATATCTACATCAGGAGAATTAAAATCAAATACCTCATCGATACTTACATCATGTATGTTTAGACTTTGTTTGTCCTTTGCATGTTTGGCCATTAAGCACAGATTGGCCATATGTTGTTCTTCCTCATCTCCGAAGTCTGCATTTGAGTCATTATCTGAATCACTTCACGATCCTCCGGCAACCAGCCCTTTGTCTCTTTTCTGAGGCCTCTTGGTTCCTTTGTATTCTTTCTTTGCATGAGATTTTTTCTTTAGCTCTTCTTTGATAGGCTTGTTGCAGTTAGAAATGAAATGACCAGGTTTCGTGCAGTTGTAGCATAAATCATTCATTTGTTCTTGGCTGACGTAGTTGCTGAATTTCTTTGGCTTGCCAGTTCTGCCTTGTCGCATGAACTTTCTTAGTCTCTTTACCAGCATAGAAAAGTCATCGTCATCGTCTTCATCATCATCAGAGTCAATCTTAGTTATGACTTTTGATACACCTTCATTTGCCTTGAGAGCAACACCCTTATCCTTTCTTCTTCCTTCTGATAAGGTTTCGGCGCGTTGGGTCAACTCCAATTCGTATGTCAGGAGATTTCCATATAGTTGTTGAACTGTCATCTCATTAAGATTCTTTGATTCTCTTATTGATGTAGTCTTTTCATCCCACCTGCTCGGTAGGGCTCTCATGAACTTTATGGTTAGATCCTTGTTAGGATAAATCTTCTCATACGCTCGTAGAGAATTGAGCAAAACGTTGAATCTTTCATAGGTTGCAGTCACGTTTTCTCCTTGCACATGAGCGAACATTTCATACTGCTGTGTCAGGAGAGACTGCTTGTTCTCTCTGACTTCTTTAGTTCCTTCGTGCATAATCAGCAGTGCTTCCCAAACTTCCTTAGCTATTTTCCTGTTTACAACATTTTCAAACAGATCGTCCTCTAAGGATTGGAACAGGATGTTCTTTGCCTTTTTATAAAGTTAGACAGCTCTTTTCTCTATGTCTATCCATTCTTCTTTCACTTTGATTTGTACTCTATTTGGATCGTCAATGGTTGGTGCAAGCTTTGTTGGTATATAGGGCCCATTAAGAACAGTCTCAAATAGATCTTCATCTATTGAGTCCATGAAAGCTTGCATCTTGACTTTCCAGTTAGCAAATTTATCCTTGTTGCACATTGGTGGCTTGCTGCCTCCCCCGGTCCTGGATTCGCTTGGTACGAGTGCCATTTGGATCTACTAAAGCGTGTAAGCTATAAAATAGAACCTGTTCTGATACCAATTGTTAGTTCCTAGTAGGCACAAGTTATCTAGAAGGGGGGTTGAATAGATATTTGAAAATCTTTTCGTTTTAACTTGTTCTTAGATAATGATTAAAACTTTGCAGAATTAGTATTTGTTTTAATCTTCTTTACCAAGCGATGGAGTTATGAGCGAGTAAGGCAGTTATAGCAGATATAGCAGTTATAGCATGAATGTAAACGACATAGTTGTTTTTAAGTGGTTCAGAGCACTCAAAGCTCCTAGTCCACTCTTCTACTAAACGAGTAGGATATCCACTAAGGATGTCTTTTACAATATTCTGAATCACACAGATTCCTTCTATATCAGCAGTCTAGGAACTTCTCTAGTTCACTCTTGAACTCTTCAAGTCCAGCAGACTTGGCTTTCTTACAGTTCACTACGAACTCTTCAAGTCCAGCAGACTTGGTACTCTTCTTCAGTTGATTAATATTTGTTGAGTTCTTGATGTTTGCTACTCAGTTGCTGTGTAAGCACTGGTTCGTTAAGAACTGAGCAGCTGAGCAAGCTTTGCAATATCTCAGTTCGTAGAGTTGAGCTTGAGAAAGATGTTCACGTTGTTTGATTAATGCTTGCTTATTTCTCTCTCATTTATTTGATCTGTATATATGTGATGTTGAAAACTATCTGTTGGATCCATCCGTTGTGGCATTAAATGCATCTGAACTTTTTGTACTGTGATGGAGACATTTCTGCACATCTTTTGAATTCTGTATTTTGGCCCACTGACACTGCAGGCTGCTTTCTCACCTACCACCTGAAAAGGTATTTTGTCCCTCTTACCCATGGTATTATCCTTAGGTTCTTCACTACGCTTCTTTGTTGCATACTAAGGATATTTCATATATTCTGGGACTGATGAACACTGCAGCATCTGGGATCCATGTAAGACCCCGAATTTTATTAAATAAAAGTATTCAATTTTTCTTATAATTACAATTCAGTAAATGGTTAAATTGATAAAAGGTTAAAGTTAAGGGTGATATATGAATTTTTTTTTCAAATAAGTAAGTGGTTATAAAATACTCATTGTTGTCGGGGAATATTCGTACGACGGCGCAGCCTTTTGTGGGCCCCATAACAGAATAACTGTCGGATGAAGAAAACGACAAATTAAAGTTTTTATAAATAATGGCGTAATCGTTACTGTTAACACTGTTGGAATACCCGGTGGGTAAAGTAAAGTAATACGCGTTGTTGCACAGTAGTACACGGTATTGCACAGTATTTTTGAATTATTGATTCTTACGTAAGAAGGCACTACTCAATAATTGTTACAGTAATTACTGTTAAGTATTATATTTTATTGATTCAATAACTGCTGCGTTGATATTTTATATTACTGTTGTTTTAATAATTGTCATTACACAGTATTTTTCATTATCGAAGCAATAATTCATATTATCTGAATAATATTATTAGATAACATTATTGGCAATGTCTAGAAAGCTCTGTCTAAGGAGAGGTTTGGTCACCTAATTGCGCGCCAGTAAGGAGAAATCCTTATTGAAAAGCCCCCTCTTTCCTGGAAACTGCCTGTTATTAGTATTGTGATTCTGTAATATTATTTGTGAATAATTAATTATTGATTTATATGATAAGGAAAATAATTATTTTATGTGGATATAGATGGAGAAAATTTTTAATGTGACAATTGTTAAAAATTGAAATTTTATCTATTTCTATAATTCATTTAAATATATTATTATATTTTAATAATATAATAATGATGATATTTTTAAGATGAATGTGGGATATATGAGTATATGTGAAGGAGGAGTATTTTTGTTACCAAAAATATTTAAAGCATGTTTTATGTGTCGGTGGACCCCATTTCTTGACTGAAATTTGATTATAGCCTGTAAAATCGCCCGTTTGTGGATTTCGGTTAATTTCTGTTTGGAATTTAGAAAAACTTTCTTCTGAAAAGTTGTAGAGAATTGAATTTCCTATAAAAACTCGCTAGATTCGAATTTTCTGACAAAAGGGCTATTTATTGTGAATTATTGAAGTTCTGAAGTTCCGAAATAATTGATTTTTGGAAGTTTAAAATATTTTAATTATGAAAAACGTTTTTTTTTCAATTATGGGCATGTGTTAAATGGCTGAAATCAGCTGGTTAGGTGTGCGTAAGAATATGTTTTGAAAATATTAATATTATATTAAATTTTCTGTTTTGGTGTTCTGAGCAATTTCCTATAAATAGGTGCTTAGGTTAGAATTGAAAATCACACCAGAAACTGGAGTTTTCTCTCTATTTCTCTCTCTATATTATCGAGTGTATTCTTGTGAGTATTTTGATATCTTGAGTATTGCTATACGGTGCAAGTTCGTTCAGCGTTATTCCAGTCAGAAGTACTGCTCTTTTGAGATAAGGGATAGTAAGTGATTTTAAAGGATTGTAAGGGAGGTTATTTTCTTCTAAAAAGATATTATTTCTTCAATATCATTATGCCAGAATGTTGGTTAGAAATTTTTATCAAATTTGGAACTTTTTCATGTCGGGGTTACTATTCAAGAGTTACTATTCATGAGTTACTATTCATGAGTTACTATTCACGAGTACTATTCACGAAGCGCGATGATATTTTTTGTGAAATTTCTATCTTCTGGTGTCGGAGTTACTATTCACGTATACGACACTATTCACGTATACGACACTATTCACGAATACGGCACTATTCACCGAAAAATGAAATTTCTTCTTTTTGTCCAAAATATATATTCTGGATACTAGTTTTGATTGTATCCATGTTTTGATCATTCTTAAATTTTACCCCACTCTGGTTATTTATGAAGTATTTTTGAATGGAAATTGTTTAAAGTACGAATACTTAATATTTATTTATTTTCTTCACTGGATTCGTTTTCTTTAAAATATTTTTCATCATCCTCAGTCCTAAATGATGATATAACTGAATATATTTGGCCTGTAGTGCAAAGATGAATGATTTTTGATGAATATCTTTGGCCCGTAGTGCAAAGATGAACAGGTGTTTAGATGAACATGACCAACTAATGAATATCTTTGGCCGTAGTGCAAAGATGACTTATTGATGAATATCTTTGGCCTGTAGTGCAAAGATGACTTGTTGATGAATATCTTTGGCTTGTAGTGAAAGATGACTTGTTGATGTATATCTTTGTCCGTAGTGCAAAGATGAATTTATTAGTATGATTATGAACATGAACTGTGATTTGGTATAACCATGATCTTTGATGTTTCAGGTGATAAAAATTATCTTTGTCCTGGATGAGAAATGGAATTTAGAACAAAAATTACGATTATGAGTTATACATGTGATTGTGGACATGAATTGTTGATTGATGTTACAGGGATAAAATATTGTTGGTGGACTTTTAACATGGAGAAGATAATAGACTTTATAGTCTATTTGACTCTTCTAATGGATTGCTCGTTCCGCTGCAACTATGGTTGAAATTTTTTATCATATACCATATGTTCTAAATCTCTGATTTATTACTGTTGAAGGCTATTGATAATTTATTTATCTTAAGTCATGATATTCTTTACTGAGCTAGTTGTGCTCACCCTTTTGGTTCACAATTCCTTTTAGGTAATACGAGTGTAGCTGGGTCGAGCGGGGGATAACAGGGGAATAGAACGGTGGTCATCATTTAGTAGTTATATTTGGTGAATCAACTAGGGTGAGGCAAACCCAACGTTGGAAGGGTGTTTTGCCACTGTCATACAAGATGTCTAATGACATACCCACCTCGTGTCATCATAAGACATGGATGTGTTCATCAACTTGCTGAGTATATCTACCAGCATTATCTATATGATCTTGGAGTCTATTTGAAATATAACTCTCAATTAGAGACGGTGGAGATAATGATATGTCAAGAGAAGACTCGTCATTGGGAAGAATATGATAGTAATCTTCTTATTTTTCTTTGGAGTCTATTGGGTCAACCAAGGATAATTCTGTAGCCATATGATATCTATAATAACCTAGACGCATGGCCTTCCATGTACGAAGGTTTCCTTGAGCACTTCCCAAAGATTCTAATTTCTAAAACAGTTTTCGACTATACCTTTATGTAAGGTGTCATTATGAGGTGTTGTCCACGGTTGGGACATGAGTCACAGTTGATATATATTTGTATCCAAACTCACAGCATATGTGTTGTTGTATTTTGCATGACAATTGTTGTAATAAAGTTGTAGTTATTTTCTGTATCATGTATTTGGCGACTCAGAATGGGTTGGATGGAATGGACCTATTTTGGGGTCGTTACAATCCATTCCTCACTTGTTGAAAACACATATCATGAGGCTTGACGTTTTATGACATTAGACAGATGATGATCTACGATTTGGATCGTGGTGTTCTACGATTTAGATCGTAGTGTCTTTGACATTTTTGCATACTACGAAGCTATTAGTTCGAGAGCACTAAGATTTTCCTTCATCTTTCGCACACTACGATCTTCTCTTGCTCGTGTTGTTGACTCTTCGTTCCCGAGAGCACACTACGATCGTTGACTTGTAAAACTTCATGTTTTCTTCAGCATACTGCGATCGTAGAGTTGGCTCGGCAAACATTAGGACCACTCTACGATTTTTGAAGAGTCCCCTTCAAGGCAGGTATACTACGATCTTTAGGCTCTACGTTTTCTGCCTTGACTTCTGCAATGTTGATCAGATGGATGCACTACGATTTCTTCAAGACTAATCTATTACATCTTAAGATCAACCTAACAGTTTTGATCTTTCTATCTATACATTCTTTATCAGAATGGTACACGTTGAAAGCTTAGATCAACCTAACAATTTTGATCTATCACTAAGTCCTTGTACATATATTCATTTAAAGATCTTACAAATAATCATGAACATATACATTTAAAACATCAAATCATAATATGCATTCTCCCAACACAATCTTCAATATAAAATTATATTTTTAATTATTATAGTTGTTGTAAATAATAATTGTAGTTTAAATTTCTTACTTGATGTGGCTGTTAATAATGAGATATTGGGTACTGCCTAAAATCATGTCATGCAAATCTTCTGAAAATTAATTTAAATATTCAAATTGCTAAAATCTTGGCATCTCCAAGTTCCAACCGTGTAAATCTTAGAAATTAATTTGACATCTCTTGGAACAATATTTGTGGAGTCATGAATGTATTTTTTAAAGTTAAATAAATTATATTAATTTTAAAGTATAATTTTAAAAAATCAAATTTGATTATATACTTTGAAAGTAATTTATAATACTATTAAAATTTTAATTGATTGAGATATGTAGTTAATGTAGGTAATTAGAATTATTGTTTATTATAAATTATTTTATTATTTTTAATATTTATTATTATTACTATTTTTGGTGTAGCAAAATTTTGAAAATAAATAAATAGGGGCTAACATTTTCGGCTCGCCAAAATCCAGACCTTTTTTGTTCGGCCCGCCGTTGGCCCGCCCGAGGTCGGCCCGGCCCACGCGTTTGTCACCTCTAGTTATTAGGAGTTGTTTGGAAAGATTTGAGCGCAATTGCATGGGATGAGAAGTATAAAAAAAGTTGAAATTAGTCAGATTCTCAAGTAGTAATCAAGATGATCTTCGCTACCTCAAATGATGACCCTAATTTTGCTTCTCCGCATGTAGACTAGTGTAGGGATATTTACTTTTTCTAAGCAATTTGAACATCTCCACCCTTATTTAATAGGGACTTGAGAGTTGTCCTTTTGCCACCATTTAATTTTACCTCTATAAATAAAGGTCTTTCTTACATTTCTAAACTGAGAATTGATATTTTTACCGGTAAAAATATTAGTTCCACAACATCATTTTTACATAAATAGAAAGTGGGTCGACTCTCATGTGTATGGCTCTAGCTTCGTAGCTGACTCTAGCTTCGACGCACATCTTCCTTAGTCCCCAAACTAGTTTCACACCCCCACCTTAGTCCCGAGTTTTATAGCATATATGTTCTCTGTTAATCTAACCAAATTGAATTCTGTTGTAGTACGAGAATTTTTAGAACACACTAATTTTAGTCTGTATGGGACCAACTAAACGATAATATTTTTAGAGCATGGATATAAAGACGTGGTTTGATCATTTTACCAAAATTTCATCCACTTGAAAGGAAAGCCTTAGGTTAAGTTGAGGTTTATCTCGAATTCAAATTAATAGTCTTAAATGTTTTAGGGAAAATGATACTCTCTTTGTCCCAAATTATCTGCTGTTCTAGAGTTCTACACACATACCAATATGTGTGATAAAAATACTAAAATACTCTTATGTGCTAATTTTTTGTTTTCTGCAATTAAGGCTTTAGTAAAAGGAGATTGTCCATGGAAGAGTGTGTCAATGTCTTTTAAGAAGCATAACTTTGGCAATCACATTCTTATTGGTAAGAATATGAAAAGTATGCTTAAAAAAGAGGAGAGACTTGAATGAGTAATAACTATCAACAATTAAAATAACACCCCCTGCTATATTTGTTTGTAAGAATTATAATTTATGGGATTATAATCTCAAGACTATTATAATCCTAGAATTAAATAGTCCTAGTCACATATTTATTTTTTATAGGATTATTCATGAAATAACTTAAAATAATCTCATGTTATGTTTGTTTTTTCAAGATTAATTAAAGTATTAGATTAAAAAAATATCGTTTGGACTATTATAACATTACCAATAATAACATATTTTAAACTTATTTATACATAAATAATTATAATATTTACTGATTATATATACACCCCACCCCACCCCACCCCACCCCACCCCACCCCACCCCACCCCATCCCATCCCATCCCATCCCAACCCAACCCAACCCAAAACATTATATTTTCTGATTATGTATACCCTCCCATCACGCCCCCACCCCCACCCACACCCACCACCCACCACCCATCACCCATCACCCACCACCCAAAAATAATATTTAGTCTGTGTATTAGAAAATTTTAAATTGTCAATAATAATAACAAAAATTGCAAGATATTATGGTTATTTTAGAAAAAGGTTGAGGTTAATTTTATCTCGAAATTTTTAATCCCAAATGGTAGGAATTATAATATCAGATAAAACATGATATTAAATAATCTCATATCTTAAATTATTTTATAATCTCAGGTACTTGCAAACAAACATAGCCTCAGACAAACTCCTATATGAAAAAATCACTTGAATTCCTCTTATTAAACAGTCTATAGCACTCGTAACTACAACTTAAACTCAATTATTTCTTACCAATTGTTGTATGTAGTCCAATAAAATCATATAAAACAACTCAAATATTAATAGTAAACATAACGATAAATATCTCAAATAATACGAAAAAGTTATACTCTTCGAAACTAATTTATTCAAGGAAATTAATATTTTTATATAAAAAATTAATATTTTTAAATGATTTTTCTCATATAAATAATGAATGAATTCTTCGTTCATATAAGAGAAATTCATATAAAAAAGGTTATTTTAATATATGAGAATATGAATTTCTTTTATCCAATACACACCTAAAGTTGCCGTGCCTTGAAAAAGAATAATAAAACTAATATTAAAAACAGAATCAAGAAGTAATTTCCCCAATTTCAAGTGGATCTAACTTGTAAATGTTCTCGAAATCTCTAGAGCTTAATCATTGTCATTGTGGTAATTGGAAATATAATTATGTGTCACTCATAGCAAAGTCATGTAACCACAATCATGATGGCCAATTAATTACTCCGAATGATAAAGGGCAGCGGGAAGTGGAGTCAGGAGGAAAGCCCGCAAGAGTTATGGTTGGTCTCCCGGTTCTATTAAAAGTAAAATCAGTCATCTAAAAATATACCACGTTTTAGAGTTATGTATAATAATTAAAGAAATAATTATATATTATTTATTATTTATAATATTATTTATCATACTTATCTTATATTCTTTAAATCTGTAATATTTTTTCATGATTGATAATTTTAAAAAGATTGTGACTAATTCTCTTAAATTATATAAATCGTCAAATAATTTAAAAAAATAAAATTATTATTCTGTTAGAATATCATGTCTGTGCATTTTACGCCAGACCTGATTCCGTCTTTATTATTCTGTTGAAATATCCTGTCTGTGCGTTTTACGCCGGAGCTGATTCCGTTTTTATTATTCTATTGTAATATCCTGTCTGTGCGTTTTACGCCGGACCTGATTCCGTTATTTATTATTCTGTTGGAATAATCTGCCTGTGCGGTCTATCGCATGCTTGGTGATTTCTTTTGTTATTTCATTCTTTATTATACTCAGTTGGTTAAAATTTTGACTTCTATAATCTATAAAATTAGTGGAATATCCTTGATATTTGCGCTTCATCCAGTATCTTTTCATGTAAATATTCTTCCGAACATTTTTGAATTTTACTCCACAAAGAAATATCATGTTGATAATTTGGATGTTATTGGTTCCTGAACAAATTAATTCTTCAACTTGTTTTATTGAATTCTTATATTATTGTCATCATCCTCATGTTTATATTTTGTTGAAAGTCATCTGTGGCCTGTAGTGCATAAATGGACTTGGTATAATTATGACCAGAAATTATTCGGTGTAATCATGATCGTAATGTTACAAATGATGTGGTAAAAGTCCTCATTGGCCCGTAGTGCATTGATGGACAGTTGTTGGGATGATCATGACCATTATTGCATACACAAATATTCTTGGCCCGTAGTGCATGAATAATTGTGGTCGTGATACTAAAGAATATCCTTGGCTGTAATGCAGGGGTGATTCGATAATGTGAATTATTTATTAAGCTGAGTCCCAGCGATAAAAGTGATGAAAAACCTTCTAAATCATAAAAGATGGTAGATTTTATTCTCTACTTGACTCTTTTAATGGATTGCTTGTTCCGCTGCAGTTAAACTTGATGGTTGTTATATTGTATCAGTTTAACACTGTTGAAGACTAACGATAATATATTCTGCATTATCTTAGTCATAATATTTTCTATTGGGCTAGTTGAGCTCACCCTTTTACTTTTATTGTTCTCTTCAGAAAATGAGAACGTAGGATGAACTAGTCGGGGAATAGAGTGACGGACCAGATGATAGCATTAGTATTCCTCACTATTCAGTGAAATAGTAAAAAATAAATGTAATAATATTGAATTTGAGTTTGTATATTGTCTAGACGATAATATTTGTATTAAAACTCACAGCTTATGTTTTGTCGTACTTTACACGACAGTTGTATAATTAAGTTGTATTTGTATTCTGTACCATATATTTGACGACTCAGAATAAGTGATGTATACCTATTTTGGGGGCGTCACACCTGTAGTACATTGGAGGACAGTTGTTGGTATGATTATGACAAGGGATTATTCGGTATAATCATGATCATTGATGATTACATGAATATTCTTGGCCCGTAGTGCAGGGATGATTCGATGATGTGGTTTATTTATTAAGCTAAGTCTCAGCGATAAAATTGATGATAAACTTTTTAAATCATAGAAGATAGTAGATATCATGCTCTACTTGACTCTTCTAATGGATTGTTTGTTCCGCTGCAGTTAAACTTGATGTTTATTATATTTTATCAGTTTAACACTGTTGAAGGCTAACGAAAATTTATTATGTATTATCTTAGTCATAATATTTCTTACTGGGCTAGTTGAGCTCACCATTTGTTTTAATTGTTCTATTCAAAAAATAAAAATATAGTTGAGAATAGTCGTAGAACGGAGTGACGGTCCAAATGTTTGCATTAGTATAGTCCTCAGTACTATTCAGTGAAATAGTGTGATAATAAATGTATTGAGTACTCTATTTGAGTTTGAATACTGTCTAGAAGATAATATTCGTATTAAAACTCTCAGCTTATGTTTTGTCGTATTTTACACGACAGTTATGTAATTAAGTTGTATTTGAATCTTATATCATGTATTTGGAAACTCAGAATGAGTGATGTATATCTATTTTGGGGGTGTCACAAATCGGATCTGTTATATATATTTATATATATATATATATATATATATATATATATATATATATATATATATATATATATATATATATATATATACGGTCCGGATCTTAAGCTCACCCCTTATCTAACTCACCCGAGCTCACCCCCCTTTAGCGACGAACTGGGCGACGGTTCGGTCATACAACCGTTGTCTATATTTTTAGCGACGGACAACATATAGCGTCACTAAAAGTATAGACGACGGTTGTATGACCGAACCGTCGTTGGGTCAGATAAGGACTCCCTTACAAAAAAAAAATCCGCATTTTAGTATTGTAAGGGAGTCCTTACATGATCCTCTCTCTCTCTCTCTCTCTCTCTCTCTCTATATATATATATATATATATATATATATATATATATATATATATAGAAATTTGATCAGGTCCGGACCTCCCGGACAGGAGAAAATCCGGACCCGAAATTTTTTTTTTTTGTAGAACAACTAAAAAAAAAAATTTATGGAATTGAAATTTTTCAATAATATAGTGATTTGGGTGTGTTTTTAATACCTACACCAACCAATGTATGTACAGTCTGCCCAGACTGTACAGACATGTTTTGTTATAGGCATCCAAATCACGCCCAAAACATTGTATAATATAAAAATTCCAATTCCATAATTTTTTTTTTTAGTTGTTTCAAAAAAAAAAGCAAAAAAAAAAAAAAGGTCCGGATTTTAACAAAATCCGGGAGTCCGGACCTGATCCGGACTATATATATATATATATACGGTCCGGATCAAGTACATATCTCTTATCTTACTCACCCGTCCTCACCCCCTTTAGCGACGGATCCGGCGACGGTTCGGTCATACAACCGTCGTCTATACTTTTAGCGACGTTATATGTTGTTCGTCGCTAAAAGTATAGACGACGGTTGTATGACCGAAACCGTCGCTGGGTCCGTCGCTGAAGGGGGTGAGCACGGGTGAATAAGATAAGAGGTATGCACTTGATCCTTGCTATATATATATATATATATATATATATATATAATGCATGCATAAATTGAAACTCTTGCTTTCTTAGCTCGAATTAAATAATTTATTTAGTTCTTAAAGATCATACTTAAAAGGTGAGCACATGATATTATCAAATCCAAATCCATGGATTGCTTGAATGCGTAAAGCAGTTTTCCTCTATGCATCCATTTCCGACTAATTACCTCTTATTTAATCCCCTAGTTCAAGGAAAAAATGGTTTAAATAATAAAAAAAATGTTCAAGTTATAAAAAGGTATAATGAGCCATGTAATATTATTTTATTTTAAAAATAATTAAAAACTACCTCTATCCCAAAATATAGAATTATTATTAATTTTTTAAAATTAAATGATATAGATATTTAATTTTGACCCATTCTTGACGGGCTCATCATATATCGTTTTTGGGTCTGTCGCCTATGACATTATTCTGGATAGAAAGTGTCGTCGTCTATAGGAAAATTTCATCGGCCTCATTTAATTTTCCTTGAGCGCGAAAGGTTGGCGCTAAAATCAAAACATCATTTTTGACATACCACGGAACGTATTAGTGACGGACTACATGATAAATGAACGATGTATGTAATTATTGACAACCTGATCGTCGAGAATGACCTTACACTACAAAAAAAACCTTAAGAACGACGGAATTATTTTCGACCGAACTTCTGTCTAGATAATATTATTTCTGATAGAATATTAATATTCCTTCGAATATAATTCCCTCTTAAATAGAATTATCTCAACGAAATTCCATCGGGGATAGGTACAATTCTTGGCGCCAAACTTTCCCGCTCACGACAAGCATAAATTTGACCGATTGAGATATAATTTCGACGAAACTTCCGTCGAGAATAGTAAATTTCTAGGGATTTAATGTCGACGGAAGTCCCGTCGAAATTAATTAAAACCTAATTTATGTTTTGTCTATCCCCCAGCCGCCTCCTTCATTTTTATCTCTCACTTTTATCTCATCTCTCGTCGAGCTCTCTCTTTCTCAACAGTGCCTCCTCTTTTCTTAATTTATCCTGTTACTTCTCCTTTGACCGGCGTTGGTACCTCCTCCTCCTCCAATTACCGATGGTACCACCACAGTGCCGCCACCACTGTCGCCGTGGTAACCATTTTTTAGCTTAGCTTATTAGGAGATTTTTAAAGGTTAGTGATTTTTTATTTAGTTAATTTACTCAATGAAATTTGTTGATCCCTAATTTAGTCCATTAAATTTTTCAATCTTCCCTAATTACTTATAAGTAATTACTCATCGGGATGTTCTAATTATCAGTCATATATGATATATTTGTATGTGAAAACAAGTGGAGTATCTGATAAACACATTATAACTGTATATAGGGCTAGCATTTTCCATTCAGAAGAAATTACATTCCAAATGAAACTCTTGCAAAATTTACACACAAATCTCCAAGCATTCAAGAAACAAGTTCATTTAAAAATCAAGTACAACCAATGATCAAGAGATTTATACATCAGAATGTATTTTCCGACAAAAGCTATCCTATAATTTTAAAATACACCAAGTTTCTATATATATATATATGTATATATATATATATATGGTAATTGGTAATGAAAATATCAAACTAGTATATGGTAATTTTGGTAATGAAACCTATATATGTAGGAGTAATTATTTGGAAAAAGTTGTTTTAGTAATGAATTTATAGTTCCCAAATATAGGTGATGACCAAAAATCAACATAATGGGGTTCGAACATAGGGGGGGAAGAAGAAGAACAGTAATGCAGTTATACTGATCATATAGTAGTAATTAATGTAGGAGCTGAAACTCTATCATATTAAGTACCTGCGACAGATCAATACAATTGACTGATTGAGAGTACAAATATCACAATCTATACGCACATATAAACCGATCAATGGCAGAGAAACGAAACACTACATTGCCCATTTGCATTTTCTCTCTCCTGTCTGGCTCATCCTGGGAGCTCCAGCTAACCCAAACAACTCTCTCTCTCTCCTCCCGCTCCCCCTTTATAACCCCCTTTTTTCCCTTCTTCACTCCCCATCTCTTCTTCATCACACTCTACTCTAGAGAGAGAAACACTTCGTGTATATATATAGAGAGAGAAAGAGAGAAACATATAATTTTAGAGATAGGAAATGAGCAGCTGCAACGGGTGCCGAGTCCTAAACAGAGAATGCAGTGACTCATCCAACTGCATAATTCGCGATTCTGTCAGTTGGATCGAGAATCCCCAGGAGCAAGCCAACGCTCTTCTCTTCATCTCGAATTTCTTCGGGATCACCTTCCTCCTTTCCTTCCTGGCCTGTATCCCCTCCGCTCAACGATCTGGTAACACAATTAATATAATTTGGTTTATTAGTTACTCCTAATTAATCAATTCTCATAATTAATTCACAATCTCATCTTTTTTTTAGGTGTGTTCCGCTCATTTCTTCTTGAAGCGGCCGGACGTACGGTTAATCCGCTCACCGGCGTAATCGGACTGTATTTCACCGGAAAATGGCCGGTGTGTTTGTTGGCCGTCGACATGATTCTCAAGGGCGGAAAAGTACTTCCTCTCCATATAGTTCACGAACCGCAAGCCCTACCCGTCCTTCGCCCAATGGCTAACAATCAGAATGCTCCGATTATTATAGGTTCCTCTAATCCAGCCGGAAGCAACATCGTTCCGACCGGTGACGGTGATGGAGAGGAGAAGGAAGTGCCCAAGCTTTTGGATCTTTTTCACTAGTTAGGGTTAATTAATAATTAGATGTGTGATATGTTATTGGTGAATCCTTTTCGTTTAGGTTTAGAAATACTCCCGGTGACTAATGGTTGTTTTCCGGGAGGATTTGGATTTCATATATAATGAAAAGCTGTATTTTTTACTACAGTTTGTTTTAGTGACTCGGTTTCTTCTTGTCTGTATGCGTGGGATAATATTGAGACTTTATAATACTCACTCATTTTCTCTCTCTAACTTGTCCTCGTCCACATTGTTCTCGTTGTTGTTGAAAACATGCTTTGGTCCCATAGCCTGACCAATACCCTGACCCGTGTGTATTTTAAAATTTTAATATCATAAAAATGAGTATAATTATGGACTTTTAAAGTTGATTTTAGAAATTTAAAAATTTAAAAATAATGCAAATTAATTAATTTAATTTTGACAATATAATTATAAATATTATTTCTTCTGTTCCACAAAAATAAATTGTCCATTCCTTTTTAGCTAGTGAATTAATTATACTAAGTTTATATTTCAATTATAACGTTGATCAAATAAATTAATTAGACATGAACAATTTGTTACATATACTGTTTTTTTTTCAAAAGAAAAAAACATTTAATATTTGTATATTAAAGACAATATTTATTTACAATTTCTATCTAGAAATGGATTAATTTTTCCCCTTATATATATCCTATTAATAAAATAAAAAATTTGCCCCCTGTTGAAAATTTCTGAGTCTTTCATCTTTCTATTAAATTTAAAAGGGAACCACACTTGCATTAATTATTAATTATATATTTTTTTAATACAAGTTAAGAATGAAGTGTACCTATGTATAAAAAATATATTTTGAGCACAGATGAAGTATTTTGTTTGTACTTGAAGAAAGCAATGACATATTTTATGGATTGTTATTTTCCACAGGTAGAATTGTTATTTTAAAAATTTATGTAAATAACTTCCTATATTTTTACATTAAAGGTAAATTAAATTTATAAAATCACGAATTCATCTAGTTCAACTTGTGAGAGACGATAATATATATATATATATATATATATATATATATATATATATATATATATATATATATCATAATCGAAAATTCTATTTCTTTTTATAATTTACTTTATTTTTTCCCAAAAAATATATTTAACACACAAGAAAAGATCAATAGGAAAATTTATTTCAATGAAGTAATTTCCTTTTAACTTTTACTTTTTACCCTCTAAGCATCTTTCTTATATAAGAACAATTTTGATGACTAATAAAAACATTAAAAACAAGAAGATCAAACGGTATTCACTGATTTAATAAAAACATTTTGTCATTTTTCTTTTTGATATATAAAACAGTGAAAACAGTTGTAAATCATCAAATACAACTGGAGGAAGCTTAGTAAATCCTTTATGCATCCATTTCCGACTTACCTCTTAACAGTGGCGAATCCTTGAATTTTTGTCAGTGGGGTCGAAATTTTTATTGAGTTACAAATAATTTGGCGGAGGTTCGAGGGTAGCGCCCCCGAGCCAATTTTTTTTAATACTTTATACTTTCGAGTATATATATATATATATATATATATATACTATATTAAAATGAAAATATAACGAGTCATAATATATGGTATATATACACTATATTGACTCATACTAGACTTTTTTAATCACAATTGTTCATAAGTAAGTAATTCATTATTTATTTTTAAAAATAATATAAATTAGATTATTATTTAGTTTAATTAAAATATTATAGAGAGATACATATATTTAGAGGATATGAGTCATATGTGATTAAAATTTGATTGACAAAGCTATAAATTTTCAATTTGACCCCATATAATAGAAAATTTATAAAATTTTAGTGGGGTCAATTTATATATAATACTTAAAATTTTTAAAATTTAACTTACATTATAAAATAAAAAAAAATTCAGTGGTGGCGATTGACCCCATCCCACTCTATGTGGCTTCGCCACTGCCTCTTAATCCCCTTTGTCCTCAAGAAAAAAATGGTTTAAATAAAACAGTAACTTGAAAAAAATGTTAAAAGTTATAAAAATTATAATGGACCATGTAATATTATTTTAATTTTACAATAAATAAAAACTGTTAGAAATATATGAAAGATAATAAATTATAGAGAGGAAGTGGATATATAATAATAATTGTCTTCAACTTATATCTCACTTATTTATCCTTCACGACATAAAACTCCCGAAACATTTTTAGAGACACTCTAACAATTACTACATGACCAAATTAATGTATGTATATATATGAATCTAGTCATACATATTCCAAGACTCTTTTAGATATACATTAATGCATGTACATGGATATTCACCCATACATGTACTAATATAAATACTAATTAAGACAATTCATAAACATTCTAAAAGACATTTATTAATTTGGTTTAGTTAATTAAGAATACCTCCCCCGTAAACCAAATTTATTCTTCATAATGTCATAAAACCTTTTGATCTTCTGATTCCTTCAAACGCAAGAAAGTCTTTTCCCATCTCCATTGATGTAAATGACACAAATAATCTTGGCATACTCGAATCTTTAACACACGTTGGAATACTTTCATCATTTTTGAAATTTCATTGGACGTGAGAATTTTCTCTCTTTTCTTCACATTTGTGCCTTCATATTTCTTCTTCACATATGCTTGAAGTTTCCATTTGTACTTCTTGATCTTACTTATTAGTTTTTCATATTTTACATGCTTGTATTTCTTATCTATTTCACTATTTCTGAACTCCTTTTGATCAAAATACTCCTTCATGTTAACCCATTTAATGTCTTCCACAAAATTTACCATTATAAATCCCAAATCAATTTTAACACAAAATAATTTTCTCATTCTTCTCTAAATTTCCGAACAATAGTCTTGATCAACAATCTTTTCTTCTATTTTCATAATTTCAACAAGATTTTCATCATTGACAATTTTGTTAATTAATTCAATTTCTTTGACCACCTCCTCTCTCTTTTTTTCTTCTTCTCCTTTTACATCTTCAAATGCTTCTTCATTCGACGTCTCATTCAATTTCTCATTTTTTATTTTCAAACTTAAAAAACATCATTTTTCTATAATTTATCTCTCCCGAACATTATCAATATAATAACCTTTATGACGTTATTCAATTCACAAACTTTTTTTTTCAAATTTATTCGCAACTAGCACCGCAACTAGCACATTCGCTAAATTACATTCTGAAAGTTATAACGAGCACATTTTGCATTCGCACAACGGAACACTTCGATAGCACCACTTAAATCACCTCTCTTAAGTCCTCTTTTAACTTCACATTGACTTAACCTTCTCTAATTACCACATGAGTATTCTAGCTTCAATCATTTACTATAATAAGACTAATTTTGGTGTCCGGAACGTGACAAATACTTATTTGCTATGATAATCTAAAAATATCAATTGTTTAAAAAATAAGAGCATATACTAGTACTCCCTCCGTCCCAAATTAACTGCTCAGTTTTGACTTTTTTTAGTCAAATTGACTATTTTTAGAATTAATAATTAAGCATATATAAATATATTTCTAAAATTATAAAATTTAGGATTAGTAATAAATTGTATATACTTTCTTTTGGTTATAATCTCTTCACCTATATTTTAGCAAAAATAGTAAAAAAATTAGTTTTAAAAATGGTCAATTTGACTTTATAAAGTCAAAACTGAGCAATTAATTTGGGACGGAGGGAGTACTAGTTATTCTCGGAGTTGGAGCTCAAATATCAAAAGTACTTGTGACAGACCAAAAATAGTACATTAAAAATAATATATCTTGGGTCCGTCCTTAATCTACTATATCTAGGATATAGTAGTAATTAAAAACAAACTTCATTTTGGTTTTAATTTTGGTTTCAATTAATTTAACAATTTTTTTATTAAATTAATTTCTTAATTAAATTAAAATTTATCGACGCTTTAAATCTTAACGTACCACGGGTTTTTATTTTATTTTTGATTATGCACATTCTTTATTAATTAAGTTTTCTAACTAAATTCAAAATCATAAACAATTAAGAGCAAATTGTACTATTAGGAGAGAAAATAGTTTTGTACAGTAATAAACTAGTTGGCCCCTATAAAACTCAGATGATATGTGTGACGCTCCTAAAATAGGTATACACAATTCATTATGAGTCGTCAGATACACAGTATAGAATTCAAATACAAACTTTATTTATACAACTGTTGAACTGTCGTGCAAAATACGACAACACATAAGCTGTTAGTTTCAATATAAATGTTGTAACGTATATAATACGACAATATTAATACTCAAATTATTACTATGCCATATAAAATACAGCAGCAAATATTTCAAGTCCTCAAAAGGAACACGAGAATATTTTTGTCCTCCTCATTCTAATGGGGTGCATCTTTGACGCTTTCAGAGTCGGGTTCTCATTGTTCACCAAAATTAATTATTAAGTGATGTATAAAATATGACACATTCATCTTAAGTCCTCAATACAATTAAATATTACATGTCATGCTGTTTTATAATGTATTGAGAAACTTCCACAGCCTCGGATCATCACACCATTTCCCTATTATCCCTGCTCGACCCAACTACACTCTTACTACCTGAAAGAAATTGTGAAGGAAAAGGGTGAGCTCAGCTAGCCTAGTAAAGAATATTATAACTAAGATAATAGAACAATTTATCCTTAGTCCTCAACAGGAAAAAATTTGATAGAATACAATAGACAACAAGTTTTAGATCAACAACTGCAGCAGAAACGACAATCCATTAAAAGAGTCAAGTAGAACATAATGTCTACTATCTCCTCCAAATTAAAAGTTCATCATTAATATTTCATCCATGTAATACTCATCAACAGTTCATTGTCGTACTTGAGACAAAGAGAACTTTCATCACCTATCTTCACCTGAACCACCAAAGATTATAGTTAAATTCATAATTAATTCATGTTTACAATCATGTAAATCAATAGTCCATCTTTGTAGTACGGGCCAAAGACATACAACTGTAAAACCAATAATCAACAGTTTCTCCTTTCCACAAGGCTTAATAAAACTTTCACTTAATATCCTTGCCCCAAAGGCTAAAGACGTTCAAATATTGTAATAATAATGATCATACCAAACAGTTGTCTATCTTTGCACAACGGGCCAAAGATATTCAACTATAAAATCAAGGGTCATGATCATACCAATCAATTGTCTGTTAGTGCACTACGGCCAAAGACATTCAATTGTAAGACCAATGGTCATGATCTTGCCAAACACATCATCGAATTATCAATGCACTACGGGCCAAAGATTATACCACATCATTTGTAACTTTATAGGTGCTCATGATTATACCGATACATAATTTATGGTCATAATTATACCGATCAACAGTCCATCTATGCACTACGGGCCAAAGATGACTTTCATTACAATATAAGTATGAGGATGCTGACAATGATATAAACATTCAATTAAATGAGATCAAGGATAAATTTTAAAGATTTATAATTCAATTTATCCAGAGTTTAAGAATGTCCAAATTGTCAATATGATACTACTTTGTAGAGTAAAATTCAAGAATAATATTCATGTATCAAAATTAATTTGGACAGAAAAGAAATCAATTTTTGTTGTGAATAGTACCCCGGATAAATAGTACACGAGTTAATAATATCTCGTGAATAGTACTTCGTGAATAGTGTCGTACGTATGAATAGTACCGTACGTATAAATATTTTCATATGTATGAATAGTACTCCGGCATGAAAAGATTAAAATTTAACAAGAATGTTCAAAAAAATATTTCAGTAGAACGATACTAGATGAAACGCAAATTTTAAGGATATTCTACTAATTTTAAGGAGTATAGAAGCAATGCTTATCAACATGAATGTAGAATTAAGAATATGAAACGAAATAATATTACATACATACTACATAGTATGGAAGAAAATATTATTTCTTACGTATATTGAATGAAAATAATATCCCTTACAACTGTTGAACGAAAATAATATTACTTACGAATATTGAACGAATATAATATTTCTTACAAATATAGAACGAAAATAATATTCCTTACGAATATTGAACGAAAATAAAATTCCTTACGAATACGAAAAAATAATATCGTAAGCAAATATGAAATAAATAATACCCCTTACCTTAAAAGGAGAGTATTTCTGACTAGTATAGTGGAGATATTCTTGAAAAAATTTTTGCACTATTTGCTACACTCAAATGTTTCCTTAACTCAAAAGAAATACACTCAATATTATTGAAGAAGAATTTTCTGATTTTGGTGTGATTTTCATTTCTAAACTAAGCATCCTATTTATCGGAGAATGGCAAAATACTATTTAAGAAAATAATCACGGACTGTATGGTAAGATTCAGCGAATTCACGGGACTTCGACTTGAATTTTTTTTTGATTTTACTATAAAACAGTATGCAGTATTATGCAAACACTATGCAGGACTATGTAAATAATAAAATATAATATTTTCTATTTTACATAAAAAAACTTATAATATATATAATACTTATATATATAAGTAATAAAACAAAACTGAGATAACTTTCTACCAGCGATTTTCAAAAATGAGTAAGTGGGGGTCCATATAATAAGCCAAATTTATAACATATACTTCATAAAAAATTTCTCTATTTATCTTAATTCACTTGGCTTCACGTACTAAACACATTTTTAATAACATTTTTTTCATCATTAATATTATAACTGTAAGACCCCAACTTTTATGAATAAAGATTAATTTTCTCTAAATATCATTTTTGAATATTATGGTGGAGATTTGATATAATGTTATAGTTGTGGGTAATATTTATAAATTTTATAAAGTAAGCAAGTTGTTATAAAATATTCGTTTGGTCGGGAAATTTTCTTTTGTCGAGGAATATTCGTACAACGACACAATCATTGGTGGACCCTATAACGGAATTATTGTCGGAGTTAGAAAACGATAAAATTATCTTTTTATAAAAATAACGGCGGAAGTTTTAACGTTAACTGTTGAAATACCCGGTAATAAAGGTACAGTATTACGCGTGGTTGCATAGTAACACACGGTATTGATTATTGATGCTTACGTGAGAAGTCACTCAGTTATACTCAATTATTACTACAGTAATTACTGCATCATATCTATTATATTATTGATTCAATTATTGTCACAATATCATCTGTATAATATGTTATATTATTAAATCAATAATTGAGACGACAAGTTATAATGATGAATAATTGTTGAAAGATTAAATATGTGTTGATTAAAAATAAAATGATTTGTGGTAATATTTATTCAATCCTTGATGTATATAAGAAGTCTATTAAGAGACGTTTGTGGTAAGTTTGGTTATTCTATGGGGGCCCATATGTCATCATCTAAGAGTCTCTTTCGCTAATAGTAATTACCTTTACCAGACGTCAAATCACTTGTCGTTTCATATTACAGGCGTCGAACCACTTGTTGTTTCACATTACAGGCTTCAAACCACTTGTTGTTTCATATTACAGGCGTCAAACCACTTGGTGTTTCACATTACAGGTGTCAAACCACTTTTCTTTTCACATCAGCAGTCGCCAAGCCGCTTGCCTTTTCACATTGCAAGGGCTAAGCTAGAAATCTTCTATAAATAGAGGCCTAGTTCTTCATTATTTTTTACAAATTCATTCAAGATATAGAGAGAGAAAGTATAGAGAGAATAAGAGAGAAAGAAGAAGAGTATTCTGTTACTACACTACTGCAATATTCAATCTCCTACTAAGGTAAGGGATATTATTTGTTGTACTCGTAAGGGGCATTATTTCTTTCTTATTCATGAAGAGAACTTATGTTATTCCATTCTTTATTATTCTGTTGGAATAACCTGTATACGCGGGCTACCATATACTTGGTAAAATACTTCTATTATTCCATTATTTATTATTATGTTGGAATAACCTGTATATGCAAAGTACTGCATACATGGTGAAATTCTTCTGTTATTCCATTCTTTATTATTCTATTGGAACATCCTATCTGTGCGTTTACGCATGACCTGGTTCCGTGTTTTATTATTCTGTTGGAATATCCTGTCTGTGCGTTTACGCATGACCTGGTTCCATTATTTATTATTCTGTTGGAATATCATGCATGTGCGTGTGCGGTCTATCGCATGCCTGGTGATTTCTTTTATTATCCCATTCTTTATTATACTCAGTTGGTTAAAGTTTTGAATTCTATACTCCATAAAATTAGTGGAATATCCTTGATATTTGCGCTTCATCCAGTATCTTTTCATGAAAATATTCTTTTGAGCATTCTTGAGTGTTACTCTACAAAGAAGTATCATATTGACAATTTGGACGTTATTGGTTTCCTGGATAAATTAATTCTTGAACTTTTTTTATTGAATTATTATGTCATTGTCATCATCCTCATGTTTATATTATGTTAAAAGTCATCTGTGGCCTGTAGTGCATAGATGGACTTGGTATGATTATGACCACGGATTATTCAGTATAATCATGACCGTAAAATTACAAATGATGTGGTAAAAATCTTCATTTGTGTAAGACCCCAGTTTTTATAAATAAAGATGAATTTTTATAATTATTATTTTTGAATATTATGGAAGAAATTTGATATAATGTTATAGTTGTGGGTAATATTTATAAATTTTGCAAAGTACGCAAGTTGTTATAAAATATTCGTTTGGTCGGGGAATATTCTTTTTGTCGGGGAATATTCGTACGACGGCAAAATTATTGGTGGACCCCACAACAGAATTATTGTCGGATTGAGAAAATGACAAAAATATTTTATTAAAAATAACGGCGGAAGTTTTACCGTTGATACTGTTGACCTACTGGGTAGTAAAAGTACAGTAATACGCGTTGTTGCATAGTAGCACACGATATTGATTATTGATATTTATGTGAGAAGTCGCTCAGTTTGATTCAATTATTGTCGATTAATAATATGAATTATTATAGCGATAATGACGTTTTGTTTTATTCGTATTATTAACGTAATAAAACGGAAACATCTTTTTATATAAAACAGAATACTTTATTAAAGTTATTTTATAAATAGAATATATTATATTTTATTATGCATAGTGTTGCATAGTGTTTGCATAGTAAAAATCTTTTTATATAAATAGAATATATTATATTTTATTTAAAAGATTTTTCTTTAAATATGGACCGTCAGATTAAAGTAAATTAATCTGGACCGTTCATGGATTAGTTACTATGCATTCCATTTTCCTATAAATAGAAGCTCATTTCTTCATTATTTTCTTACGAATTCACTGAACTCTAGAGAGAGAAACTATAGAGAGATAGAAGAAATGCTTTCTGCTACTTAACTTTTCTTTTCCCATATCCAGTTTCTGTTACGGTAAGGGGTGTTATCCTTTCTTCTTGAAGAGAACTTATGTTATTCCATTCTTTGTTATTCTGTTGGAATAACCTGTAAAAGTGGCATACCCTATACATGACCTGTATACGCGGTATACCCTATACTTGGTGAAATCCTTATGTTATTCCATTCATTATTATTCTGTTGGAATAACCTGTATACGCGGAATACCCTATACTTGGTGACATTCTTCTATCATTCTGTTGGAACATCCTGTCTGTGTGTTTTACACCGAACCTGGTTCCGTCTTTATTATTATTCCGTTGGAACATCCTGTCTGTGTGTTTTACACCGGACCTGGTTCCGTCTTTATTATTATTCCGTTGGAACATCCTGTCTGTGTGTTTTACACCGGACCTGGTTCCGTCTTTATTATTCTGTTGGAACATCCTGTCGGTGTGAATTTCACCTGACCTGATTCCATTATTATTATTCTGTTGGAATAACCTGTCTGTGCGGTCTATCGCATGCATGGTGATTTCTTTTGTTATTCCATTCTTTATTATACTCAGTTGGATAAAACTTTGATTTCTATACTCCATGAAATTAGTGGAATATCCTTGACATTTGCGCTTCATCCAGTATCCTTTCATGGAAATATTCTTCTGATCATTCTTGGATTTTACACCACAAAATAGTATCGTGTTGACAATTTGGACGTTAATAATTCCTGGATAAAATAATTCTTGAACTTGTTTTATTGAATTCTTATATCATTGTCATCATCCTCTTATTTATATTTTTGAAAGTCATATGTGGCCTGTAGAGCATGGATGGACTTGGTATGATTATGACCAGGGATTATTCGGTGTAATCATGACCGTAATGTTACAAATGATGTGGTAAAAGTCTCATTTGCCATAGTGCATTGATGGACAGTTGTTGGCATGATCATGACCATTGATGGATACACAAATATCCTTGGCCCGTAGTGCATGGAATTTGTGGTCGTGACCCTAATGAGTATCCTTGGCCGTAGTGCAGGGATGATGTGGATTATTTATTAAGCTGAGTCTCAGCGATAAAAGTGATTAAAAACTTTTTAAATCATAAAAGATAGTAGATTCTATTCTCTACTTGACTCGTTTAATGGATTGCTTGATCCGCTGCTGTTAAACTTGATGTTGTTATATTTTATCAGTTTAATACTGTTGAAGGCTAACGATAATTTATTCTGCATTATCTTAGTCATAATATTTCTTACTGGGCTAGTTGAGCTCACCCTTTCTTTTACTGTTCTCTTCAGGAAATGAGAACATAGCAGGGACGAGTCGGGGAACGGAGTAATGGTCCAGAGGATAGCATTAGTAGTCCTCACTATTCTGTGAAATAGTGTGACAATAATTGTATTGAGGACTCCTTTTGAGTTTGTATGGTCTCTAGTAGACAATTATTGTATTCAAACTCACAGTTGTATTTTGTCGTATTATACACGACAATGGTATTAGTAAGTTGTATTTGAATTCTGTACCATGTATCTGACGACTCAAGATGGGTGATGTATACCTAATTTTGGGGGCGTCACAGTTGGTATCAAAGCTTAGGGATATGATCCCTGGCTAAGATGTGAGACTAGAACTAGGAGGGGAGAGACGGGGAATTCCTTCGCTAGTATGACCTACTTAAATTTATTTTGTATTTAAATTAGTTGGTCAAAGTTTAGAGATATTATGTTACATGTCAATTAATCTTTGTTTTGTGGCAATATTTGAAAATGAATTCCGAAAATGTTGAGAATAACAATGGAGCACAAGAGACCGTTGAGTCTCCACATATCAATAATCAGGAGAATGTGCATCAGGAAGGCGACAATCCTCATGACCAAATGATGAATGATGGATTGTTCAGAGGCTTTATGCAATTCATGCAACAGCAAGCGAGAGCGGCTCCTGTTCAAAATGTAGGTGGAAACACTGGAAATTCTCGGGCGGTCACCGCTAAACAGTTCAAGGAGCTGGGACCACCGGAGTTTAAGGGAGAGCCAAAACCACTTATTGCGGAAGCATGGATAAAGCAGATCACCAAAATATTTGATGTCTTGGGATGCTCCGAGGAGCAAAAGGTTCCATTTGCCGCCTTTATGTTGCGCGGAGAGGCAGATTACTGGTGGGAATCGGTAAAACGTACTCAACCTACCGTACTGAAGATGTCTTGGGAGAAGTTCCAAGAGCTGTTCAATGACAAATACTTTCCTGAAAGTATCCGTCACATGAAGGAGGTGGAGTTTATCAAATTGGAGCAAAATAATATGACCGTGTCGCAATACGAGGCAAAATTTGCGGAGTTATCCCGGTTTGCGTCCCATTTGGTGGATAATGAAGAGAGAATGGCACGATTATTTTTAAGAGGTTTAAAGCCGGAGATACGTCAACATCTTATTTCTCATAAACTGTATTTGTATTCTGATGTTGTAAATAGGGCTCAGTTGGTAGAGCGCGATAACGAGTCAACGCAATCAAAAGAGAGCAGCCGGCAAAATGATAATACCAGTGAGAGCAGTCATCGAAGCGGTGACAACAAGCGTGGAGGAAATCATCAGGCCAGAAATGGTAACCACTTCGGTGGTAATCAGGGCCAAAACAATAAGAATGGACATTTCAAGAAGAGGAGATTCAACAATGATGGAAAGACGTCAGCATCAGCAACCGTTGTTAAGGAAGGAGAAAGACAACCTATCATATGCTTCAAATGCGGAGGGGAGGGACACATCAGTCCAAATTGCGCGATGCCGTCCAAAGCATGTTATAATTGTGGAAGAGAAGGCCACTTAGCCCGATTTTGTCGTTCACCGAAGACAAATTCAACTAGGATGGAGGCACCAAAGGCTGTCCCAGAAAAGTCAAAGTCGGTAATGCAAGGGAGAGCGTTTGTTGTGACCTCCCAGAAAGCAAGGAACCCGCATGAGGTCATCACGGGTAAGCTTATCATAAACTCTAGCGAAGTCTACACTTTATTTGATACCGGTTCTACCCATTCTTTTATTTCTCCTACTTGCGCTCAACGATTAAATTTGACTCCGGAGAAATTAGACTTTGACTTATCTGTGGAAACTCCGTTGGGAGAAAACTTCATTACATCCACGGTTTATAAGTCTTGTTTGGTTCAAGTTGGTACCCACGCATTACCTGTCGATCTTATTGCATTAAAAATACTTGCATTTGATGTAATTCTAGGGATTGATTGGTTAACTACTCATCATGCAAAAATTGATTGTTTTCGTAAGGTTGTTAGCTTTCATATTCCTAATAGACCTATTATGCGAATTCAAGCAACCAAACCATTAAAATCAATCACTGTCATCTCAAGCCATAAAGCTATTCGTTTATTGAAAAACGGATGTCAAGCTTTCTTAGCTCATGTCACAGATCTAAACAAAAATACGTCAGTTCTGAATAATATTTCTATTGTTAATGAATTCCCTGACGTATTCCCTGAAGAACTTCCTGGCCTACCCCCAGAGCGTGAAATTGAATTTTGTATCGACCTTGAACCCGGTACAAAACCCATTTCCAAAGCCCCATATCGAATGGCTCCTATTGAACTTCAGGAGTTAAAGACTCAACTGCAGGAATTGTTAGACATTGGCTTTATTCGTCCTAGTACTTCTCCTTGGGGTGCTCCTGTTCTATTCGTGAAGAAGAAAGATGGGAGTATGCGACTTTGTATTGATTATCGGGAGTTAAATCATGTCACCATCAAAAATAGGTATCCATTGCCACGTATTGATGACCTGTTTGACCAGTTGCAAGGAGCCAAATTCTTTTCAAAGATTAATCTTCGTTCCGGATATCACCAATTGAAGATTAGAACCGATGACATTCCAAAGACGGCTTTCAGAACTCGGTACGGACATTATGAATTCGTAGTCATGTCCTTTGGATTGACTAATGCTCCTGCTGCCTTCATGGATATGATGAACCGAGTATTCAAGGAATATTTGGATCACTTTGTGGTCGTCTTTATTGATGACATCCTTATTTATTCCAAAAGCTGTGAAGATCATGAGGAACACTTGAGGCTAATACTCCAAAAGCTTCGTGAATACAAGCTTTATGCCAAGTTGAAGAAATGCGAGTTCTGGCTTGAGGAAGTAGCATTCCTTGGGCACGTGGTATCAAATCATGGAATATCTGTTGACCCAGCAAAGATTGAAGCTATTCAAAGCTGGGAGCAACCTAAATCAGTGACCGAAGTACGTAGCTTTCTCGGCTTAGCTGGTTATTATCGGAGATTCGTAGAAGGGTTTTCTCGAATCGCTACTCCACTAACTCAGCTGACTCGGAAAGATACAAAGTTCAGTTGGAGCGAGGAATGTGAGAAGAGTTTTCAAGAACTCAAGAGGAGACTCATTTCAGCACCTGTTCTGACAATACCATCTGGTTCGGAGGGATTTGTCATCTACAGTGATGCTTCGGGCAAAGGGTTAGGATGTGTTCTCATGCAACATGGGAAAGTCATAGCCTATGCCTCACGACAACTCAAAGAATATGAGAGAAATTATCCTACTCATGACCTAGAGTTAGCAGCTGTTGTCTTCGCACTTAAAATTTGGAGGCATTACTTGTATGGGGAGAAAGTGGAGATCTTTACGGATCATAAAAGCCTCAAATATTTCTTCACTCAAAAGGAACTCAACATGCGACAACGACGTTGGCTTGAACTGTTGAAAGATTATGATCATACCATCCAATACCATCCTGGAAAAGCGAACGTGGTAGCTGACACATTGAGTAGAAGGTCATATGCGGGTGCGAGTGCAATATTGTCAAAGCAAAGGCCCATTTTGGATGACTTGCAAAGGATGGAGATAGAGATAAAGACTCCAAGGACCCACATTATGATGGTGAATATACGAGTAGAACCGACTTTAATTGATAAAATTAAAGCTGCTCAAGTTACAGATCCGGAGCTGATGCGTATGAGGAAGAAAGTACAAGAAGGTGCGATACCGGAAGCAAGAATCGATGAAGAAGGAATACTTCGAGTCAACTCCAGACTTTGTGTTCCGAACGACCCTGATTTAAAGTATAAAATCATGATGGAGGCGCACAACACACCGTTTGCAATCCATCCTGGGAGTACCAAAATGTATCATGATCTTCGACATACATTTTGGTGGGGCAATATGAAGAGAGAGATAGCGCTTTTTATCTCAAGGTGTCTAACGTGTCAACGAGTCAAGGCGGAGCATCAAATACCAAAAGGACCATTGCAACCACTTGAAATTCCAGAATGGAAGTGGGAGCACATTACCATGGATTTTGTTACTGGTCTTCCCAAAGTTTCTCAAGGCATAGATGCGATTTGGGTCATTGTTGATAGATTGACCAAGTCTGCTCATTTCTTACCGATACGAGAAACTTATACACTTGAACGTCTTGCTCGTATGTACATAAACGAGGTTGTAAGATTGCATGGTATGCCAGTATCCATAGTTTCTGATCGAGACCCAAGATTCACTTCGCGATTTTGGGTTAGTTTGCAAAAAGCTATGGGCACAGATTTACGATTTAGCTCGGCATATCATCCTCAAACGGACGGACAGTCAGAAAGGACTATTCAAACTCTTGAAGATCTATTAAGACTCTGTGTCCTTGATTTCAAGGGAAGTTGGGACAAGTTCTTACCATTGGTGGAGTTTTCCTACAACAACAGTTATCAAGCAAGTATTGGCATGGCTCCGTTCGAGGCGTTGTATGGAAGAAAGTGTCGTTCTCCAGTATGTTGGGATGAGGTGGGTGAAGCAACGTTGTTGGGACCGGATTTGGTACGTATGACTACGGAAAAGATTCAAACGATCCGGAAACGTATAAAAACCTCACAAGATCGACAAAAGAGTTATGTTGATCTTCATCGAAAGGACGTGGAATTCGATATAGGAGATCATGTGTTGTTACGTGTTGCTCCATGGAAAGGAGTTACGAGATTTGGAAAGAGAGGAAAGCTCAATCCTCGATTCATCGGCCCATTTTTAATCCTCGATCGAGTAGGAACTGTGGCCTATAGACTCGCTTTACCGACAAGTATGTCTCGTGTTCATAACGTTTTTCACATATTCATGCTACGTAAATATGTGAAAGACCCGAACCACATTATTGAGTTAGAACCGGACGAAATAGCGGAAGATTTAACGTATGAAGAGGTTCCTGTTCAAATCTTGGATAAGAAGGAACGTATTTTACGCACCAAGGTTATACCTCAAGTCAAAGTTTTGTGGAGAAACAACGATGTTGAGGAAATGACTTGGGAGTTAGAATCTGAAATGAAATCAAGGTATCCTTACCTCTTCGACATACCAGGTACGTACCCTAATTTCGAGGGCGAAATTTCATAAGAAGGGGAGGTTGTAAGACCCCAGTTTTTATAAATAAAGATGAATTTTTATAATTATTATTTTTGAATATTATGGAAGAAATTTGATATAATGTTATAGTTGTGGGTAATATTTATAAATTTTGCAAAGTACGCAAGTTGTTATAAAATATTCGTTTGGTCGGGGAATATTCTTTTTGTCGGGGAATATTCGTACGACGACAAAATTATTGGTGGACCCCACAACAGAATTATTGTCGGATTGAGAAAACGGCAAAAATATTTTATTAAAAATAATGGCGGAAGTTTTACCGTTGATACTGTTGAACTACTGGGTAGTAAAAGTACAGTATTACGCGTTGTTGCATAGTAGCACACGGTATTGATTATTGATATTTATGTGAGAAGTCGCTCAGTTTGATTCAATTATTGTCGATTAATAATATGAATTATTATAGCGATAATGACGTTTTGTTTTATTCGTATTATTAACGTAATAAAACGGAAACATCTTTTTATATAAAACAGAATACTTTATTAAAGTTATTTTATAAATAGAATATATTATATTTTATTATGCATAGTTTTGCATAGTGTTTGCATAGTAAAAATCTTTTTATATAAATAGAATATATTATATTTTATTTAAAAGATTTTTCTTTAAATATGGACCGTCAGATTAAAGTAAATTAATCTGGACCGTTCATGGATTAGTTACTATGCATTCCATTTTCCTATAAATAGAAGCTCATTCCTTCATTATTTTCTTACGAATTCACTGAACTCTAGAGAGAGAAACTATAGAGAGATAGAAGAAAAGCTTTCTGCTACTTAACTTTTCTTTTCCCATATCCAGTTTCTGTTACGGTAAGGGGTGTTATTCTTTCTTCTTGAAGAGAACTTATGTTATTCCATTCTTTGTTATTCTGTTGGAATAACTTGTAAAAGTGGCATACCCTATACATGACCTGTATACGCGGTATACCCTATACTTGGTGAAATCCTTATGTTATTCCATTCATTATTATTCTGTTGGAATAACCTGTATACGCGGAATACCCTATACTTGGTGACATTCTTCTATCATTCTGTTGGAACATCATGTCTGTGTGTTTTACACCGGACCTGGTTCCGTCTTTATTATTATTCCGTTGGAACATCCTGTCTGTGTGTTTTACACCGGACCTGGTTCCGTCTTTATTATTATTCCGTTGGAACATCTTGTCTGTGTGTTTTACACCGGACCTGGTTCCGTCTTTATTATTCTGTTGGAACATCCTGTCGGTGTGAATTTCACCTGACCTGATTCCATTATTATTATTCTGTTGGAATAACCTGTCTGTGCGGTCTATCGCATGCATGGTGATTTCTTTTGTTATTCCATTCTTTATTATACTCAGTTGGATAAAACTTTGATTTCTATACTCCATGAAATTAGTGGAATATCCTTGACATTTGCGCTTCATCCAGTATCCTTTCATGGAAATATTCTTCTGATCATTCTTGGATTTTACACAACAAAATAGTATCGTGTTGACAATTTGGACGTTAATAATTCCTGGATAAAATAATTCTTAAACTTGTTTTATTGAATTCTTATATCATTGTCATCATCTTCTTATTTATATTTTTGAAAGTCATCTGTGGCTTGTAGAGCATGGATGGACTTGGTATGATTATGACCAGGGATTATTCGGTGTAATCATGACCGTAATGTTACAAATGATGTGGTAAAAGTCTCATTTGCCGTAGTGCATTGATGGACAGTTGTTGGCATGATCATGACCATTGATGAATACACAAATATCCTTGGCCCGTAGTGCATGGAATTTGTGGTCGTGACCCTAATGAGTATCCTTGGCCGTAGTGCAGGGATGATGTGGATTATTTATTAAGCTGAGTCTCAGCGATAAAAGTGATTAAAAACTTTTTAAATCATAAAAGATAGTAGATTCTATTCTCTACTTGACTCTTTTAATGGATTGCTTGATCCGCTGCTGTTAAACTTGATGTTGTTATATTTTATCAGTTTAATACTGTTGAAGGCTAACAATAATTTATTCTGCATTATCTTAGTCATAATATTTCTTACTGGGCTAGTTGAGCTCACCCTTTCTTTCACTGTTCTCTTCAGGAAATGAGAACATAGCAGGGACGAGTCGGGGAACGGAGTAATGGTCCAGAGGATAGCATTAGTAGTCCTCACTATTCTGTGAAATAGTGTGACAATAATTGTATTGAGAACTCCTTTTGAGTTTGTATGGTCTCTAGTAGACAATTATTGTATTCAAACTCACAGTTGTATTTTGTCGTATTATACACGACAGTGGTATTAGTAAGTTGTATTTGAATTCTGTACCATGTATCTGACGACTCAAGATGGGTGATGTATACCTAATTTTGGGGGCGTCACAATTGGCCCGTAGTGCATTGATGGACACTTGTTGGCATGATAATGACCATAGATAAAAATAAGAATATGTTTGGCCCGTAGTGCATGGATAATTTGTGGTTGTGATACTAATGAATATCTTTGGCCGTAGTGCAGGGATGATGTGGATTATTTATTAAGCCGAGTCTCAGCGATAAAAGTATTGAAAAACCATTTAAATAATAGAAGATAGTAGATTTTATTTTCACCATGACTCTTCTAATGGATTGCTTGTTCCGCTGCAGTTAAACTTGATGTTTGTTATATTGTATTAGTTTAACACTATTGAAGGCTAACGATAATTTATTCTGCATTATCTTAGTCATAATATATCTTACTGGGCTAGTTAAGCTCACCCTTTTGCTTTCATTGTTCTCTTCAGGAAATGAGAACGTAGCATGGACTAGTCGGGGTACAGAGTGACGGTCTAGATGATAGCATTAGTAGTCCTCACTATTCTATGAAATAGTGTGATAATAAATGTATTGAGGACTTATTTTGAGTATGAATACTGTCTAAAAGACAATATTTATAGTAAAACTCACAGCTTATGTTGTATATTTAAGATTGTATTTGTATTCTATACCATGTATTTGGCGACTCAGAATAGGTGATGTATACCTATTTTGGGGGCGTCACAGTTGGTATCAAAGATTAAGGATATGATCCCTGGCTAAGATGTGAGACTAGAACTAGGAGGGGAGAGACGGGTAATTCCTTCGCTAGTATGACCTACCTAAGCTTATTTGTTTTTTAATTGGTCGGTCAGAGTATAGGGATAATATGTGACATGTCAATTGACCCTTGTTTTGTGGCAGTATTTAAAAATGACATCCGGGAATGTGGAGATAAACAATGGAGTACATGAGACCGTTGAGTCACCAACGATCAATACCCAGGATAATGTGCATCAAGAAGACCATAATCCTCAGATAAACAACAATACCAATCAAATGACGAACGATGGGATATTCAGAAGATTAATGCAATTCATGCAACATCAGGCGAGAGCGGCTCCTGTCCAAAATGTAGGTGAAAACACTGACAACTCTCGGACGGTCACCGCCAAGCAGTTTAAGGAACTGGGACCACCGGAGTTTTTTAGAGAGCCAAAATCACTTAAGGCGGAGTCATGGATAAAGCAGATTAACAAGATATTTGATGTCTTGGGATGCTCCGAGGATTAAAAGGTTCCCTTTGCCAACTTCATGTTGCGAGCAAAGGCAGACAACTGGTGGGAATCTGTAAAGCGTACTCAACCTGCCGCACTAAAGATGACTTGGGAGAAGTTTCAAGAATTGTTCAACGACAAGTACTTTCCTGAAAGTATTCGTCACATGAAAGAAGTAGAGTTCATCAAGCTAGAGCAAAATAACATGACTGCGTCGCAGTACGAAGCCAAGTTTACCGAATTGTCCCGGTTTGCGTCCCATTTGGTTGATAATGAGAAGAGAATGACGCGAATGTTTCTAAGAGGTTTGAAACCCGAGATACGTCAATATCTTATATCTCATAAACTGTGTTTGTATTCAGATGTTGTAAATAGGGCTCAGTTATTAGAGCACGATAATGAGTAAACCCAACCAAGAGAGAGCAACCGACAAGTCGATAATACCAGTGGTAGTAGTCATCAAACCGGTGACAACAAACGTGGAAGTCAACATGCCAGAAATGGTAACCATTTCGGTGGTAATCATGGCCAAGATAATAGAAGTGGAAATTTCAAGAAGATGAGATTTAATAATAATGGAAAGACGTCAGCACCAGCACCTGTTGTTAAAGAAGGAGAACGACCACCGGTCGTATGTTTTAAATGCGGACAGGAGGGACACATCAGTCCAAACTGTACGCAGCAGTCAAAAGCATGTTATAATTATGGAAAAGAAGGTCACCTAGCTCGATTTTGTCGTGCACCAAAGTCAAGTCCAGCTGGGATGGACGCATCAAAAGCAGTCCCAGACAAGACAAAACCAGTAGTTCAAGGGAGAGCGTTTGTCATAACCTCCCAAAAAGTGAGGATTCCGAACGAGGTGATCATGGGTAAGCTAATCATAAACTCTAGCGAAGTCAATACCTTATTTGATACCGGTTCTACCCATTCTTTTATTTCACCTACTTGCGCTCAACGTTTAAATTTGACTCAGGAGAAATTAGACTTTGACTTATCTGTTGAAATTTCGTTGGGGGAAACCTTTATTACATCCACAGTTTATAAGTCTTGTTTGATTCAAATCGGCAACCGCACATTACCTGTCGATCTTATCTCTTTGAAAATACTTGCATTCGATGTGATTTTAGGGATTGATTGGTTAACCATTCATCATGTTAAAATTGATTATTTTCGTAAGGTTGTTAGCTTTCATGTTCCTAACCAACCTATTATGCGAATTCAAGCAATCAAACCATTAAAGTCAATCACTGTCATCTCAAGCCATAAAGCTATTCGTTTATTGAAAAACGGATGTCAAGCTTTCTTAGCTCATGTCACGGATTTAAACAAAAATACGTCAGTCTTGAATGATATTTCTATTGTTAATAAATTTCCTGACGTATTCCCTGAAGAACTTCCTGGCCTACCCCTGGAGCGTGAAATCGAGTTTTTTATTGACCTTGAACCTGGTATAAAACCCATTTCCAAAGCCTCATATCGAATGGCTCCTATTGAACTTCAGGAGTTAAAAACCCAACTACAGGAATTGTAGACATTGGTTTCATTCGTCCTAGTACGTCTCTTTGGGGTGCTTCTGTTCTATTCGTGAAGAAGAAAGATAGAAGTATGCTACTTTGTATTGATTATCGGGAGTTAAATCATGTCACCATCAAGAATAGGTATCTGTTACCTCGCATTGATGACCTGTTCGACCAGTTGCAATGAGCACAATTCTTTTCAAAGATTGATTTTCGTTTGGGATATCATCAGCTGAAGATTAAAATTGAGGATATTTCAAAGACTGCCTTCAGAACTCGGTACGAGCATTATGAATTTTTAGTCATATCTTTTGGATTGACTAATGCTCCTGCTACTTTCATGGATATGATGAATCAAGTATTCAAGGAATATTTGGATCAGTTCGTTGTTGTCTTTATTGATGACATCCTCATCTATTCCAAAAGTCGTGAAGATCATGAGCACCATTTAAAGCTTATACTTGAAAAGCTTCGTGAAAACAATCTGTGAGACCCCAGATTTTATGAATAAAGATTTAAATGTCTCAAAATATTTTGTTGAATATTATGGTGTTGATTTGATATAATATTATAGTTGTGGGTAGTATTTATAAATTTTGCAAAGTATGCAAGTTGTTACAAAATATTCATTTGATCGGAGAATATTCTTTTTGTCGAGGAATATCCGTACGACGGCACAATCATTGGTGGACACCACAACGAAAGTATTTTCGTATTTAAAAAATGACATAATTATCTTTTTATAATGGCTGAAGTGTTACCGTTAAAACTGTTGAACTACTCGGTAGTAAAAGTACAGTAATACGCGTGGTTGCATAGTAGCTGTGACACCCCCTTTCCGAAATAGAAAGAGAGGTTACTCAAAACATAATAAAACTGATGAATGTAATAGCAAGGCTCTAATCCACAAAAGAATAGTCTTAAACTAATTAAATGTCTTAAGACAAACTATAATAAATGTCACACTGGCTCAAACCACAATCTGAAATAACTATTACAACTCCAAATAAATCAATGTATCATAGCCTAACGAAATATATCAAAACTATTGGATAGAATGGAGCTCTCGTCACACTTGCCCTTGATTCCCCTGATTACCTGCCGGAAGAAAAACACAGCATGAGCCAAATACCCAGTACAGATATAAAATACAATTGATGAACCGAAATAATTAACTCAATTAAATGAAATAAAATGAAACTAACTGAAACGAAACGAACAAAACTAACACAGTGAAATAATAGGCTGAATCAAATAGCTGGGTGTTATTTCATACCGAGCTCAGAATAAAACAGAAATATACCTCGCCACATAGGCAAGTCAAATAATGCCACATAGGCAAATCAAATAATGTCACACAGGCAAGTCACACACATTGGACCGCGAATCCAATGCATGTAAAATAGGAAGGCGTGTTTGGCACAAACATCACCGATCCGCAGAACAGAACAGAACAAAAAACTAGGGTCAACCCATACGCCTCCCACAACAAAACACCAAATTGCCAACTCCCATCGGAGCACAAAACAGAGACGGCGTGGGTGATCACACCGCCATGGAAGGTGTCATGCCTCGGTGCCAAGAGAACATGCATGTGGTACCCCCACAGGTGATTATAGCTCAGGTATAACCTACGATATATTCTAACAAGGATACCATGTCACAACACATGCGACACAATATCAACACAAAAGAGTTCTAATATGTACATGCTAAACAGAAATGAATCATCAACTCAAAGTCCCCAAAAATTCTAACATTCACATTACTATAAATATCAAAATAAATTTAGACATGTTGGACTAGTCTAAAGAGTACAAATATGAGTTCCAATTATGAACGCCAAACGAAACTATCATAATAAATTGACAAGGAATAATTATGAGAGACAATACTAAATTTCGAAACGAATAACGAAACGAACAAATTAAAAATAAAAGAGTCTCGCTGAAAGAGTACGGAATCCGTACCTGGAATCGATAATGCAATACCTAAATTTATATTCCAAAAACTCGTTTAAACTCCCTCCGTTCAATCTAAATAATTTAATAAGATTTTATTACAATCCAATAATTAATAACATAATAATATTAAATTTATTATTAAAAACTTTTACAACTATGTCAACAAAATTAATTAATTTAAATTAATATACACAACTTCAATTTAATTTACTAATCTCATTTATAAGTTAATGGCCCAATAATTATTAAAATATAATATTATATATATATAATACGAAATTAATGCCTGCAACAATGTTGCAGACCACCAACATGTCTCAATATATATATATATATATATATATATATATATATATATATATGTATATATATATAACATGATATAATAATATTTTTTATTACTTTACAGCATGTTCAATATATCTATATATATATAATCAATTCCCTTTCAATTCTTACATAATAATCTAATAACTTAGTAACTTATAAACTATATATATTTAATAATATACAGCGTACAGGTTCTCCATCATTTATAGTACACATGCACCACACGCAAACAAGAATAAAAATTACCTATTTTGGTTCCTATTCACCGTTCTCTCTTTTCTCTGTAATGCGGTTGGCTTCTTCTTTTTCTTTTCTTTCTGATTTGCATCTCATGTTTGATTAGGTTTTAGTATATATTTATTTATTAATTAATATATCTATTTACTCTATTTTTAATAAGATTTATTATTACCCACATATAAATTAAATCCAATTAGTTTTTAAGGCCCAACTTTTACTAAATTAATTTATCCAACACTTGTTAACTTTTTAGCCCAAAATAAGTGACTAGTTTAACCCAAATAAAAGATAAAGTCCAATTAAAATATTTTAAAACAAAATAATATTAATTATTCAATATTTATTTATTTATTTATTTTTATCGGGTATTACATCACCTACCCCTTAAAAGAATTTCGTCCCCGAAATCAAAAGAATAGAACGTACCTAATTATCAAAAAAATGCGGATATTCCGCTCGAATAGACTCCTCAAGCTCCCAAGTGGCTTCTCGTTCCGAATGGTTCCTCCACAGAACCTTAACAAACGAAATCGTCTTCCTCTTCATAATCCTTTCTTGACGATCCAAAATCGCCTCAGCTTTCTCCTCACAAGTAAGATCCTCCCGAATCTTATTGAATAGATATTGCACCACATGCAACGGATGATAATGATAACTCCTCAACACCGACACATGAAATACATTGTTCACATGAGCTAGCTGTGGTGGCAAAGCTAACCGATATGCAACCTCACCAACGCTTTCCAAAATCTCAAATGGACCGATATATCGCGGACTAAGCTTTCCTTTCAACCCAAATCGCCGAATGCCCTTCCAAGGAGAAAATTTTAGAAAAACATGCTCACCAGGTTCAAACTCTAAAGTCCGCCTATGCTTATCAGCATAACACTTCTGTCATGATCGAGCAGACTTCAATATCTCCTTAGCCACCGCTACCTTATCTGTAGTGATTTGAACTAACTCGGGCCCTTCTATGGCCCTTTTGCCAACCTCGTCCCAACAAGTCGGTGCCCGACACTTTCTACCATACAATGCCTCAAACGGAGCCATTCCATTACTTGTATGCCAGTTGTTGTTATAAGAAAACTCAACTAGGCTCAAGTAATCATCCCAATTACCCGACCACTCAAGTGCACAATATCTCAACATGTCCTCTAATGTCTGAATAGTTCGTTTGGATTGCCCATCAGTTTGCCGATGAAAAGAAGTACTGAAGTTGAGCCTAGTACCCCAAGCTCGTTGGAACCCTTTCCAAAACCGTGAAGTGAACCGTGGGTCCCGATCTGAAACAATAGACACCGGAGTACCATGAAGTCTAATAATCTCCTGCTGAAAGATTTGTGCTAACCTATCCACCGAGTAACCCTCATGGATAGCCAAAAAAGTGTGCCGATTTGGTCAATTGGTCCACTACTACCCATATGGCATCATTCTTCCTGAAAGTCTTCGGCAAACCAGTGACAAAATCCATCGTGATATCCTCCCACTTCCACACTGGAATATTTAACTGTTGCAGTAAACCACTAACTCGTTGATGTTCTATCTTCACTTGTTGACAAGTGAGGCACTTCCCAACATATTCAGCCACGTCTCGTTTCATCTCATTCCACCAAAAATTCTTCTTCAAATCCCTATACATCTTTGTAGAACCAGGATGAATAGAAAATGGCGAACTATGAGCCTCAACCAACACAGCCTCTCAAATGAGTGGATCCGACAGTACACACAATCGTTCACCCAACCAAATAACAACCATGGTTATCAATACGAAACTCGATCTGTTTTCCCTCCTCTAGATTCTCCGTCATACTCCACAACTCCCCATCTTCTTTTTGAGATTCTTTGACCCGCGAGATAAGAGAGGGCTCAACTCTCATACCCGCCAAATGCCCATCTGAACCTCGTACATACAACTCCAACTCTAGCCGATTCATATTTGAAATAAGCTGAGGTTGTGTAATAAGGGCTGCTACACTCCCTGAACTCTTCCGGCTAAGAGCATCTGCAACCACGTTTGCCTTCCCCGGGCAATACTGAATTCTAGCATCATAATATTTTAGATGCTCCAACCAACGCCTCTGCCTCATGTTAAGCTCTTTCTGAGTGAAAATGTATTTAAGACTTTTATGATCAGTGAAGATATCACAAGTCTCTCCATACAAATAATGCCTACAAATCCTTAAGGCAAAGATCACCGCTGCCAACTCCAAATCATGTGTGGGGTAGTTCACCTCGTAAGGTTTAAGCTGCCTAGAAGCATAAGCAATCACCTTACCGTGTTGCATCAAAACACACCCCAAACCCTTCTTAGAGGCATCATTATAAATCTGGTAACCTCCAGTACCCGACGGCAATGCAAGTATAGGAGCTGTCACAAGTCGTTTCTTCAATTCCTCGAAACTCTTCTCACGCTCCTCATTCCACATAAACTTCACGCCCTTTATCATCAACTAGGTTAATGGCAAGGCAAGTAAGGAAACCCATTCCACAAACCGCCTATAATACCCTGCCAAACCCAAGAAACTCATAATCTCTGTCACTGTAGTAGGTCTCGGCCATTTAGTGATAGCCTCAACCTTCGCAGGATCCACCTTAATGCCCTCAGCAGAAATAACGTGGTCCAAAAATGCAACCTGCTCCAACCAAAACTCGCATTTAGAGAATTTAGCATATAACTTCTCTTTCTGTAAAATCCCCAACACTGTGTGAAGCAGCTCCTCATATTCTTCCTTAGATTTGGAGTTGACCAAAATATCATCAATTAATACAATAACAAATTGGTCTAAGTACTCCCTGAACACCCGATTCATTAAATCCATGAACACCGTCGGAGCGTTAGTCAACCCGAATGGCATCACCAGAAACTCGTAATGCCCATATCAAGTACGAAAAGCTATCTTAGGGATATCCCCATCCCTCACCCTCAACTTATGATACCCTGAGCTCAACTTATAATATTATACTCCCTCCGTCCCAGGATAAAAGTCCTGGTGGACTTTTCACGCATATTAAGAAGAGGAATAAAATGACAAAATTGTCTACAATAATGTCATTAAATATGGAGAGAGAATTAGAATAAGAAAAGTATGAGATATTTAATGCTACGGGCATAATAGGAAAAATGTGTAAAAGTTTGGTTATTAAAAGAAAGTAGACATTTAACATGGGACAACCCAAAATAGTAATAAGGACTTTTATCCTGGGACGGAGGGAGTATATATATATATATATATAATACGAAACTAACAGCAATGCTGCAGGCCACTAACATGTCTCAATATATATATATATATATATATATATATATATATATATATATATATATATATATATATATATATATATATATATATATAATCAATTCCCTTTCAATTCTTACATAATAATCTAATAACTTAGTAACATATAAACTATATATATAATAATATACAGCATACAAGTTCTCCATCATTTATAGTACACATGCACCACATGCATACAAAAATAAAAATTACCTATTTTGGTTCCTGTTCATCATTCTCTCTTTTCTCTGTAATGCGGCTGGCTTCTTCTTTTTCTTTTCTTTCTGATTTGCATCTCATGTTTGATTATGTTTTAGTATATATTTATTTATTAATTAATATATCTTATTTACTCTATTTTTAATAAGATTTATTATTACCCAAATATAAATTAAATCCAATTAGTTTTTAAGGCCCAACTTTTACTAAATTAATTTATCCAGCACTTGTTAACTTTTTAGCCCAAAATAAGTGACTAGTTTGACCCAAATAAAAGATAAAGTCCAATTAAAATATTTTAAAACAAAATAATATTAATTATTTAATATTTATTTATTTATTTATTTTTACCGGGTATTACAGTAGCACACGGTATTGATTTTTGATGCTTATGTGAGAAGTCACTCAGTTATACTCAATTATTGCTACAGTAATTGCTGCATCATATCTCTCATATTATTGATTCAATTATTGTCATAATATCATCTGCATTATATGATATATTATTAAATCAATAATTGTGACGGTAAAGTTATTCATATTATTATTTGTAATATTGACAATGTCTAGAAGTTCTGTCAAGAAGAGGTTTGGTCACCTAATTGCGCGTAAATAAGGAGAAATCCTTATCGGAAAGCCCCCTCTTTCCTGGGAACGACCTGGTTGTTAAATATTGTGAGTTAAAATCAAATTTGAGTTCGGATTTGAATTTGGAGATGCGGACGTGATATTTCAGTCCGAAACGATAAAATTAGTAAAAATAGACTATAAACACAAAATTTTCCAGAGTTGACTTTTTGGTCAAAAAAGTCAATAGTTGACTTTTTCAAAAAAAAGTCAATAGTTGACTTTTCGAAAAAAGTCAAACTTTGAAATTTAAAAAATAAATTTTTTGATAAAAGTTGTTCCATTGTGTTGGAATTATTAGTGTTAGTGGAAATCGATATTTATTTTGGTATTAATTGACGTCTAGAAGTTATACTGACCAGTCGGGTAATTTATCGGATAAATGAGCAATTAATTGCTATTAATTCACATGCTTATATAACTATTTGTTCACATGTGTGTACTATTGAATCACATTCTTGTACTATTAAGGGAGTTGGTGTAGGATTGATAATACTTGCATGATTAAGTTAAAAATGTAGGTATAGTTGAATGTACTATGTGAGACCCCAGATTTTATGAATAAATATTTAATTCTCTCGAAATAATTTTTTTATTTTTTATATTATGGAGTGGATTTGATATAATGTTATAGTTGTAGGTAGTATTTATAGATTTTGCAAAGTATGCAAGTTGTTATAAAATATTCTTTTTGTCGGAAAATATCCGTACGAAAGTATTGTCGTAGTTAGAAAACGACAGAATTATCTTTTTATAAAAATAACGGTGAAAGTGTTACCGTTAAAACTATTGAAACACCCGATGTTAAAAGTATAGTAATACACGTGGTTGCATAGTAGCACACGGTATTGATTATTGATGCTTACGTGAGAAGTCACTCAGTTATACTCAATTATTGCTACAGTAATTGCTGCATCATATCTCTCATATTATTGATTCAATTATTGTCACAGTATCATCTGCATTATATGATATATTATTAAATCAATAATTGTGACGGCAAAGTTATTCATATTATTATTTGCAATATTAACAATGTCTAGAAGTTTTGTCAATGAGAGGTTTGGTAACCTAATTGCGCGCCAATAAGGAGAAATCTTTATCGGAAAGCCCCCTCTTTCCTGGGAACAACCTGGGAGACACAATACAAAGCTGGGAGAAACCTAAATCAGTGACCGAATTACGTAGCTTTCTCAGCTTAGCTGGTTATTATCGGAGATTCGTAGAAGGGTTTTCTCGAATCGCTACTCCATTAACTCAGCTGACTCAAAAAGATACAAAATTTGGTTGGACCGAGAAATGTGAGAAGAGTTTTCAAGAACTCAAGAGGAGATTCATTTCAGCACCTGTTCTGGCAATACCATCTGGATCGAAAGGATTTATCATCTACAGTGATGCATCGGGTAAAGGGTTAGGATGTGTTCTCATGCAACATGGAAAAGTCATAGCCTATGCCTCTCGGAAACTCAAAGAATATGAGAGGAATTATCATACTCATGATCCAGAGTTGGCAGCTGTTGTCTTCTTTGAGACCCCAGATTTTATGAATAAATATTTAATTTTCTCAAAATAATTTTTTGAATATTATGGTGTGGATATGATATAATGTTATAGTTGTGTGTAGTATTTATAAATTTTGAAAAGTATGCAAGTTGTTGTATAATATTCGATTGGTCGGGGAATATTCTTTTTATCGGGGAATATCCGTACGACGGCACAATCATTGGTGGACCCCACAACAAAATTATTGTCGGATTGAGAAAACAACAAAAATATTTTATTGAAAATAACGGCGGAAGTTTTACCATTAATACTGTTGAACTACTCGGTAGTAAAAGTACAGTAATACACGTGGTTGCATAGTAGCACACGGTATTGACTATTGATGCTTATGTGATAAGTCACTCAGTTTTGTTTTATTGGTATTATTAATGTAATAAAACAGAAAAACATTTTATATAAAACAGAATACTTTTATAAAGTTATTCGTTTTATTAGGCTAATAGTAAAATCATTTTATATAAAATAGAATACTTTTATAAAGTTATCTGTTTATTAGACAATAATTAGAATATATTATATTTTATTATGCATAGTATTTGCATAGTGCCTGCATAGTATTTGCATAGTAAAATCTTTTATAAAGTTATTCATTTTATTAGATTATAAATAGAATATATTATATTTTATTTAAAAGATTTTGCTTTAAATATGGACCGTCCGATTAAAGTAAATCAATCTGGACCGTTCATGAGTTAGTTATTATGCAGTCTATTTTCCTATAAATAGAAGCTCATTCCTTCATTATTTCTTACGAATTCACTGAAACTCTAGAGAGATAAACTATAGAGAGAAAGAAGAAAAGTATTCTGCTACTTCACTACTCATATATCCAGTACTCTTCTTCTTAAGGTAGGGAATATTATTTGTTGTACTCGTAGGGGGTATTATTTCTTTTGTATTTATGAAGAGAACTTCTGTTATTCCATTCTTTATCATTCTGTTGGAATAACCTGTATACGCGGGTTACCCTATACTTGGTAAAATTCTTCTATTATTCCATTCTTTATTATTCTGTTGGAATATCCTGTCGGTGCGTATTACGCCTGACCTGGTTCCATTATTTAGTATTCTGTTGGAATAACCTGTCTATGCGAAGTACCGCATGCATGGTGATTTCTGTTGTTATTCCATTCTTTATTATTATGTTGGAACATCCTGTCAGTGCAAATTTCGCCTGACCTGGTTCCGTTATTATTATTTTTTTGGAATAACCTGTCTATGCGAAGTACCGCATGCATGGTGATTTATGTTGTTATTCCATTCTTTATTATTCTGTGGAACATCCTGCCGGTGCGAATTTCGCCTGACCTGGTTCTGTTATTATTATTCTGTTGAAATAACATGTCTATGTGAAGTACCGCATGCATGGTGATTTCTTCTGTTATTCCATTCTTTATTATACTCAGTTAGTTAAAGTTTTGACTTCTATACTCCATGAAATCAGTGGAATATCCTTGATATTTGCGCTTCATCTAGTATCTTTTCATGGAAATATTCTTCTGAGCATTCTTGAATTTTACTCTACAAGAAGTATCATGTTGACAATTTGGACGTTATTAGTTCCTGGATAAATTAATTCTTGAACTTGTTTTATTGAATTCGTATATCATTGTCATCAACCTCATGTTTATATTATGTTGAAAGTCATCTGTGGCCTGTAGTGCATAGATGGACTTGGTATGATTATGATCAGGGATTATTCGATATAATCATGACCGTAATATTACAAATGATGTGAAAAAAGTCCTCATTGGCCCGTATTGCATTGATGGACAGTTTTTGGTATGATTATGGCTATGGATTCTCTTTGGCCAAAGGTGCAAAGATGAATTATTTTATGGCATGATCAGGACCGTTGATGAAAAAATGATTATCTTTGGCTCGTGGTACATGAATAATTCGTGGTCGTGATACTAAAGAATATCATTGGCCTATAGTGCAGGGATGATTTGATGATGTGGATTATTTATTAAGCTGAGTCTCAGCGATAAAAGTGATGAAAAACATTTTAAATCATAGAAGATAGTAGATTTTATTCTCTACTTGACTCTTATAATGGATTGCTTGTTCCGTTGCAGTTAAACTTGATGATTGTTATATTGTATCAGTTTAACACTATTGAAGGCTAACGATAATTTATTATGCGTTATCTTAGTCATAATATTTTTTACTGGGCTAGTTGAGCTCACCCTTTCTTTCACTGTTCTCTTCAGAAAATGAGAATGTAGCAGGGATTAGTCGGGGAACAGAGTGATGGTCATAGATGGTGCATTAGTAGTCCTCACTATTCTGTGAAATAGTGTGATAATAATTGTAATGACGACTCCTTTTGAGTTTGTATACTCTCTAGTAGACAATATTTGTATTCAAACTCACAGTTTATGTTTTATCGTATTATACACGACAATTGTATTATTAAGTTGTATTTGAATTCTGTATCATGTATCTGGCGACTCAAGATGGGTGATGTATACCTAATTTTGGGGGCGTCACATCTTCGCACTTAAAATTTGGAGGCATTACTTGTATGGGGAGAATGTGGAGATATTTACGGATCATAAAAGCCTCAAATATTTCTTCACCCAAAAGGAACTCAACATTCGGCAATGATGTTGGCTTGAACTGTTAAAAGATTATGATCATAACATTCAATACCATCCTGGAAAAGCGAACGTGGTAGCTGATGCATTGAGTAGAAGATCGTATGCGGGTACGAGTGCGATATTGTCAACGAAAAGGCCTATTTTGTATAACTTGCAAAGGATGGAAAAAGAGATAAAGACTCCAGGGACCCACGTGATGATGGCAAATATACGAGTAGAACCGACTTTAATCGATAAAGTTAAAGCTGCTCAAGCTACAAACCTGAATCTGATGCGCATGAAGAAGAAAGTGCAAGAAGGTGCTATTCCGGAAGCAAGAATCGATGAAGAAGGAATACTTAGAGTTAACTCCAGACTTTGTGTTCCTAACGACTCTGATTTGAAGTATAAGATCATGATGGAGGCGCACAACACACCGTTTGCAATCCATCCTGGGAGTACCAAAATGTATCGTGATCTTCGACATACATTTTGGTGTAGCAATATGAAAAGAGAGATAGCGGAGTTTATCTCAAGGTTTTAACTTATCATTAAGTTAAGGCGGAGCATCAAGTACCAAAAGGTCCATTGCAACCACTTGAAATTCCATAATGGAAGTGGGAGCACATTACCATGGATTTCGTTACTGGTCTTCCCAAGATTTCTCAAGGAATTGATGCGATTTGGGTCATTGTTGATAGATTGACCAAATCTGCTCATTTTTTACCTATACGAGAAACTTATACACTTGAACGTCTTGCTCGTATTTACATAAATGAGATTGTAAGACTGCATGGTATGCCAGTATCCATAGTTTCTGATCGAGACCCAATATTCACTTCACGATTTTGGGTTAGTTTGCAAAAAGCTATAGGCACGAATTTATGATTTAGTTCGGCATATCATCCTCAAACGGACGGACAATCAGAGAAGACTATTCAAACTCTTGAGGATCTATTAAGACTCTGTGTCCTTGACTTCAAAGGAAGTTGGGACAAGTTCTTGCCATTAGTGTAATTCTCCTACAACAACAGTTATCAAGAAAATATCGGCATGGCTCCATTCGAGGCGCTGTATGGACGCAAGTGTCGTTCTCCAGTATGCTGGGATGAGGTGGGTGAAGCAATGTTGTTGGGACCCGAATTAATACATATGACTACAGAGAAGATTCAAATGATCCGCCAATGTATAAAAACCTCACAAGATCGACAAAAGAGTTATGTTGATCTTCATCGAAAGGACGTGGAATTCAATGTTGGAGAACATGTGTTGTTACGTGTGGCTCCATGGAAAGGAGTTACAAGATTTGGAAAGAGAGAAAAGCTCAATCCTCAATTCATTGGCCCATTTGAAATCCTTGACCGAGTAGGAACTGTAGCCTATAGACTTGCTTTACCGCCAAGTATGTCTCGTGTTCATAACGTTTTCATATGTCTATGTTACGTAAATATGTGGAGGACCCGAATCACATTATTGAGTTAAAACCGGACGAAATAGCAGAAGATTTAACGTATGAAGAGGTTCCTGTTCAAATCTTGGATAAGAAGGAACATATTCTACGCTCCAAGGTTATACCTCAAGTCAAAATTTTATGGAGAAACCACGATATTGAGGAAATAACTTGGGAATTAGAATCTGAAATGAAATTAAGGTATCCTCACCTCTTCGTCATACTAGGTATATACCCTAATTTTGAGGACAAAATTTCATAAGAAGGGGAGGTTGTAAGACCCCAACTTTTATGAATAAAGATTAATTTTCTCTAAATATCATTTTTGAATATTATAGTGGGGATTTGATATAATGTTATAGTTGTGGGTAATATTTATAAATTTTGTAAAGTAAGCAAGTTGTTATAAAATATTTGTTTGGTCGGGGAATATTCTTTTTATCGGGGAATATTCGTACGACAACACAATCATTGGTGGACCCCATAACAGAATTATTGTCGGAGTTAGAAAATGATAAAATTATCTTTTTATAAAAATAACGGCGGAATTTTTACCGTTAACTGTTGAAATACCCGGTAATAAAGGTACAGTATTACGCGTGGTTGCATAGTAGTACACGGTATTGACTATTGATGCTTACGTGAGAAGTCACTCAATTATACTCAATTATTGCTACAGTAATAATTGTTGCATTATATCTCTTATATTATTGATTCAATTATTATCACAGTATCATCTGTATAATATGTTATATTATTAAATCAATAATTGAGACGACAAGTTATAATGATGAATAATTGTTGAAAGATTAAATATGTGTTGATTAAAAATAAAATGATTTGTGGTAATATTTATTCAATCCTTGATGTATATAAGAAGTCTATTATGAGATGTTTGTGGTAAGTTTGGTTATTCTATGGGGGCCCATATGTCATCATCTAAGAGTCTCTTTCGCCAATAGTAATTACCTTTACCAGACGTCAATCCACTTGCCATTTCATATTACAGACGTCGAACCACTTGTTGTTTCACATTGCAGGTGTCAAACCACTTGGTGTTTCACATTACAGGCGACAAACCACTTTTTTTTTTCACATCAGCAGTCGTCAAGCCGATTGCCTTTTCACATTGTAAGGGCTAAGCTAGAAATCTTCTATAAATAGAGGCCAAGTTCTTCATTATTTTTCACAAATTCATTCAAGCTATAGAGAGAGAAAGTATAGAGAGAATAAGAGAAAAAGAAGAAGAGTATTCTGTTACTACACTACTGCAGTATTCAATATCCTACTAAGGTAAGGGATATTATTTGTTGTACTCGTAAGGGGTATTATTTCTTTCTTATTAATGAAGAGAACTTATGTTATTCCATTCTTTATTATTCTGTTGGAATAACATGTATACGCGGGCTACCCTATACTTGGTGAAATTCTTCTGTTATTCCATTCTTTATTATTCTGTTGGAACATCATGTTTGTACGTTTACGCATGACCTGGTTCCATTGTTTATTATTCTGTTGAATTATCCTGTCTGTGCGTTTATGCATGACCTGGTTCCATTATTTATTATTCTGTTAGAATATCCTGTCTGTGCGTTTACGCATGACCTAGTTTCGTTATTTATTACCTGTCTGTTCGGTCTATCGCATGCCTGGTGATTTCTTTTGTTATTCCATTTTTTATTATACTCAGTTGGTTAAAATTTTGACTTTTATACTCCATGAAATTAGTGGAATTTTCTTGATATTTGCGCTTCATCTAGTATCTTTTCATGAAAATATTCTTCTGAGCATTCTTGAGTGTTACTCTACAAAGAAGTATCATGTTGACAATTTGGACGTTATTGGTTCCTGGATAAATTAATTCTTGAACTTGTTTTATTGAATTATTATGTCATTGTCATCATCCTCATGTTTATATTATGTTGAAAGTCATCTGTGGCCTGTAGTGCATAGATGGACTTGGTATGATTATTACCACGGATTATTCGGTATAATCATGACCGTAAAGTTACAAATGATATGGTAAAAATCATCATTAGCCCGTAGTGCATTGATGGACAGTTGTTGGCATGATCATGACCATTGATGAAAACACGAATATCCTTGGCCCGTAGTGCATGGATAATTTGTGGTTGTGATACTAATGAATATCCTTGGCCGTAGTGCAGGGATGATGTGGATTATTTATTAAGCTGAGTCTCAGCGATAAAAGTATTAAAAAAAACCTTTTAAATCATAGAAGATAGTAGATTTTATTTTCTACTTGACTCTTCTAATGGATTGCTTGTTCCGCTGCAGTTAAACTTGATGTTTGTTATATTGTATCGGTTTAACACTGTTGAAGGCTAACAATAATTTATTTTGCATTATCTTAGTCATAATATTTCTTACTGGGCTAGTTGAACTCACCCTTTTGCTTTCATTGTTCTCTTCAGGAAATGAGAACGTAGCAGGGACTAGTCGGGGTACAGAGTGATGGTCTAGATGATAGCATTAGTAGTCCTCACTATTCTATGAAATAGTGTGATAATAAATGTATTGAGAACTTATTTTGAGTTTGAATATTGTCTAGAAGACAATATTTATATTAAAACTCACAGCTTATGTTGTATATTTAAGATTGTATTTGTATTCTGTACCATGTATTTGGCGACTCAGAATAGGTGATGTATACCTATTTTGAGGGCGTCACAATAACTCATAATATTAACAACCAGATCATTCCAGGAAAGAGGGGGCTTTCCGATAAGAACTTCTCCTTATTGGCGCGTAATTAGGTGACCATACCCATTTTCTCAACAGAACTTTCTAGACATTATCAATAATGCAAATAATAATATGAATAACTTTGTCATTTCAATTATTGATTTAATAATATAAAATATTGTGTAGATGATAATGTGACACTAATTGAATCAATAATATGAGATATTATGCATCAACTACTGTTGTAATAATTGAATAAAACTGAGTGACTTCTTACGTAAGCATCAATAATCAAAGATAGTACTGTACAATACCGTGTGCTATTATATATGCAATCGCGCGTATTACTGTACCTTTATCACCGGGTATTTCAACACTTTAACGGTAAAAGTCTTGTCGTTATTTTTATAAAAAAATTATTTTTGTCGCTTTCTAAATTCGACAATTATTCCGTTGTGGGGTCCATCAATGATTATGTCGTCGTATGGATATTCCTCGATAAAAAAAATATTCCTCGATCAAACGAATATTTTATGACAACTTGCTTACTTTGAAAAATTTTCACATATCACACTTAACTTTATTCTTTTATCAATTTAACCATTTACTAAATAGAATAATAATTATAAAAAAATTGAATACTTTCATTTCATAAAATTTGGGCTCTTACAACATGCATAAAACAAAAATAAGTATCTTCTCAAAAATATATTTACACTACATTTAATTAATTGAATAATTAATAAGTAAACAAAAAATCTTCAAGCATACCGGTCGTGTTTTGCTTGATTGGTTTGTATCAGTAAGTACAACATAAAGTACAAAATTCACAATCAGTAAAAACTACAAAAAATAAAAAAAATAATAAAAATAAATCATAGGCATAGAAATTAATGAAGTTGATAACAATGAAATACAACGTCACCATCGTTGCAATCTTTGAAAACAATGAAACCACTCCTCTTAATCTCAAACCCTAATTAATGGAGGTCTCTCTCCTCCTATTCAACCCATTTTTCCTCCTCCTAAATCTTTTTTCCTTGTGTTTTTTAGATGTGTATGAAGTTGTCGGCGCCTGTACCGAGACATAATCGGACTATTTTTCACCGGAAAATGGTCGTTGTGTAGGTATTTTTCACCGGAAAAAACTGCGCTAGTGAGTGGGAGGCCTCTCCCGTATTTGAGATTAAACCAAAAGTATATAAAGATCTTAGCTTTGATAGCATGTTGAAATATTCAACTAAAAACTAACTGCTACTAAGTGAAGAGATTTTTCAAGTATATATAGTGAGTCTTCTTGTCAAACTTAATTGATATGAGATTTTAACACACTAAATAGTTTTATGTGCATAAATTGTGCACAAAAAAATGTGCACTACTCAATTTCTTTGTTGTTGCAAGTTCTACCATTCTAAATATGTTTACAAATCTTTGTTACTATTTATTACATAAGTTTTAGTACTATTTGTGTACATATAATTATTGCCATGTACACAATGGCGGAACCAGAAACTTTTGAGAGGGGTCAAAATGTACTTACAAAATCAAGACGGCGGCGATACAAGCTACAATGGCGGTAACCGGCAACGACAATATAATAGCAGCGATACTAATATCAACGCCTTAAAGATAAATAAACTAATAGTAACACCAATGTCTTAAAAGAAATCAAACCAATACTTGCACCAAATTATGAAAAATGAACTATGTTACTTATTTCTTAGTGCACTTACAATAATGTGGTAATGCTAGTTCATGGGCTGAAATTAATTTATTACTCTTAAATAACATATAATTAAATATGATTTTTTTCTAGCCTTTATATGCTTACTTGTAGGCTAAAAGTCACCCCAACCTTAAACCCAAATAGCTATACTTGTCTCAAATTCAAACTAAGAGCTTATATTGATTGAAACAATCTGCAGCAATAGGATCATCTCCAAAACCAAAGAATTATTAAAAGATTACAGATTAAAGTAACAATTTTGAAAATTAAATTACTCCAATTACTAAAAGATTAAAGATTAAAGTAACAATTACTAAAAGATTAAATATTACTCCAACAGTAACAATTTGAAAACTAAATTACTAAAAAATTAAAGATGTAAACATTAAATTATTAAAATTCATCAAAATTCTCTCTCTTAGGATTATTAAATTTTTTTTGTTGTTGCAAGTTCTACCATTCTAAATATGTTTACAAATCTTTGTTACTATTTATTACATAAGTTTTAGTAATATTTGTGTACATATAATTATTGCTTGTACACAATTTTTGTACATAAAATTATTCTTGAAATTATAAATAAGATTAATAAATCTTTTACATTATTTTTTAATTATTTAAAATATGTTAACGCCAAGATCTTTCCTCACGTCCCAATCACGAAAGACGCATCCGATATCCTGCACAGTTCAACAAGTCAACACCCAAAGCTTGACGGCTTGACCGTCGGGGGATAGCTCCGACGTGAAAGTCAGTACAGGCGATCACAAGGTTAACAATGGAGGAATATCTAGTGTCTAGAGAGAGATAATAAAATGATTAAGTGTTGTTACTTTTAGATTGTGTGATCCTTGCCCCATATACTCCAAGCCCGGTTTACCGTGACACCCACTACTCTCTGACACAGACCCCCACTCATAGTCATCTCAGCTGACTGCATGCAGCCAACCCACTACCTTTAGCCACTGTTTTCTACCGCCGGCCGATTATCATCTCATCCACATTAATGTTTTGCAGATAAGACAGTCAATTATCATATTCTTTTATCATTACCGGTCAAAACTCAAAAAGTAGATACTATTTGTCCAATGGATCAGCCCAAAGATTCGGCCCAACCACTCAAGACACAATAAATACAACTCAAGGGAAGAGCTCAACCGATTCGGCCCAATACGAAAAGTATCACGGCCCAACAATACATGAAAAATATTGTTTGTATAAAATATTTGTGCACATAAATTAGTAAATATTTGTGCACATAAATTAGTAAATATTTGTGCACAAAAATATATACATGCTAAGCCAATCTTGTTTTTGTACGAAAAGGCTACAGATTTAAAATCCTAGTAATATTTCTTCCGTTTCAAGTTAGACATACATTTTTTAATGCATTCTAATATCATAAATATATTTATATTCTTCATTGGACTATAAAATGTTATGAAATTTTTAAAACAATCATTATGTTTACTATCATGCCTCCACTACTACATTCCATCCCTTATTAGGAATAAGTCTAATTGAAAAAATAAAATTATCTTTAAAATCATTATTTTACAAGTATATATTTTAATATTAGAATGAAAAGAGTAGTGGAGATAAAAATCTCATTTTTGGACTGAAATACTTCACATATTTAAAATATGCGTCAACCATTTTACCTGATGAGTGGGTGATTAATCCGCTTAATGAAATGTAAATAGATTTAATTTAGTTTCGTTTTTTCTTTAGGTTTAGAAATACTCCCGGTGAGTAATGGCTGTTTTCCGGGAGGATTTGGTTTTGATATAAAATGAAAACAAGCTATTTTTTCTTATTTGAACTTGTTTGTCTTTTGCTGTTTAATTTGCTGCATGCATGCAGTTAGGTTTTACGTACGACTGTCTCTGTCCCTATAATGTGTCCAGAATCACCAATCATACTTGTACTCCTCTAGCATCTCTTGCGTGTCATTTAGTATAATTTATTGAAATATAGCCATGATATTTAATGTTTATGTATATATGAGCATGCTTAATGGTTGTTTGACTTGAAATCATATGAACCAAAGGTCACATTTTATAGATAAAATTCTCATATATATATATATATATATATATATATAGAATTAGGATCCTGTCCGGACAGGTCCTAAAATGCGGACCAATTTTTTTTTTTTTTTGCTTTTTTTTTTGAAACAACTAAAAAAAAATTATGGAACTGAAATTTTTCCATAATACAGTGTTTTTGGTGTGTTTTTAATACCTATACCAACCAATGTATGTACAGTCTGCCCAGACTGTACAGAAATATTTTGGTATAGGCATCCAAATCACGCCCAAAACACTGTATTATGGAAAAATTTCAGTTCCATAATTTTTTATTTTTATTTTTTTAGTTGTTTCAAAAAAAAAAGTAAAAAAAAAAAAAAAGGTCCGGATTTTGTTAAAATCCGGGAGTCCGAACCTGATCCGGACTCTCTCTCTCTCTCTCTCTCTCTCTCTATATATATATATATATATATATATATATATATATATATATATATATATATTAAAAGAATGTATATCGTTAAAGGGGTATTTGAAAACCTATAAATATGTTTCAAATCTACCCAAAATTTTACTTCAAATTCAACTTCAATCCTTCTCAAGTTCTTAAAAATTACATTCATTCTTCATTCATTAAAAAATTATAGAGTTTAAATTTTATTGGTTCGTGTAACTCTTTCATTGAAGTGCTTCTTGTGAGAATTGAAAACCATTTTATCCTGGAAAGTAGATGTCCAATGTTCCATCCGTAAGCACCAATAGCGGGGACGAAATCTGCTTTAAGGAGAGACTGTCACACAGTTGACTTGATTTTAAAAATTTGTCAATTGCATTTTGTAAGTCTTATAACAATTTTAATATCCGAACAAGTAATCGAATTACCTAATAATCGAATTACCAAATTACCGAATTTACTATTCGGTTATTCGGGTAATAACCGAAATTAAGATGTGAGGATTCTGAGAATTCAAGATCGAGAACAAATTTGAGATCAGGCCAGGTTCTGAGAGATCGATTTGGTGAAAGAAGATGAGAGATGAGAGTAGACTTTCGATTTGGTGAGAGAAGATGAGAGATGAGAGTAGATTTTGTAATAATAGTAGTAGATGAAGATGACAATTATAAGTTCTCCAAGATCTGATCTCATTTTATTCTAAGAGCATATTGTCGATTTTGTAATAATAGAGAAGATAAGATAGATGAGAGCATATTTTGCACCACCAAATGAGAGATGTTTACCCCCATGCACAGATATGGAGAAGAAAGGTGGAGGAATATTAGAGAAGATGAGAGATGTTTACTTTTTTTCGAATTGCTTCTTCCTATCTCTTTGTAGTTTCCTCTTGTTGGACTTGGCGCCTAATAGTACAAGATTAACATTCAAGTGCAAAATTGACAAACAGTGGCCAGTGCAATAACAAAGCAGGCAAGTAGACTAAATATCTATGAATTAATAAATGCGGTAGATTTTTTTATTTTGGATATTCGGTTTAACAGAATAACTAATATTCAAAACCAAACCCAAACCCGAAAAGTAAAAATAAATTCGGATATAACCAAATTATAAAAAATAACCGAATAATCGAAATAATTCGGTTTAAAAAATTCGGTTTAGTTCGGTTATTCGATTTTATCCGTTTTTTGCTCAGTTCTATCAACGGCAGAGAAACAAATCAATGGCAAATATATATATATATATATATATATATATATATATATATATATATATATATAGAGAGAGAGAGAGAGAGTACGGTTCCAGTCCGGACTCCCAGACTTTCTTAAAATACAGACCCTTTAAAAATATATTGATCCGAAAGTCTAATCTAATTCCGAATTGGACTCTTTAACTAATTCACATTTAGGACTTCTATCCGAATCTATTTAGTAATATATATATATATATATATATATATATAATATACACTAGCAACAGTCCTGTGCCTACAGCACTATGGACGATAGAATTTATCTCAATCTTTGGACGATCCAGATGATTTATTAGGATGAGCGAAAAATTCAAAATCATTTGTATTTTGTTATATAGATATATATACTTGGGCTTTACAAATTAATTATGGACTTCAATTACTATCCAAGGAGGATCCAGAGAACTTCTTTGTTCTTTCAATCTTGGTGGTGAAGGCAAGTGAAAATCAAATGGGTCCTTAACACTAATATACAACAATTAGAAAATAATTACAAAAATAAAACACACACAACATAATTACAAAAATAAAACAACCCAATAATAAAATTGCTAAAATCACGTATATATGTCAGTTACACACTTTTCCTATTTACAACTAACCGCTCCTAAATTCAAGCAACTGAGATCCAAAATTCAAGCAACTGAGATTCAAGCGACTGAAATCCAAATCTTCTATCGACGTTTCCCTTTCGACTTACCTCTGAGATCGCGACATACAAAATCATCAACAACAACTAAGATCACAACAACTTCAAGTTCAATTTCGGTAACATCTAAGATCAGAGAAGACGAAATAGAATACAAAATCATCATCAACTTCAAGTTCAGTAACCAAAAACAATATCACAACAACTTCGATACAAATCTGAACTCTGAGGTATGTGAGTTTAAAGTTCGTATGCATATAGTTACCTATGGTTACTACGGTATTCGTATGTATATTGGTTACCTTTATTAAGTTTTTCACAATTAAAATGGTTACTACAAATTCCTATAGCGTTTGGTTGATTCATTCATATGTTTTAGATTATGGTTACTAAATAAATATAAACTGTTCACTAACTGTTTATTTGATTAATTTATAATTTTCAAACTAGTTCTACTGAATTTTTATATTAATGGTTACTCATCATAAACATTGGTTACTGTCTTATGCAACTGTTGGTTACTGTCTATTGTTGTTTTGGTTACTGTATAACATTATATTGTTCAGTGCTGTCTTGGTTACTGTCTAATGATATCTTGGTTACTGTATGACAATATGTTGGTTACTGTTTAATGTTGTCTTGGTTACTTTGTAACAGTATATTGTCTAATGTTGTCTTGGTTACTGTATGAAGCTATGTTGGTTACTATCTACTGATGTTTTGGTTACTTTGTAACATTATAATATCTAATGATAAGCTAGTTACTGTATAATGCTTCCTAGGTTACTATGTAACAATATATTGGTTACTGATTCATGATGATTTGATTACTGGGTAACTTTATTGTGGTTACTGCATATTGCTGATCTGGTTGCTGTTTAAAATTATAATGGTTACTGTATAATATTACTGAACAATACTGAATTGGTTAATAAAAAATGATGAATTAGTTACTGACTAATATTGACTTTGATATATTGGTTACTAACTAATTCTGATTTATATTATTATATATTTGAGGTTACTCATTGATTACATTGTATTGGTTACTGTATAATATTGAGGTGTATCAATATAAAAATTATATGTATATATTTACCTATGGTTACTACAAATTCCTATGGTTATATATGGTTACTGAACAATTAAATGTATAGTTACCTATGTATGAACAATTATATGTATATATTTACTGACTAATGCTGAGTTGGTTACTGTTTAACATTATTTTGGTTAATGAATAATACTGATTTAGATACTATGTAAAAATATAATGGATACTCATTAATGCTGAACTGGTTACTGCATTAATCTAATTATACTTATACTTATATTTTTATATTAATGGTTACTTGTTAACTACATTGGTTATATTAATGTTTACTTGTCTAATATGTACTTAGATACTGTAAGGTGTTTATTTGGTTACTGTATAATGTTATTGTAGTTTATAATTATTTTTTTTATATTGGTGGTTACTTATTAACTACATTAGTTACCTTTATACAACTGTTAATCTGATTATATATATTTGTTACCTTTATACAACTGTTAATGCTGACTTGGTTACTTTGTAAAATTATAGTGCTGACTTGGTTACTAACTAATGCTGACTTGGTTACTGACTAATGCAAACTTAATTACTGTAATGATTAATTGGTTACTGTAATATTGGTTGCTGAAGCATATTAATGTACACTTCTACTTATGTTTTTTATATTAATGGTTACTTGTTAGCTACATTGGTTACATTCTTACAAAAATTTACCTTTAGTTGGTAACAAACAAATTATACTAGTTGTTTTTTACTATAAAAATGCAATGCAGAATGTATTTATCTTGTGTATACTAAGTAAATATATGTTTGTTACTGTCTAATTTGGATTTGGTTAGTATATAATGCTGACTTGGTTACTGTGTAATATTATCATGGTTACTGTATTATATTACTGTGTTTTATAGTGATTATATGGTTACTGATTAACTACATTGGTAGGTACCTTCATACATCTGTTAGTCTTTAATTTGTAACAAAGTCATTACTGATTATTTTGGTTGTAAAATGAATGTAAAAATATTTTTTATAATCTTGGCTACTAATTACATATATCTTGGTTACTGTATAATATGTATTTAGATACTGTAAGGTGTTTATTTGGTTACTCTATACTGTTATTCAGTTTTATAATTGTTTCTTTTATATTGGTGGTTACTCATTGAATACATTGGTTACCTTCATACAACTGCTAATCTGATTATATATATTGGTTGTTGTATACTATTTAATTGGTTACAGTATAATGTTTATTTGGTTGCAGTGATAATTTGACAATTTCTGTCAAGTTTGGAGTGTCGGATTTTGGCGTTTTTAGATCCTAATTTCATTGGAAACGGGTCAACGATCAAAAGTCACAAGTGTTGCAAGTGAACTGCAGGGTTTTTTGGTCGAATTCCATCATTTAGGCCTTCAAAATTGCATGTAAAAATTTGATTTATTTTCTGGTTACTAAAATTATGTAATTTGGTTACTGTCTAATATTAATTTGGTTACTTTACAGTGTTTATTCAGCTGTTAGACAATGGCTATTGACAGTAACCAATACAACAAATTTAATTGTTTACAGGAATATATAATTGTTTACTGCTAGTAACTATTAACCACATGGTTGGTAACATTTTTGATGGTGTACAGTAACCAAAATTGATGTTGATTAATATTTTAATTTTTGATTCCATCATGAGTTATCAATATAAAGTAAACATATACATTGAACAATTGGTAACTGTTCTGAAATATTTTTATGTAAATTTGATTATCCATCTAAAATAAAATGGTTACCTCTATATTTATATTTAGTTACCAACTGGCATAGACCATTTTCAAATAACTTTTATAACTATGTAATTTAAAAGTATCCATCAGCTAGATAAATGGGAACCCTCACATGTACATTAAGCACTTGATAACTGTTCTGATATATATTTTTAATTATTTGGTTACTAACAAAAAACTAAAATGGTTACCCTTATAATAACTAAAATCCATCACTGATTGTACAATAATAGTAGTCAAACACAATTAAATAACAGTAAAACAAATATAATAAATAAGTAACCAAATAGTTACATAACAGTAACCATAATATGTTTTAATGGTAATCAAAACATAAAACAACTTGTGTATCCAGCATCCTGTAATGAATGTGATATTGTTTGTTTAGGAAACCCAATTATACTATGACATGTACATTTCACAATTGATATATGTCCTGAAACAAGATTGTAACTCTCTGGTTACTATCAAAACAATAGTTGGTTACCAACTGTATATCTCAAACAATGTATCCAACACAACTTAAAAGATACAATAAATAATAACTAAAATACATCATTGATTGTACAACAATAGTAGTCAAAAACCATTAAATAACAGTAACCATAATGTAACATAATAAAACAGTAACCACATAATTATATGATAGTAACCAGAACAAGTTTTAATGGTAACCAAAATATAATAAAGAAGTAACCAAATAGTTATAGAAAAAGTAACTAGAACATGTTTTAATGTTAACCAAAACAGAAACAACCTGTATATTCAACCCAGTTTAGGCAACCCATGTATACTCTCACATATACATTTTAGGGCTGAGCAAGTAACCAAATTGGAACCGAAACCGCACCAAAAACCTCACGAACCGCACCAATTAAAACCGCACCAACGGTTCCGGCGTATGTGGCGGTTTTAGGTGGGTTGAATAACCAAATTTACGGTTCCGGTTTGGTTACTAGCCAAAACCAAACCGCATAAAACCGAAACCGCACCATGTGTGTGTATGTATGTATTATCTCTAGTAAATTCTAAAGTTACTTTTCACTTGAACACGCTCAGAGAAAATCCCAGTCTTGCATTGTTATTTTTTCACCAATTGAAAGAAGATGTTAGAGGTTATAGAGTCAAAAATTAAGCAATTGGGTTTTGGAATTTTGAATTTGTTTGATGCGTTATTGGAGGGGCTTATAGTTGAGGGGCTCGAGCACTTGATGCATTGGTTAATGTCAATGTTATAATTGTAATAGTCTAATAGATTATTTTTAGTCCTCCCTGCAATATATTTTATTCTATCTTCAGTATATACTTTTAATTTTTGGGGAACTAGATAAACATTCTTATTTGTTATCGAATAGTCTTCGTTGTTTTATATAGCGCATATTTTAATTTTAAAGTATGCTTGATATAATTCTCATTGTCGACTTTGTCACTAAGTTAATTGCTCGATGTAAGTTTTATGTTAAATTTTATTGAAGGCTTAAACTTTTTTGTTGTTTCAATTGGTTTTGGAACCGAAACCGCACCAATTAAAACCGCACCGCACACTTTAAAACCGAACCGCACCAATCACAAGCTGTTTCGGATGCGGTTTTGAATTTTTTAAACCGCACCTAAGCGGTTTCGGGTGCGGTTTGGACTTCAAACCGCACCAAACCGCACCATGCTCACCCCTAATACATTTAACACTTGATATATGTCCTGATACAAGCTTGTAATTATCTGGTTACTTCCAAAAAATAAAATAGTTACCCTTCTATACATGTTTGGTTACCAAACTGCACCTTTAATATTAATGTATCAGACACAACTTAATACGAACCAACGAATAATGTCAAATAATTGATTATATAATCAAATATGTAATTTCATTAACATAAGCTCCAATAAACATTACATTCTCACTAACCATAACAAATGGTTATGGATATCCAACAAAAATCAAAGTACGAAACATAATTCATAATGACAAGACAACGATAACTGAACTAATCAAAATTTGGTACAAATCTTCTTGAAACTTGAGCTTTTTGGTTGCTGCTACTTTCTTCTTCATGGTTGCTCTCATTCTCTAGAAAAGACTTCCGCATTATGAACCTGTGGGAGGAAGAGAAATACCTTAGGATTAGTGAATAGAGAGCCCATGTAGGATGTGTTTGTGGAAATGAAAGTAGAAAATAACATAAACCTTGTAGAATATATTTAAAGGGATTTATAAAAAATATAATACATCAATGTATACTAAGCAAATACATGCTAACCAAAAATCATAAGCTAACAGTAACAAAAAATATATTAAAGAAGTAACCAAACAGTTATATGTTAGTAACCAAAATATATTTTAATGGTAACCAAAAATCATAAGCTAACAGTAACAAAAAACATACTAAAGAAGTAACCAAACAATTATATGTTAGTAACCAAAATATATTTTAATGGTAACCAATACATAAACAACATATAGACCAAACACAATTTAGTCAATCCATGTATACTAATCAAATACATGGTAACCAGAACAACACAAAATAGTACCCAAAATCCCAACTCAAGGGAACAAAAATGGTATCCAAATCATAAACTAACAGTAACAAAAAACTTACTAAATAAGTAACCGAACATTTATATGATAGTAACCAAAATATATTTTAATGGTAACCAATACATAAACAACATGTACAACAAAAACCAGTAACCAAAATATAATGCAGAAGAAACCAAACAGTTATATGATAGTAACAATAACAAAATTTAAATTAGCACACCTTTAAAAGATTTTGGGTTGGAAATATCTTCTGGTTATGAACTTGAACTTCTGTCTTAACTACAGGAACATCAAAATCAGAATCCAACTGCACAAACCCAAATAAATTTCTTCAAATCCTTAATAAAATCACCCTATGTTATTCTTTTCCTCTTTCCATCCTTCTTCCTTGTATCAATCATTCTATACAAAACATAAAAACAACACAAATCCAAACAATCAATACTCCATTCTGTTAGAAACATAGCGTATATATATGATCATATTGACAATTAATTAGTAGAATAAGAATTAACAGAAATTAGAAACAGCCCTTAGAGAGAGAAACCAGAATCCTTTCAGTTGGAGAGAGAGTTGGAGAGAGAAAGTCGCGTATTCGACTGTGTGATTTGTTGATTAACAAGTGCAACAAAAGTAAATTAAAAAACAATTAATTTACGCTCCCAATTTGTCTAACAAACTGTGATGAAGAAGAAGAAGAAGAGAGAGAAATACGAGAACAAAAGTTATGGAGAAGGAGAAGAAGAAGAAGATTTTAGAGAGAGAAATATCATGCGTTTGAAATAAAAAACCACCAGATAATGATCCCCTAAATTAAGGACCTTTAATTGTATTAAAATTAATAATAAAAATGATAAAATGTTTTACTTTTGTAATTATTTTATGAGTGTATGATTTTTGTAATTACTTTCATAAATGTACTAATATATGTAATTAATCCAAATCAAAATCATCAAAGATAAATGCATACATTTCTGTAGCATTAATTCTAATAACCTGTCAAAGTCATGGTTTATGCTATTGGGTCATGTGTAAAGATGATTGAGTCGTCAAAAAAAAAGATTGAGAGATAGCGGTCACGCATTTGATATGGTTAAGCTGCTTAGCTCCCAAGTGATATATCATGCCCTAGATTTTACCAACTACGTACGAACATATATCGAGACTAAAATCCAAAACTCTCCGCTGCTGTCCCTCAAACTACCTTACCCATTACCCTCATCATTTTTCTGCTACAAATGCATAAGCTAGTTTGCCAAGCAATTTTTAAGTTTTGAAACTCTAATTATGAAAAATGACCTCCATAATACAAACAAGGATTACCAATTAAGGCCTTCGGAAAGAACACCATTAAACGAGGGAAAATTGGGAACATCATTACACATATATACACTTTGATACGGAATCGAAATGGACAGATTTCCTACCACCTATGAATACAAAGTAACGTATATAGCTGCACTCCCTGGATCCTGAAGCAAGCAGCCACAAACAACTCTATATGATGAGTTGAAGTTTGTTCCATGGTGCAGGTAATGAAGGAATTTCATGTAATGTTAGAATTTGAAGTAAGTAGTCAAACGGGATCAGCTTTACACTTGTGTTGTCAGGCTTGAGGGTACTCCTCGTAGTTGTAGTAGATGTGTTCTAAGGCTGCAATGGTTCACCTGTTTCATTAACTTGTGTCAGTTCTTCGCACTGTAAGACACAATATAGAATTTCAATAATAATGAACCTGTTTGTGTTAGCTTTTTAAAATCTGGTGTTATTGTTTTATAGAATCGAATGGCAAACTTCATATGTTGGGTCGCCTTATATGGTCTAAAATCTAAATAATTAGATTATAAGTAGCCTGAGAGAGGGGGGGAGGGTTCCAGATTTTCAGAATCCAGATCATTATTCAGCATTTTAGAATTCAATGTGCTTTTCAGCTTATTTGTCTTCCTTGAGCAATTTAAAATACAATATAATATAAATCCAAACATTTCTCTGGCAAACAGAAATCTAAGCAACTCCAAATAAGAAAAATTAAAGCAAGTCCAAAAGGCCAATGTGTTGCTGGTTAGAACAAAGTTTGTAAGAAAATGTTAAGATTTTCACAAGCGGAAAAAGGAAGCCATCTTTTCAACTTAAAGCTTCATGTTTCCCTGAAAACGTGCAGGATCTGTTTCGAATTCATAAAGTAAATGAAAACAAAACCTAACAAGGAAGAGGAAAGGAAAATGAAAAGTAAATCAAATAAGAAATTTTATGGCAAAACTAATGAAATACTCACTGTAGTTGACACGTTTTACTGATTACACCATTAAACTTTTAATTTTTCAAATTACCACACTAAACTAATTATTATTTTGAAATTTGGTCATTCCGTTAAAAAAAATAAACGGACATTAATTTTTTATCGACAAAACTAATGAATTACCCACTGTAGTTGGCACGTTTTACTGATTAACTTTTAATTTTTCAAATTACCCCATTAAACTAATTAATATTTTGAAATTGGATCATTCTGTTACAAACCTCACAGTGTTAAATCGTTTCGGTTTTTATCCTACGTAGACGAGAAAAAGACAAAAAGAAAATAAATAAATTTAATTTATTCTCTCTTCCTTCCTCTCATCTCTCTCTTCTCCCCCTTTTCTCCCCTTCTTCCAAATCAAATAGATCTGCGTATTTTCTGTCTCTAAAATCTATGAAAATTCCTAGCTAGATCTGAATACCCAAAACTAGGGTTGTAAATGGTAACCGAAAAATCATATTCGTCCGCATCTGTATTAAAAAAACGGATATTATTCGTATTAAAAAAACGGATATATCCGTTTTCGGTTTAAAGACATCCGCAAATAAACGGATAGGAATACGAATATAGGCGTATTCGTATTCGTTTAAAATCCGACCATAAATATATCCGGTAGATAGCGGATATTCAGATTCGGATCCATATCCGAAATTCGTATACAAATAACTTATATATATTAATTATTATATAATAAGCAAACTAATTTTTTTAAAGTGGCATTCCTTATATAATAATTAGTTTTCACCATCATACAAAAATTATTTTTAAAATGTATCATTTCACTTCTAAAAAATAAGAAATAACACTTTTATTATAATATTAATAAACTAAAATAAATTGATTCAAGTATAGTTAATAGATTTTTACTATTATAAAGTTAAAATATCTAAAATGTATCATTTATCAAGAAAATTATATACTAGAAGAAGAAAACTATAGTTATTAGCTTGTTATAAGTTTTGTACTTTCAAAACTTACTTGCAATGTTGAGAGGCCGGAACAATGAATAATATAATTTTATTGTTAAAATGTGTTGAGTTCGAATTAATTTAGAATTAATCTAGAATGAGGTTGAATAATTAATTCACGTTTATGAATTTTCGGGTGGACGGAGTATTTATCACTTTCATTTGCCTAATTATTTAAAAATTCGAAATCCAAATATTTAAAGTAAGTCCAAAGTAAATTTAGGATCAAGTTGGATAAACTAGTTATCACTTATATGTTGTCACATATACATTATAACTCGCACTCTTCATAAATATAATGAAACAAAATGAACTTTTTATAACTATGTAAATTGTAATCTATGTATTGAGGATAAATATAAATAAAAGTTCTCATAAACATATTATTAAAGTTTTAATCAAGTATTTGAAAAAAAAATATTAAATATTCAATGTAAACTTATGAATCTAATTACAAATTATAAATATTCATACACACTACAGTATTACTCCACACACATAAAATGGACATCTAAACATTAATAAGTAGAGCATTTATTTTGAAATTTAGGATTTCAAAAATGATGAAAACTTATTGGCAAAAAGCACTTTTACCCAACTGTGGTTTTAGTGTTTTAAGCAATTAGTTATTGTGCTTTTAAAATATTCAATTGACCCACTGTGCTTTTTAAAAATGTACAATCAAGCCATTCCGTCCAATTTCTTGGACAGACGTTAAATAATTACACATGTGGCATTGAAAAAAAATTAAAAATCATTATTTTCTGATGTGGCAAGCCAGTCAGCCAAATTCTTAATACTATTGAGCCACTGCACTTAAAAAAACAATTAGCCCACTGTGGTTTTAAAAATATTTTTATATTAAATGATATTGATTTTTATTATCCAACCCTTTTCTTCTTGTTCTCATTTTCTTTTGTTTGACGGCAACTATGGTGGAGATAGTACAGATCTGATTTTTGTTTTGACCAAACAGGTCTGATTTTTGTTATATTGATTTTGTGATATTGATTTTTGAGATAGTACAGATCTGATTTTTGTGACCAAAAATAAAAATGATAATGATTTTGTTTTTGACCAAACAGATCTGACGGCAAATATGGTGGAGAAAGTTTTCACAATCCAGATCTGATTTTTGTTTTTGACCAAACAGAGATGGCGGATCTAAGTATAAAAATGGTCGAGCGTTCTGGGATCTAGAGTTGTTAGAGATGATGATGTTGGTTGAATCTAGACTAGGAACTGGTGTAATATTGATGATGATGAGATTGGCGACTATGTACTAGCGTTTGTTGGTGGTGGCTGGGTGGTTGGCTGGATGGTGGTGGTGGGCAGTGTTGGCTGGTGGCAGCGGTGGAGAGGGCGGTGGGTAGCGGGTATTTGAAAAATTTATAAGTATTTTAAAATATGAAAGTATTTTTATTTTTATTTTAAAATAAAACATACATATTATGAATATTATAATATTAATTTTTATTAATATCATACATATTATAAATATTTAGGTAAACAAAAAGAATAAAAATAAAATATAAAAATATTTTTATTTTTAAAATTTTATAAGTATTTTAAAACATAAAAGTATTTTTATTTTTATTTTTAAAATAAAACATACATATTATAAATATTATAATATTATAATATTAATTTTTATTAATATTATACATATTATAAATATTTAGGTACAGAAAATAAAACACAAAAATATTTTTAAAACCACAGTGTGCTAATTGTTTTTTTTTAAAGTGCAGTGGCTCAATAGTATTAAGAATTTGGCTGACTTGGCTTGCCACATCAGAAATAATGATTTTTTAATTTTTTTTTTCAATGTCACGTGTGTAATTATTTAACGTCCGTCCAAAAAATTGGACGGAATGACTTGATTGTACATTTTTAAAAAGCACAATGGGTCAATTGAATATTTTAAAAGCACAGTCACTAATTACTTAAAACACTAAACCACAGTGGGGTAAAAGTGTTTTTTGCCAAAACTTATTTGAATTATAGTTTAGAACATTGATTATTGTATTTAAATATTTATTAAAAATAAATAAATTAACATTCATTCATTAATAAACTATATTTTAAAACTCTTTTTTTTGTTCTGGTTATAGTTAGGGTTGTAAATGGTAACCGAAAAATTCATATTCGTCTGCATCCGTATTCGAAAAAAATGGATATTATTCGTATTCGAAAAAGAGGATATTATCCGTATCCGGTTTAAAGGTATCCGCAAATAAACGGATACGGATACTACTGTATCTGAATTCGTATATATCACTTTACACCCCTATCCAAAACATTGAATTGAGTTTCAAAGTTCAACATTAGATATAGCAATGTAGTCTAAATCCCCAACAACAACAGATGAAGTAAATGGTGTTGCAGTAGATTTCTTCCCTCACCTCCGACTATCAACAGCCTTAATTATCTCTCCAAACTCCTTTCATTCACTCTCGATCGCCTCCAAGGTCCACTCCTTCCCCAATCTCTATATATATATCTATGTGTGTGTATATATGCATGCGGTAGTAATATTTGATTAAATTGATTTTGTTGGGATTGCATTTATTATTTGATAGGAGCCTGAGTTTTTACGGATGGATGCGGAGATAATTCAGAGGCAGATACAAGATATTGTTGTCAATTACCGCGTTTTCATTTCTACTACTGATGCATTGTTTTTTATTCGCGAGAAAGTTTTTTCTATTGATAAACATCTGAGATTAGAGTACCCAAAATATTTTAATTTTTTTGCTTTCTCTTAAAAGTTATTAATTATTTTTTGCCACATAAGTAATATTTTTTATTTTTGAATTTCTTTTTCAGAGCCATATAGATAAAAAAATTAATGTCTGCTTATTTTTTTAACAGAATGACCCAATTTTAAAATATTAATTAGCTTAATGGGGTAATTAAAAAAATTAAAAGTTCAATGGTGTAATTAGTAAAACGTGCTAATTACGGTGCGTAATTCATTAGTTTTGTCGATAAAAAATTAATGTCTATTTATTTTTTTTAACGGAATGAACTAATTTCAAAATAATAATTAGTTAAGTGGGGTAATTTGAAAAATTAAAAATTCAATGGTGTAATCAGTAAAACTACAATGGGTGTTTTATTAGTTTTGTCAAAATTTTATCAACGGCCAATGCACTTGAGTCATTTAGCAGTATACTTTATATTGAATTTCTTAAAAGTATATTAAAGGTTTTTCTTATTTTCACTTTCCTTTCTAGTATTTACTTTCCCAAGTTCCAAAGGAAGCATTAGGGAAAACTGAAACTGCATTGTTACCTGCATGGTTGTCAATGTCGACAACAAATCTCTGCACTGATCAAGCGAATCACGCTCTTTTGTGGTTATGCTTGCAAGTTCTGACGCCAAAGAGTTCACATGCTCGACCTGTTAATGGTGATAAGCAATGGAAACAATCAAATAATAGAACAAATGCCACTAAAAAATAACTAAATTATGTCAAACATGGCTTAGCTAACCTTCATGTATGGATATGGCTTAATAATTTATCTAGTAGTTTATGAGATTAAGGAACATATCAAAATAAACATAAAGATGGCAAGAGAATTTAAAGGGTGAAAAAAGAAAAGACATTTTCACAGATTAAAGCATTATAGATATGCAAACACCATAATTCCCCTTGTTAAGTTGACCTAATAAAGAACTTCACATATTAGATAAAGATGCAACAGTCATCAATAGTTGGGATAAGCACAACACCATAAGTTGATAAACGACTTTTGAAGCATACAGCAGTTACATATAGATACGACACGAAAGAAAATCGATACGTGATAATTCAGCATTTTCATAAAAAGTAGGATACAACTCTTTTTGTGAAACTGCTATACAACCATAATGCTACGTTTGGATTGAAAGAATGGAATGAAGAGTGGAACCATTCTAGTTGGAATGAGTTATTCCATATTCTCCCTCCCCCAAGGAACCAAACACAATTTTTTTCATTCCAATCGCAACCAAACACAATTTTTTTCATTCAATAGGAATGAGTAATTCCATTCCCACCTTCATTACTCCAATTAGGGGTGAGCTGTGTTACTCGGACTCGCCATTTTTGGCGGAGTACCCGTGTCGACACGACACCGGTACGGGTGCGGGATCTGTACGGGATTCGGCCACGGAATCCGGATACGGCAGGTGATTCATCGGAGGAGAATAAAAAGAGACGAGGAAGGAGGAAGAAAAAAGGGGAAAGAGAAACTTACTGTCACCGTTTTCTTCTTCTTCTCCAACGAGTATGTCAACCTTTTTCTTCTTCTCCAACACAACGAGAGAAGACGAGAGAACAAAGAACAAGATCTGATTTCAGACCTGGATTTAAAATATCCTGAAAAATTACAGTTGGGTACCCCATAGTTTTTATAATTTTTTAATTTAGTCCTTCAAGTTTTCTGAATGTTCAAAATAGCCCTTGAAAAATTACATATCAGTCCCTGTAGTTTTGTTTTCTTTCATTTTATCCCCTGAAGTTTCAGTAATTTCAGTTCTGCCCCTGTTTCTTTATATTTTTGCACTTCAGCCCCCTGAAGTTTCATGATAAATGCATGTCTATATGAATTTGGACAGTATAAACATTATTGTTAAAAAATCATAACATACTGTATCCCCGCACCCGTGTCCAAATTTAGATCCATATCCGCGTATCCTCTATTTTTTGACTTCACGTATCCGACACCTTGATTCGTACCCGTACCCGTACCCGCACCCGAGTCCGATTAACACGGGGTGAGCAATTCGGTTATAACCGAACCGAATAGCTTATTCAGTTATAACCGAAAATCGAAATCTTCTTAATTTCAATATCCGAACAACTAACCGAAATCCGAATTAACAGTTCAGTTATTTCGGTTAATAACCGAAATTAATATCCATTTTATCAAACAAAAGACGTCAACAACAATATGCAACAATAATACACAAAATGTCTAAACGAATTAGCCCCTTTGTAGTGATGGCGTTGTGATTGAATTTGAAGCGGAGGAGAAAGAAGGGGTTATTTATAATTCCATACTACTCTACCACAAATACATATAAAATTACACAATGAAGGTCCTAGCCATAAGCAACTAAGAAAGTTGATACAGAGGAGTGAGGACTATAAAATATATAGAGATTTAAAAAGAATCGTGAGCCGACGTACCTACGTTTGCCGTCTGAGGTAATGAAATGATGCCGCCGTGAAATTTTTGTAGATCGGAGTGAGGTGAAGAACTCTGACGATTGGAATGCTAATACGGATATATATATATATATATACACCTCTCAAAGACTTGAAAATTCACTTTAATCTACAACTCTTCTAAGAATATGAACAAGGAGACTTGTAATAATTTCAGCTGTTCACGAAACGGAACAATTAACAAACTCATATCCTTAACAAACCCATCAAGAAAATCAACAATCTTCGTAAACCGCAAATGCAGAGGGGCAAGGGGGCGGAGGCGGAATCATAGAGAGGTCGGAGGTGGAAGGCTGAGGTCAGAGTGGGGGAGAGGCGGAATTTGGGATTTGGATTAGGGCTGGGAGGCAGTAGGCAGAGGCTAGAGATAGAGGCGAGAGCATAGTCTTTAGTCTTAAAAGTCTCTTAAAGATAAGTCTTTAATTTTTTTTAATTAAAATGCCTATTCGGTTATTTGGGTAACCGAATATTACAATTTTAGTATCTGTATTAAAACCCGAAAACCGAATAGTAAAACGATTATAACCGAATTGTAGAAAATAATCGAATAGCCAAAATAATTCGGTTAAAAAAATCCGGTTATTCGATTTTATATGTTTTTTCCTCAGTCCCAACTCCAATCCAAACGTAGCATAAGTTCAAAACGTAAGTTCATTTAAAAGACTAGTGTGGTATTAAAAAAATACCAAAATGTAGGAACTCAACATTTGCATCAAAAATAGAATAAATGTGATAGCTTAGTGGCAAGGCCTCTAGGGAGTCAATCCTGCAGAAATTTCAACACAAGTTATATAGCAAAGGTTCCCCTAGTTCCCCTCATGGCCCCTCCTCCCCCAAGATCTCCCTTGGCCATAAATGTAATAAAATAGAATGCTCAAAAAAATATACATTTGCATCAAATATCATCATTTTCTCCAGTATTAAGACTTATTTATTAGCAACTTACCGGTACAAAGCTAAGAAATAGGAATCGAACATTATATCAAAAAGACTGTAGTCATCTCCGAGTCACAAAAAGGAACCTATAAACTTCGAAGAGAAAAACGCCCATCACTAGACAAGACATAGCATATGAGTCCCCTTGTGTATCCCTAGAGTATACAGAAGTATCTGAAATTAAAAGGACAAAAAATAATAAAACTGAAGTCCCCAACAATATCTATTACATATCCAGAAGTATCTATGAAATATCGGTACCAGATACGTCAACCTTCTAAAAAATTCATCCTTCATAGTGAAAAATCCAACTCTGACGTGAAAGGTAGATCAAACCCCTGGGGGTGGCCAACCTGAGCTAGAACAGTGCCTTTTTCAGCCTAAGCCTGTGTTTCTAGCCCATACAGTTAACTAAAAAAATCAGTCTTGGAGGTGCATCAATTTTCTTGGAGGTGCATCAATTTTCCCTACCACTTTGGACAGGCTACCCAAGAAGGAAGAAACGACATGGAAGTCTGAGAATTAGAGCTCCATAATGTGGTAATAGCTTTTGGATACTCAAAAGATATTGGATTGGTAGCTAGAGCTGGGGTTGGTGTTCTAGATGTCCCTCAACTTCCCCGCGATACACAAAAAATGTGTTTCTTAGCTGAATAGGGTAAATTTGTAGTTTATGTATATTGCTTATTCCTTGGGTCATAAACTAGGATACCTAATTTATTTGATCCACGCTTTCAATGAAATAAGTTCTCTGTTACATGAGCTTCGCTACTAGGGAAAAATACCCAATTTGGGCAACATCACCTCCCGCAAAGTATATAATTGATTCGGCTAAAATACAACTCAAGACAGCAATTATCATGATTCTCACCACCACTACCACCACGATGAGAAGGAATACCTTTGAACCCTGAAGAATGGAAATTAGAGAGAACCAGTGTTCTAAAAAGCGGCCTAGGAGCTAGGCCCCTCCTGGGGCCTCACCTAGGCCAAAAAATCCCTTCAGAAAATTAGGTAGGGCCTAGGTAGGTAGGTGGGTGGGCGGGCGGGCTGGACTAGGCGGTGCCTAGGAGAAGTTTTTTTTATTTTAATAATTAACCAAATCAGATCTTGATATATTAATTTTTCTAATGATTTACAATATTCATAATGCAGGTTGTAGCATATCAAATCACATCAAGAAGTGAACAAGATCAAGTCAAAATGGATAATTTTATTATGGCAAAAAGCACTTTTTCACCACTGTGGTTGTAGTGTTTTAAGCAATTAGTTACTGTGCTTTTAAAATATTCAATTAGCCCACTGTACTTTTTAAAAATGTTCAATCAACCCATTCCGTCCAATTTCTTGGACGGACGTTAAATAATTATACACGTGGCATTTAAAAAAAATCAAAAAATTATTATTTTCTGATATGGCAACACAAAAAAAATAATAAAATAAAATCATTGATTATGTGGCAAAAAATAATTAAAATAACAATAAAATTAAAATAAATATTTTAATTTATTTTTTAATAACTCAAACTCTATTCATCTTCTTCCTCACCAAAATTATCCTCTCTCTCCTCCCACGGTTCCGGCGTCTTCACCAGCAATTGGTGATCGTCGGATTGAAAACCAAACCAGGCTAACTGCCGGAGAGGAAGAAAAAACAGGCACTTCCCTTCATATAACCACAACAAAATTAAAAAAAATCTCAGCTTCCTCTACCACAATTAAATTACCCCTCCCTTCTTCATTTTCTCTCTAAAATTGCTCAAATACCATAAACGAGAGCTCAGCTAGCTACTGAACTACTTAAGAAATTCTCATTTTTTGACAAAAGGATCAAATTCCGGGGACAACCCCGCCGTGCACCGCCACAAATACGGTGGAGGTGTTATTAATTTTTTATCCCCATCTACATTTTCTCTCTTGAAATTAACAACTGTTTCTATTTTTGTACTCGTTTGATCCATCTAATTGTCCCTATGTATATCTATTGGAGTGTTTATCGATATATATTTCCGGGTAATTGATTCAATTTTAGGGTCAGGATGGCTTCTTCGAAGCCGTGGCTATTTCCGGCTCCGACTTATCGCTCCTTGGAAAGCTATTGGGATACCGACGATGACGCCCCGGGTCCCCGCTGCAGTCACACTCTCACCGCCGTCGCCCCAACTAAATCTCACGGCCCTCGCCTCATCCTCTTCGGTTGAGCTACATCCATTGAAGGCGGCGGCGCCTCCTCCGCTCCCGGCATCCGTACATAAAACATCAAAATATTTTTATTTTTAAAAATTTTATAAGTATTTTAAATTTTATTAATATTATACATATTATAAATATTTAGGTAAAGAAAAAGAAAGAAAATAAAACATAAAAATATTTTTAAAACCACAGTGGGCCAATTGTATTTTTTTTAAAGTGCAGTGGCTCAATAGTATTAAGAATTTGGTTGACTAACTTGTCACGTACGAAATAACTTATTTAAAAAAAAAATCAAAAGCCACGTAGGATAATTAGCGCAATTATTTAACGTCCGTCCAAGAAATTGGACGGAATGGGTTGATTGAATATTTTTAAATAGTATAGTGGGCTAATTGAATATTATAAAAGCACAGTGGCTAATTGCTTAAAACACTACAACCACAGTGGTGAAAAAGTGTTTTTTGCCATTTTATTATACTCTCTTCGTCCCATAGTTATATGCTGATTTTCCATTTTGAAATGTTCGAATATATAGGCTACTTACTATTTATAAAATTTAGTTGGTTCTTTGTTTTACTTTTATGCCCTTATAATAAATATTCAATCATTACTTTTTTTTGAAGAAACAACATTCAATGTCATTATTTTTATCACCACATTTAATGTTGTTGTATTCTCTTTGGTTAAAGTTCTATGGTTATGGATTTTAATGGTCAGTACACGTCAATCAATAAAGTTGAGAGTTCCAGTATGATAAGTAAGGAGTAATTAACTTATTCATTAATTCCATATTAAGGGGTATATGTGAAAAATTATGTTAAAAATTGTCATTTAAACAGATTTCCTTAAACTACGTGCCAAAAGAAATCAACCTATAACTATGGGACGGAGGGAGTAGTTGTTATTTTTTGAACTTGTATCGACTTCAAATTATATAAATGATTATATATTTGTAATATTTAGTTTAATTCAATATAATTCTTAAATTTATGTTTAGTTTCTTAAGTTTTAATATTGAATTGAAATCTTGAAATTTTAAATTTTATTATTGAATAGCAATCTTGTTTATGAATAAAACTAATACGTTAAAAATGTGTTTGAACTTTAAGCAAAGGCCTTTATTATCTTTATTATAGATTATTTTGCTTTATATTATTGTTTTGTTTGGATAAATATAAGATAAAATATTAAAATTGGTTTAAAATAAAAAATCCCGCCTAATCCATTTTAGAACATTGAGGACAACACCTTGTAAATAGAGTAAGTAACCTAATACAGTTTATTGGATAGTAACTTAACACAAGACAATGTGTATTGCCACTTATTCATTTGAGCCAGTTTTAACAGATAAATCTCCTACACCTTGAAGACCAAATGCATCTCCATTACAGAGCAATAAGTTGATCCAAAAGTTAAAATTACCAAACAACCATTGCGTCAGTTAACAGCAAGTAGGCATGATTTTAAAAATTGGAAAGAAGAAAAAGGTTGAGGATATAGTCAGGCTACATATGACCACAAAGTGGAAACTAGAGAGGAGAAAAATAAAGGCATATTAACAACCACAAGGTGAAGATTCCTATGAAATCCTTTTAAAATGGAATAGCTCCATTCCATTTTCTACGGCAACTGAAATGTTAAATGAGGACACTGATGAAAAGGAAACTTCAAGTTTTCTAGTATTTGATCTAGATTAATAGTAATTTTAGAAATGGTAGTAAAGGAAACAAGGGACCTGAAACCTCAGTAAAACGATCTCCATTGTAATCGAGAAGAGATTATCGCATATTCCTGTTATGAGGATGATAATGTCACTATTATCAGCTGAAAACCTAAGCAACTAATGCTCACTAGTCTATATAATCCTAACTTCCTAAGCAACTAACTAATTCTCACTAGTCTATCATCCGATGCTCACTACTTCAGATATCTGTCTCTATATAATGATTAGGAGCATAAAGATATTCTTTAAATGACAATACTTATCTATAATAACAATACTTTAGCTATCTGCACATTTGCAAGTCAAAATAACATGGTTCAAAGAAGAGGGTTACCGAATTATAGGCGACTCAATTTGGTTTCTTTAGTCACCACTCAGATAACAAGACACAAAATGTAAATCTCAAACATAATCAATGTAAAGGTTGTGCATAGGTGAAATTTCGCCCTAACAGGAAGAAACAACACAGAAATAATGGTGAAATAACAATGTAACAAAGGGAATAATAATAATAATAATAATAATAATACCAAAAAATGGGACTTTTTTTGTGGGACACAGTAATAATAATAAATAAATAAAATATGTATACTTTATACCAAATTATCAAATAATAATATTAATAAATAGATGTGTATAGGGTCATACTAACTTATCAAAACATAATAATTTACTGCGGAACAAGAAGAATATTATTATGTAGAGGAGTAGGATGAGGATTGATTTATACCTATTTAGCTTCTTTTGTTGTGTTTATGTACTTTTTAGAGTTTCTTAATAACGCATTTTTAATTATTATGCAATATAGCATTAAACAAGTCTTTCTGTATTATCATTTGGAAAATGATATGTATAATAGAGGGTGTTTTAGTGTTTATCTTATTCTTGTTGTTGGTCTTTTAATTTTTTTATAAAAAAATCATAATTTATTTAAAATTTTTGAAGCTCCTAACTAGCAAAATGGGTGTGTATCACCTCATACCAAAACCGAGTCAAAAGAAAAAATAAAACCTAGTTCCCTACCGCAATATTGAACCATGCAAAATTAACAATACAAATTGTTCTAGCAAAAGCTATCAATTTACGTTGCTCAACATGTAAAGTGAAAGAAATGAAAGAAAATGCATAAACAAAAGTTAATTTTCATGTCCCAACAAACTTTATTCCTAATCCACCATCTTTGATCATTCAATCCTAAAAGTAGTAATAAACAAAAGTATTATTCCAAAATAAGAAATTATGGCTAAACCAAATTTTCCAATAACCATAACAAACAAAACAGAGAATTAAAAAAATAATGAAATTAACCTTTATCAGTGAAGTGAAAATCGAAGATGCCATTGGTTGTATTACATCATCTGCTGACTTGATAGCATCTTTCAAATTTTGAATATCAGCCTGTGGATAAGAAGCGAGTTTCAATCTCCATATGGACATTAAATGCATTGGGGATGTTATCATAATATTTACTTAGTACATACCCTTGCGCCACTAACAACGGGAAGACGTAGAGTGCTGGCCTCCAAACCTTCAATAGCCCCACAAAGGGAACTGGAGTGATCCGTATCAAGAAGATCCCAATTCTCCAAATAAAGCATCTACATTCATTAGTTAATGTAGTCTTATAAAAAAGTAATGGTTCGACTGACAATTAAAATAAAACCTACTGAACAACAGAACAAGCATGCATCTCAATGACTTGTTAAGATTAAGAAGGAAGAAACGAGTCCAACAGCTTTGAGGATGGTGACAACTTCTAGTCACCTGGATCCCCACTCAAGCTGCCAACTAAAAACATGTAAACAGTATAAAATGCATTTTGATCACAGAACTCCTTGTCCTAAGATAGTCTCAAATACAATAGTATTATATAGGCAAGATATTGCCACACATGAGTGTGAAACTCATTTACTATTATGTGAGGACCTTCTAGAACTCTGCTTGTGGAAATATCAATTCCATATTATATATACTTCAGAATGAAGGCTAATTGAAGACTAAAAAAAAATATCCAAAAATAAAATATAGACTCAAAAGTATCGTAAACAAAATTGGATTTTTAACCACAACTAGTATTATGAGAGAATACTTTTGGCAAAAAGCACTTTTTCACCACTGTGGTTATAGTGATTTAACGAAATAGCCACTGTGCTTTTAAAATATTCAATTTGCCCACTGTACTTTTTTAAAATGTTCAATCAGGTCATTCCGTCCATTTTTTGTAACTGCCGTTAACAAATTGCTTACGTGGCTTTTAAAAAACAAAATAAAAAAATGACATGGTAATTACGTGGCAATAGATTAACAAATCTGTTTTTTAAATAAAATAAAAAATGACATGGTAATAACAACAAATCTGTTTTTTAACAAATTCTGTTTTTTTTTAAAAATCTGTTTTTAAAAAAAATTATTTTTTTTAAAAAATCTGTTTTTTAACAAATTCTGCTTTAAAGAAAATTCTGTTTTTTAAAAATAATTATATTTTTTTTAAAAATCCGTTTTTTAAAAATTTCTGTTTTTTTAAAAAAATTATGTATTTAAAAAAAATCTGTTTTTAACAAATCTGTTTTTAATTACGTGGCAAATCTGTTTTTTAACAAATCTGTTTTTAATTAAAAAATCTGTTTTTAAAAAACAGAATATTTTTTTCAAATAGAATTTTTAAAAAAAAACAGAATTTTTTAAAAAATGGATTTTTAAAAAAAATATAATTATTTTAAAAAAACAGATTTTTTTTTAAAAATATAATTTTTTTTAAAGCAGAATTTGTTAAAAAACAGATTTTTAAAACAAATTGTTTTTTAAAAAAAATTTGTTTTTTTTAAAAAACAGTTTTTTTAAAAAAAAATAAAATTATTTTTTGTCTCGTAATTAATGATTTTTTATTTTTTTTGTTGAAATTAATGTAATGTAATAGATCTCATTGATACAAAAAATTTAATATATTATTTATAATTTTATTTTTTTTAAAAAAAAACTGTCTTTTTAAAAAAAAATTAAAAATCTGTTTTTTAACAAATTCTGCTTTTAAAAAAATCTATTTTTAAAAAAAAATTCTGTTTTTTTAAAATAATTATATTTTTTTTAAAAATCCATTTTTTAAAAAATTCTGTTTTTTAAAAAAAATCTATTTTTAAAAACAGATTTGTTAAAAACAGATTTTTTTAATTAAAAACAGATTTGTTGAAAAACAGATTTGCCACGTAATTAAAAACAGATTTGTTAAAAACAGATTTTTTTTAAAAACATAATTTTTAAAAAAACATAAATTTTTAAAAAACGGATTTTTTTTAAAAAATATAATTATTTTTAAAAAAACAGATTTTTTTAAAAAAATAGAATTTTTTTTAAAAGCAGAATTTGTTAAAAAAACAGATTTTTAAAAAAATTGCTTTTTTTAAAAAACAGTTTTTTAAAAAAAATAAAAAAAAATTAAAACAGATTTTTAAAAAATAACAGAATTTGTTAAAAAACAGATTTGTTGTTATTACCATGTCATTTTTTATTTTATTTAAAAAACAGATTTGTTAATCTATTGCCACGTAATTACCATGTCATTTTTTTATTTTGTTTTTTAAAAGCCACGTAAGCAATTTGTTAACGGCAGTTACAAAAAATGGACGGAATGGCCTGATTGAACATTTTTAAAAAGTACAGTGGGCAAATTGAATATTTTAAAAGCACAGTGGCTATTTCGTTAAATCACTATAATCACAGTGGTGAAAAAGTGTTTTTTGCCGAATACTTTTCAAGGGGAAAGAGCGCAAGGAGAAACAAAAATACAATGATTTTAGAATCTTACTTGTCCCTTGAGGATAGAGTACGTCTTCAAATTTTGCCTTAGCAATTGTAACTCAATTCTTTTGGATTTGACAGAATGTCGCAGCCTAGCTATAGTCAACCACGCATTATACAGGCTTTTCTGATACAAAGAAGGAACATTTAGATGAAGAAGGTCCCAAATCCATTCATCTAGGTTGACAAGACAAAATAGGTTAATGAAACTACGAACATAGAGAATTCACCTTTATTTTGTTATGAATTGAAGCTTCAGAAACACAAATATTCAGATAGACCAAATTTTCTGAATAATTAATATTTTCTAGTCTTCTAGATAATCATTTATATTTCTGAATACAAGATCTGTTTAGTAATCCCAGTGTAACTATGTATCAAACCGTTTACACACATATTATCTAATGTAAATATCTAATTATAGCAAATCCGGCAGTATCTATTGTGACATGCAACACACAATCATCTACGCTATATAAGTTGCTTATGCATCTGTAAATAAGAACACAATGTCAAGATCCATATAGACCACATAAATTATATGTATATATTAACAAAGCTTCATTGAAAAGAAATTCAAGCCATGTCATTCCAGAGTTTGGAACTTTGGATGTGGATTGGATTGTAAATCTGGATTTCCTGGCATTGGTGCATAACAGAATATGGTTGGTTTAGAGAAAAAACAATTTGAATTTGATGATGCTTCCTAAAAGTAACACACGCTTATTTGTTCATGGTTCTTTCCCTCACCCCTGAACTCTAGTTCCTCTCAGTTATCCCTTCTTCCACTTCTATTCTTTTCTTTATGCTTAATATTTCATTTTAAATCTTGCATTCTTTTCTATAAACACTACCACCGTGAAGTTATTTATAATGGTGGGGTGTGTGAGAGAGAGAGAATGTTTGGAGAGGGAAATTCTTTTTTCTACCATTACTGGAGAGATCAAAAGCAACCTAATAATCCTCGACGGCATCCATGTGATATACCCCTGTTCTTTTTCTCAAATATTTATGTCCACATTCCACATATCATTCAATCAATAGATTAGAACTACAAACACTTTTTTTTCTGGATAGGTTAATACAATTACCAGCTTCTTAAAAGAGACGACTGATATCCTCATAATACAAATTGAGGTCATACATCTTCTAAGTAATAAGAATCAAAATACATAAGGAGAAGGTAATACATTACAGAATGCATACCAAAACATATTTTGCATCTAACACAAAAGAAAATCAAAATCATAAGTGAATGAAATAAAGTAAACGAATACAATCCAAAGCATATCAAGCATCATATGACAATAAAATTTGAAGTGAATGAAATAAAGTAATCAATGTATCTAACAGAATTTTTATACAAGAAAATACACATGAATATATTCAGTTGACTATAAGGGAAAGCTACGACATATGCCTATAAGAGAATACAATCCAAAGCCTATTATGCATCAAAAACAATATAATACTAAGAAGATAAGAATATACATAAAGAAAATACCTCAGCGATGCCTTTCTGGACCAACATGGCATCATCTGCTCTTGCATTTGCAAACCTCCATTGCAAGTGCTGGTTATATAGAAGCCTCAACTGGTGTGCATCAACAATTCGATTCTCCCCCACCTTCCCTCTTCGTGCATCAGCAGCAAAGCTAAGAATTGAAGATGTGGTGTTCAAACTACTAGTCATTGTGCTTCCCACCCCATTCCTCACTCGAGACGGACTCATTCCCCTCGGTGAAAATGAGGTGGAAGACACCACATTCTTACTTGGGGAAGCAGGCCTAAAAGCACCACCTCGAAGAGGAGATGATTGTCCCCTGCTAGCAGAGACTCCTCGGGGTGATGATGTTGGGCTATCACTTAGCAGTTTCTTTGTTCCAATAATTTTTGGAGGTACCATACTTTTTAATCCGTTATTCTTTGACACTGGGGAACCTGGCTGCTCCGGCAATCGCCTGAGGCGGTTGATAGTCTCTTGCCAAAACCTTGCTGGCACCACTATGTCACGTGGCCCTCCTCTCACATGTACACCTGAATTGCTTCCTGAGGAAACACTATCAGTATCTGACGGAACATGATCAGAACTTTCTTCGGATCTATTAGTAGCAACTAAATCAGCACCACCAGGTTCCAGTTTAGCTTCAACTGTAGCTCTATTTCTCTCAACAATCATTGAATTTTGCAAAGCCCTAGCAACACTCCCAGATCCACTAAATTCAGCCCTCTCACTAGTAAAATCCACACTCCTCGTCAATGAATTTACTTGCATTGACCTCGCTGGCCACGGCTTTTTATCAATAGGCTTCGAATTCTCCCTCTGACCCCGCACCGGGGTCACCTCCCTCCTCTCAGGATTACCTTTTCTCACATTACTCAAATTCGCCACCGGCGCCGACTTTGCCTTATTAATTGGAAGCGAAAACGACTCCCCTTGAAACGAAACCGACAAGCTCCGCTTAGAATTCACCAATAGCTTCGCCGCCACTGAAATCACACCGGCATTACCAGGCGTACTCGGCCGCGGAGTTGCCTGCCTCCGCCTCTCCACCGATTGAGACCTCTTAATCACCGCCGGAGCCGGAGTCGACTCAACCGTCCGCTGCACAAGCGGCGACAGAAAACGCCTGGAAGAAGAAGGCGTTGAATTGGAAGACGAAGAATACGAAGAATTGGTACCTGAAGACGACGTTGTCGAGGTAGAAGAAGCAGTAGAGGATAAGTACCGAGAAGCAACCTCTCGCAATTTAGGTCTTCGAGGTCCATTATTATCGGCCTCCGAAGGTAACAATGGCGGTCTCTTAGGGTTCTCAGCACTCGCAATTCGTGACGGGACCTTACGGTTCGGTGTAGTTGTATTCACCGCAGCCACCATCATAGTTCACAATTTTCACATCTCATCCTCATTTTTTCACTCCTGAAACCCTAACTTCTCCCAAATCCAAAACATAAAAAAAAACTGCAAGCCAAAGAAAGCGAAAAATTGATAGACAATTAGATATAGAGAGATAATCAGCCGTAGTTTGAATAAGATTACAGACTTTACGGTATAAATGAATGTAGAGAGAAAGTTGCCGGAAATATGATCGTTACAAATCCCGGCGAGAAAAAACGCGGAGAGAGTGGAGAAAGTGGTTTTAGGCGAGATTAACTGTCGTGGTACTGACTACTGAGAGTGTTTTAAGCTTATATACGTAGTACTTTTCTTTAAGTGAAGTATATTTATATGGGATGGGATTATTATCCTATTAAATATTTGAACTCGCGAGTTAATGAATAAGAGACTCGCTTTCTACTGATGGTGACGTATGCCGTGCGGGGTATTTTGGGAAGATAAAAGTCTGGGTGGGTGGGGTAGATTACGGAGTAGACGCGTGAGAGCGAGTGTGAAAGATGGTGATTAAATAGTCAAGTCAAGACAAGTGATTTTGTGAATCTTTGGATAAACGCTGCGATGATGATAATTATTTTTTATTTATAACTAGCTGGGTCCGGTGCCTCCGGCACTGTATGAGTAGGGTGATTTATCTCAAACTTAGAACGGCTCAGATGATTTATTAAGTGAGCGGGAAATTCAAAATCATTATTAGATAGATAGATGTATTTTATTAGATAGATGTATGGACGGTGGGATTTATCTCAAACTTTGGACGGCTCAGATGATTTATTGAGTGAGCGGGAAATTCAAAATCATTTGTATTTTATTAGATAGAATTAGATAGATTAGTCACCCACTGTGTTTTAATTTTTTTTATTGTAATATAAATTTAAAAACAAATCATATTTAAAATAAAATAAAGAGATATTTAAAATAAAATCATCAAAATAGCTGTTATAAAAGTTGAACGCTTTATTAATAGAGATATTTATAATGCTGATTAACAATATATTAGAATTCTGTTATTTATGAGAAGATAAATTTATGTTGATATTAAATGTATATTTATGTAGATAAAAAGAATTAAAAAAGCTCATAAATTATTGTTTTTTTTATAAAAAAAAATAAGTTTAAAGTTTCACGTTAATTGTAATTCAATTTCGTCATAAAATTTATTGACATGTGTATTATTTTTTATTTTTATAAAATTATTAAAAAGGTATATTTTTAGAAAATTATGAAAGAATAAATACATATTTATGAACATTGGATATCTCAAATATTTTACTATTATGCTTATTTGAATTACAGATTAATTCCTAGTTTAATTTAAGAAATTTATTTATAAGTTAAAGTTAATATAGTTTGGCAAATAAGTTAGTACTTTAAAAAAAAAAGGTACAGAGAAATATAGGAAAAAACTGTCAGTGAAGATAGTTCGGCAAATAAGTTGGTACTTTTCTTTTTCAAAAAAATTACATTATAATAGTTTTTTTTTCTTCAAGAAAATGACATTATAATAAGCTATTAGTTATGTATATGAAATTGTAACTTTAACTTCTGAGTTTTGAACATAAAAGAAAAGAATAGAAAACTTAAATTAGAACATAAAAGAAAATAATAGAAAACTTGAAGTTTTCCTTTGTGTTGTTTCTGAATTTTTAATAAAAAAATTTAAATTGGGGACATGAGTTGTAATTTAAAATTTATTTATATTAAAAGTTGAGGATAGTATGGGAATTATAAAAATATTATTCATTTTAATTTCTTTTCCGTCCAAATCCGGCCAATTTTGGATGGAAAACTTTGGGAGGAAAAATGGCTAAGTTTTCTATTCATTTCTTTTTTTTCGTTTATTAATTGGAAAGAAAACTTAAATGTTCCGTTCATTTATTTTTTTTTCTGTCTATTTTAAAACTCAGAAACATAGCGTAAGTCTGAAAATAAAATGTCATGTTATACTAACATAAAAAGAAAATGAGATTATTTTACAAAATTTAAAAACAGACAAATAGAACTATTTTTAAAAAAGGAGTATTAGAGTAAGATTTTTTTTTCCTTTTAATTATTAGTTTTATTCTTTTTCCAACTTTTCTTTTCCCTAAATATTATTGTATGTTCTAATATTTAAACATTGAATGTTGATCTGAACACTAATGGTTAAACCTTTTCTTTTCTTTTTTGGGTAATAGAACATTAACTAACTTAAACCTTAATTAATCTTCATAATAATTAAAATAAGACATAAATAAGATGACTTTAATTGCAATATGTTGAACAAGTCAATATTATCCTTCATATGTACCCAACATACCATCAATGATCAACCCTTAAATTTCCTACCTCCCTCGACAAAATGCTATTCAAATAAAATATCAAAAACATATTTTATCTTCTAATTAAATCCGAAATGTCTTTAGATCCTTATATATATATATATAACATACCTCCCCTCCCCCTCCCCCTCCCCCTCCCCCTCCCCCTCCCCTTTTGAGTTCTTGTAACTCAAGCAGCGTTTTCTTTAAGTTGATCTTAAGTCACAATAAAAATAATAATAATAACCACAAACAACTCCTCCCACCCCAACCTCTTCTTAACTAATTATTTACCACTCAACCCTCCCCCCCCCCCCATCTCCGCTCTCCCCTCTCCCCTCTCCCCTCTACCCTCTCCCCTCTTTAGGTTGATCTTAAGTCACAATAATAATAATAATAATAATAATAATAATAATAATAATAATAATAATAATAATAATAATAATAATAATAACCACAAACAACTCCTCCCACCCCATGACCCCAACCTCTTCTTAACTAATTTTTACCACTCAACCCCCATCCCCCACCCCCTCTTGAGTTCTTGTAACTCAGGCAGTGTTTTCTTTAAGTTGATCTTAAGTCACAATAATAATAATAATAATAATAATAACCACAAACAACTCCTCCCACCCCAACTTCTTCTTAACTACTTATTTACCACAAACAATAATAATAATGTCCTTAACCACAAACAACTCCTCCCAAGTCCCACCCCAAACTCTTCTTAACTAATTATTTACCTAATCTCTGTAATTGTTCTTCTTCTTTTTTTAATCACAAAAAGCTTGATTTGAATGACCCACTAGTGCATAGATTCACCATGCAGACTCTTTCATGGGCCAGCATATTTATGGGTTGATTAAATTAGAGGTCAATGTACTTACTCCCTCCCCCTATAATTTTTATTTTTATTTTGCAAAGGCAAAATTAAATATTACCTCTGTCCCAAATTTTAATATCAATATTAAATTTTTAAAAAATTAATTTCAAATATTTTCAAATTTAAAACTGATATGAATCCATTTAATTTATGTTCATACAATTATTATTATATATATATATATATTTTTTTTTGACAAAAGACCCAACTTCTTCAGGTCAAAAATATTATTAAGAATTGGCATCCCTTATAATAAGATTTATTATTTTTAAAACTTAAATGAATCATATACTACTTAAAAAATAATATTAGTTTTATAAGATTTATTATTTTCAAAACTCAAATGAATCATATCAATTTTAAATTTAAAAATGTCTTAGATTAAAATTTTAAAAGTCATTATTAATCTTATAATTTGGAACGTGGAGAGTATATTAGTATAAACTAAAAAAAAACACAATCCAAAAGATTTGGAGAATGGGTTATAATGATTGTAAAGGAAAAAATAATGAATTTTCACTAATATAAAAGCTAAAGGATAGTAGCACAAATAATTAAAGAGAAGAAGCTTGAATAGAATAATTGAACAGAGGTGCATTCCTTTGATAATAAAAGCAAATTCTCTCATGCTTATTGGAGGACCACTTCAAAGGCTTCGTTCCCTCTCCGGCGCGTAATAGGAGTACTTCGTAAAGCTTCTCTCTCTTTCCTTGTAATATATATATTACATCCTTGACACAACGCTGAATCGATCAGTCATTTAATACGTTTATTTTGAAGGGAAAAAAATTGTTTGAATGAAGTATTTTTTTTATAATATTAACTATTATATTAAATAATATTAAATAAATTTACAACAATTTTTAAAAAAAAATTCAGAGGGATAAAATAATAAAAATATGTTATTCAAATATTTCAGACATGCCAATTATCAAATAAGTTTTTTCATTCAGTATTCAGTTTCATTCAGCTCATTCAGATTCAAAACCATTTCATTTATTTTCATTCAGTTTTTATCAAACAGTCTCTAAGACTATGATTTGTTTGCAAAGATTATATTTGTGATATGATTATTAATAACAAGTATCTTATTTATTTTTAAATTTAGATGTGAGATTATTATTTTAAGAATTAATAATCTTGAGATTATAATACGGTAAACAAACAAACAAACAAAGCCTAATATTTTCTAAACAAATAGCTTTTCAAAGTGGGATGATGATGATGATCACTAAATATATACATACATATATATATATATATATATATATATATATATATATATACACTACATCAATTTCTAACATAAAAAAGAAAGTCTCTTACTATTGGTCTATATTTGTTTGTAAAAATGAAAAATAAAATATATAACTATTTTAACATTATTTAGAACTACTTTATCTTGATTAGTTCTTTATTTAATATTATGAACTATTTATTATAATTTATAAGGTTTTTTGATATCTCAAAAATAAGATTATATAGAGCCACCTTTCTACTTGAAATTAGAATTTATCATTAAATCTAAGGATGAAACATAATCCCTGGAATTAAATTAAAATATTGATCATGCAATAAAATCTATAATATAAAACAGAGCGGAGAGAGAAAATAGACAAATGTCACATCAAGTTTACGTCAGCTGCTCTCTCTCTCATTCCAGTTTATTCAAATTGCAAACCCTCTATCTATTCTACCACACACACAGAGCTCTCTCTCTCTCATTCCCCCTACATACAAATATGTGTTCTCATTATGTTTCAGATTTACAATTGTTTAATTTTGACTCACATATTTCGATAATTTTTAAATTTCAAATATTTTCAGGTATATATTGAAATATACATGGTGTAAGCTGTAAAGTAAAGGGTCTTATACTCAACATGTTGTTTTTCTATTTTCTGCATGTATGTGTATTCATTGTGTTTCGTCTTTTGTAAAGTTAGCTAATTATACATGGTTATGATGATTTTGGGTATGGAATGATGGTTTTTATGGTGGTTTGGATATGTATGGATGATTGTAGTTTTGTAAACATGTTTAGATTTTTTTGGATATCTATTTTTAAAGGAAACTATGCCGAAATTTCTTGAAATTAGTAGCGACTAGCTTGATATTTTGGTGGTTGGATGTGTTGATGATTTAGTATATATTAATTTCTTCATATATGTATGTTTTTGTGTTCCGTATTTTGTAAATTTAACTAATTATGCATGGTTATGATTATTTTGGGTATGGAATGATGCTTTTTTTGGTGGTTTGGATATGTGTGGATGATTGTAAGTTTTATAGACATGTTTATATTTGTCTGGATATCTATTTTTAAAGAAAATTCTGTCGAATTTTTTGAAATTAGTAGCGACTAGCTTGATGTTTTGGTGGTTAGATATGTGTTGATGATTGTGTGTTTCGTATTTTGTAAAGTTAACTAATTATACATGGTTATGATGATTTTGGGTATGAAATGATAATTTTTTTTGTGGTTTGGATATGTAATGATGATTGTAAATTTTGTAGACAGGTTTAGAATTTTATGGATATTTATTTTTAAAAGAAATTTTGCCGAAATTTCTTGATGTTAACTAGCTCGATGTTTTGGTGGTTGGATATGTATTGATGATTGAATATGTATTAATTGTTGTGGTGATATGTGTCTTTAGATAATGTAATATTTTTCAAATTTTAATTTAATTTTTCGTTACACCGTGCCTTCAGGCACGGACGGGTTATAGCTAGTAGTCTATAATACAAATAGTACTTCCTATCTATCTATCACTATCATTGCACTACTCTTTTTCAACTTTCCAAGGAGTCTTCCTCACAAGGGTCCCACTTTTCTCTAATTCTCAGCTACTCCACATTCATAGATCTATTCACTATATTGGATGCATTTAACTTTATGTTGCACTATCCGAAAGGTAGCTAGTAAGGCAGTGTTTGGACGGTGATTTTCTTTAACAAGATTCATTGATCAAATTAAGAATACACAATGCATCATTCATGTAGTTGTAGCAACATAAGAGCATTCAGTAGATATAACAGGCAGGCAATAAGAGTAAAAGTGGGTACTAGCAGGCAGCAACCAGGCAAAAACAGCAGTTCAACCAAAGGTTCTAGTTGGTTCCTAACACCACCTAGGCTAGGCTAGGCTAGGCTCTGTTTGTTTGTTTGTAAACAATAACACAAAGCAAGAACTATAGAAAAGCTGGAATTCTTTTAGTTTCTAAATCACTGTACAAAGGCAAACAAATTCCTACTAAACTAACTCCAGGGAAATCTAGCAAAACCAGATAAATTAACAAATACTAGTACTAAAAAACTAACAATAGCTGCAAACAGTTAAAACATAGATTATTAACAAATGATGAGAGTTGGGAGTGGGAAAGCACAATGACTTGAGGATTACTTACTCAATAGTATATCGGATATTGACGTAACAAAAGCTTCATTAGACTCATGAGGTCCAGATAATCTATTATTCTGCCCCTACAGCCAAAGTGATTTAAAGCTTAAAAAGATTTTAGCTTTTGTTGGTCCCTTGTTTTTTAATCACTATGATTCCCCTTTCCCCTTTCCACTTCCAGACCCTGAAAAAGAGATGGGTTTCTTTCTACAATGTTCATCATGTTCATATAAATTTGGGACAAAACAGGCAGGGCATGAGTATATAGGGCCATAGACTTGGTGGCTAGGCTACCAAAGGCGACCTGAGTAGTAGTTAGTTGAGAACAAACTAAGATGGGCAATGGAATTACTTGATGAAGAAGGAACCTTTTCAATTTTCATGTTTTAAATCAAGACAAGGGGTTGGGGTTGGGGTTGGGATTGGGGTTGGGGTTGGGGTTGGGGTTGGTACAATCAACCTACTTTATCTTCCTCATGGTCACCATTAGAGGCTTTTAGAAAGGGAACATACTCTCTTTAGTTTTTTTTATTATTCAGTCATACATTTTAAGAATTTTATATTTATCCAATACAAGACATTAGGCTATCTTTTAAAGTCCAAAAACTCTAGGAAGTGTAAGGAAATCCAATGAAATAAAAGGTATAACGAGATAAAGTGAGTGATAAACCCCTGTTAGCAAACGTAATTTTAATAACATAACTATTTTTAAAATTTTTACATATGGAGTATGATGTTAAAAATGTAATACACTAGACTCTTGATATATTTCATAGTCTTTTAGATTTTACTTCCTTTTGGTTTTCCTTTCTTTCCCCTTGCATTTTTTAATTCAAACCATAGCCTTAAAAGACTCGATAGGGTTGTCTACCTCTTTACTTTCCTACCAGTCTCACTTGACAAGAAAATGTGGAACCTATAATCCACTTAATGATGCCCTGCTTACACATTGCTTGTTTTCTATCTAATTTCCTAACATCTAAGCTCTAATGCTTAATGCCCATTCAGAAACATTCTAGCTAATTTTACAAATTTGGGGTTAAAAGCTAGAATACGTAATCTTTATTAAGTTAATGAGTCTGAAATGCTTGCCAAATTCCCTATATTTCTGTTCCAGCTAACTGCACTAAGTAAAGATAAAAGTATAATGAAACTGCATACAATTCAAACATGGTTTAAATTGTCAAAAAAAAAACTTAAACATGGTTTAGCATAGGAGACTCAGGATGATAACTATGACCAGCATAACAAAACATCAAGGCTACAATGAAAAATCTAATTATTTTATACATATAGTGAGCCATGCATCACAAGAAAAGGTATCCATAACAGAGCAAAAACTAACAGCAAATAATAGAAAGTATGCAGCAAACTTGGGTACATAAGTTAACAGTATAAGCATGAAGCTATAAACATTACTTTCCAAACATTGCTATTTAAGTGAAAAGTAGGGAGTTATTACGATCTTCATGTTTGTATTATAGCCACCAAGGAATAATTCTACTGTGGATTATGGGAATCCACCCCGCTTTGGATGACCTGGTGCAGGTGGCGTAGGCTTTGGAATATAAGGCATAAGAGGAGTACCATGCTGGATAGGTCCAGGTCGTATGGTTGCCTTTGAACTTGGAACTGGATCAATAGGGCGGTAATCTTCCAGATTGATGTTACCTGCATCACTATTCTCACTCCTTCGACTGTATCCATGATCCTGAAGATTGGAGAAAAAGAACAAATAATAAGCAAATTATTCGAAATAAAGGTACATAACCTTTCCAGATTCTGTTTTTATTAAGGGGAAACAAACATCAGAAAGTTGGTGGTTATCATCCAACTAAGGGAGTTTTCCCCCCAAGTACTCCTTCACAAATCACAATTACATTGGCTTGTATATACTAAATACCAAAAAGCTCTTCAGATAAGTGAATATACCTTAAGCTTTCGGCCTGTTGCAGTCACAGTTACGTCTTTCTCATATTGGGCGAAAGCCATATCTGGGATAATTTTGGCAGTAGGATTCATCAGCAATTCAACATTTAAGAGGACATTATATTATTCTAGAACTTTGAAAACGTTCATATTGGGCGAAAGCCATATCTGGGATAATTTTGGCAGTAGGATTCATCAGCAATTCAACATTTAAGAGGACATTATATTATTCTAGAACTTTGAAAACGTTCCTGAACTTTAAGCTACCTAGTTTACAAATTTGTCAGCACAAGCAACTCTGTAGAACATTTATGATAATATGACATTAGTTACTACTTGTATTAACATTTCAATTGAACAAGAGAACATGAAGTCTCAAGCCACGTCATGTTTTAGCTAGCCAAATTAGTTCGCACTCCAGCTATTTATATACAAATCAGTTTGACAAGCATAGTAGTAGAACGTGCCAAACATATGATATTAGCATATCTACGACAATGACCACCAGACTGAGCAGTCATGGGAAGAGAGAAAAATTATTAGATCGGTGTATTTATTAGATGAGGCGTATTCAAGTGGACTCAAAATGCCTGCTCTCAGTTTCACTCTAATTTCAGAAGTTGATTGTTTCTCATGCAGTTCATTTTTGCCATTAAGTTACTAGGATACTAACATTTGTAAGTCTACCAAGACAACTATTAATATAAAAGAAAGCCTAGTATGTTAACTTCCAAATAACATCATACTACTTCCTTCCAAATAAGATCACTTGCTTTTGTAAATTTTTTACAAGAATTGAGAGATAAGTATGATTCTTGAAATCTAATTCTAAAAAGGTTAGCACAACAATCGTTCTTCTAGCCAGTCCTTTCTATAACTTAACCATCGGACACCTGCTACCCAAAAATGAAATTAAACAAACCAAAATTGGGTAAAAATTGTTCAACTGGTTATTGAGTTATGTTCGTTAAAAGGCCCTTATTAGGGTTAGTGTGTAGGGTATGCAATACCCTGACCACTAACTTAAAGAGCCTCATACCACGAGGGCTGTCTCTCTGCTTTGTTTCACCTCCCCTTACAGTTTTTTGGTTTTGCAGAAATCTTAGTTGCTTTATTCTGTTCACTTCCTGAAGACCATAGAGTTGGTGAGACTTTGTTCACTGACTCTTGCCCTAGCGTGGGACTTTAAAATAAAATCACAAATGTGTTTTTCTAAATCATTAAAACAATATTCAGACAACTACTATTAGTGAGTATTAGAATTATCTATTGGATCCAATTCAAGAATCGAGAAATTTATAATAGTAAGTAAAACTTGATGGCAGTTCACAAACTTAACGTTCTATTGCCAACTAAATGAATAAGATGAAAGAGAATACATATTCCTTGTTGCGAAGAGTTCTTTTCATTCAATTTATTCATCCTACACCCAGAAAAATTAGACCCCAAATGTTTCTTGTGCCACTAAAAGTTGAATTTCTGGATATGAATCATGAGTACTGTTCATGTAGCAAATTATAGATATTACAGTTGGGTCATTAACATTTCCCTCTAAAGTCTAAACCTTTTGCATGAAATGTTGGTGTAAAATTATGAGATGGGGCGAGATTATGTTCTAGTATATACATAAATCCTGTATACAACCGTGCTCAAAGGAGTGATGAAAGCCAATATTTCTTCTATTCATAAACTATAAATTTAATTGATTGGCCTAATCATTTTAAAGAATTATCACCTCCTGAAAAATTCTTCTGGAATCTAACCCTCCTACAAGAGTTGCATACCTATGAAAAAACAACAATCCCGATTTCATGGTGCTGGTATTTTAAAGGGGACATTAAAAAAATAATGATTTTTTTTATTAAAAAAAATCATGGCTAACATGTGAAAATCATTAAAAGGGGTATTAATTCTGTCATAATTTGCAACAAGGAAAAAGTTACTCAACTTTATCATGCTAAAAAAGCTAAAGATTTGCAAAACTTATTAAAATGGCACTAGCCACCAAATATCTAACTTCAAGTCACCTTAGAAACTACCAATATTAGACTAACATTCCATTAACATAGCATACTAAATAATACTACTAATACTAAAATTAATGTACAAGAGAGATAAAAAAAAGAGTTTACCAGGAACAGAGGAGAAAATTGTTTTGCTGGAGAAACTAAGGCACAACAAAGCTGTCCAAACCATAAACAGCAAAACCCAGAACCCAAAACCCTTCATAATGCCGATAAATCAAACCTCAAAACAAACAAACACAAACCTTCTTCAAACCCTAACAACCCCACAAGATATATTTCAACAAGGCTGTGCTTGTACCCTCAAAGTACTCTTCAGAACTGGTGTATTTATAAAATAAATAAACAAAAAATAAAACTCAACCCATAAAGTAAAAAAATCAGAATCGTCACCCTCCTTATAGTCAGACCAACAAAGTCGACCAGAAAATCCGCGGCGATAAGATGATGAATGCCAAAGAGCCCATGTCTCATATTAATAGACATTACTCTATTATAGTATTACTTACTCCAATACACTATAATAAATAAGAAATTAATTGTGCTTTTGTTTGTAATGGGTGTACTATGTTTTTTGCAGAGAGGGAGGAGAGAAGTTTTGTTGTAGGGAATGCAGAAGAATTGAATGAGAGAAAGTAGTGGAAACAGAGCCCTTCAGAATATGTGCGGCAGATTGGCCTTTAGGGCCTTTGGCACTCTCTTTTAAATACTCCCTCAGTTCCTAAAAATTGTCATTTTAGAAGAAAAAGTTTGTTTTAAAATATTTGTCGTTTATAACTTTCGAAAAAAATAAATTACTATTACCTCCGTCTCACAATAAGTGCTTTTTTAGGCTTACTATTTTTTCCCAAAATAAATGATGTGTTATAACTCTAATACAATTTTTACAATATTTTCTCATATATGCCCTTATGCATTCAATGGTATTTATTCCATCTTACCATCACAACAATTAAATGACACTCATTAACTCTTCAACTTCAAAGAAAATATATTAAGGATATTTTTGTCATTTTAACTTGTGTATTGGTATGTGTGATTTAAGCTAAAAAAACACTTATTATGGGACGGAGGTAGTATTTATTTTCCTATATTACTCTTACCTTCTCTTATTGTCCTAAAAAATTCTCTCCCTTGTATTAATAGTTTTCAACTTTCCCTAAAGGGGTAGTGATAGAATTTCAAATAAATTTTACTTGGTAAATAATACTTTCTTGATTCATGTGCAAAACTTTAAACGACATTCTTTTAGGAAAATTAGTCATTTGACTGAAACATGATTTAATTTGGTTTCTTTTTTATCAATAAATTCGATTATTATTTGATTTAAAAAAAACACTTCTTAGAGGTTGGTCGTGCCCAGAGCATTGATCAATTTGTCACTTTGGTATGTGAATATTTCTAATAGAAATAGTGATAGGGAAGCAAGCATAAGTTGTCTAATAGAATATGTGCAGCAGATTGGCCTTTAGGGCCTTTGGCACTCTCTTTTAGTCTTTTAAATACTCCCTCCGTTCCTAAAAAATTATCATTTTAGAAGAAAAAATTTATTTTAAAATATTTGTTATTTACAACTTTCGAGAAAAATAAATTATTACTACCTCCATCCCACAATAAGTGTTTTTTTAGGCTTACTATTTTTTCCCAAAATAAGTGATGTGTTAGAACTCCAATATAATTTTTGTAATATTTTCTCATATATGCCCTTATGCATTCAATGGTATTTATTGTATCTTACCATCACAACAATTAAATGACACACATTAACTCTTCAACTTCAAAGAAAATATATTAAGGGTATTTTTGCCATTTTAGTTTATGTATTGGTATGTGTGATTTAAGCTAAAAACACTTATTATGGGACGGAGGTAGTATTTATTTTCCTATATTACTCTTACCTTTTCTTATTGTCCTAAGAAATTATCTCCCTTGTATTAATAGTTTTCAACTTCCTATAAACGGGTAGTGATAGAATTTCAAATAAATTTTATTTGGTAAATAATACTTTCTTGATTCATGTGCAAAAACCTTAAACGACAATCTTTTAAAAAAATTAGTCATTTGACTGATTTAATTTGGTTTCTTTTTTATCAAGAAATTCGATTATTATTTGATTTAAAAAAAACACTTCTTAGAGGTTGGTCGTACCCAGAGCATTGATCAATTTGTCACTTTGGTACGTGAATATTTCTAATAGAAATAGTGATAGGGAAGTAAGCATAAGTTGTCTAATAGAAATAGTGATAGGGAGTATTTTATATATTATTTCGTAATATATGATGTTTTATGTTTTAGATGATTTTATTTTTTATAAAATATTTAGTGTTTTATATAATTTAGTAGAATTAGCTATAAATTTATATAATTATTTTCTTAATCAATTTTTAAAAATTATATATTTTGAGACGAAATGAGTATTATTTTTATGTTACTGATGGTCAGTCAAAATCATAAATATTAAAAATTTGATTTATTTCCAAGAATCTCTAATCAGTTTTTAAAACTTGTGATTATTAAGAAAAAATTTATTACTCCTATAACATTATTAATGGGCATCGACAAATGATAGCTTGGTATATAGAGGTCGAGGGTAATTAAGACGATACGTGATCATATCTTCCACCTAAACCTCAAGTATATAAAGGTCGACGGTTCAATAAGGGTTCAATAAGTAGGTTATGAAGACAAGTACGAAAGTTAATAGTGTTAGAAGGTAGTAATCACGTTAAATATAATATCAATTACTCCTTCTGTCCCAAATTTTGCTTAATTTTGACTTTTTAAAATCAAATTGACCATTTTTAAATTTAATCTTTTTACTATTTTTGCTAAAATATAGGTGAAGAGATTATAACCAAAAGAAAGTATATACAATTTATTACTAACCCCAATTTTTATAATTTTAAAAATATATTTATATATGCTTAATTATTAATTCTAAAAATAGTCAATTTGACTTAAAAATGTCAAAATTGAGCAATTAATTTGGGACGGAAGGAGTATCTAATATTAAATATAATATTAAAGATAATATTTGCGTATAATTATATAATATTAAAGATAATATTTGTGTATAAATATTAATAAAATAATTATATAACATTAAATATAATATCAATTATCTATATTATTCTTGTATCGAAAAAAATGTTATTTATTGGGTAAAAAATAATTAGAGAACCAAAGTTATACTTATTTAATAGTACTTGAATAATATTGAAAACTAAACAATTAATACTTCAAATTTTCAAACGATATATATTAAGAGACAAAAATATTTTTTTTCAAACGACTTATATTAAACCTGTCCTTACCATGTTTCTTTGTTTATTCCGTACAATAGGACTTGTAAGAGTCCGGGGCATGGGCTTCTAGTAACAACGATGACTAAAAAAAAGGGTTCTTTACATAAATATACAACAATTAGAAAGTAATTACACGCATCATTAAAATATTTACAAGCATAATAACTTTCTCATATTTATTTACAATATTAGTGCAATTAAGATTACTTAATTTAGGAAATTAGTATAGAATTCAATTCATAATAATAAGGAAACCTAAAATCAAGGAGAAATAACTACCATAAATAATAATTCAAATTCAAATATCTTGGATCTAACAACAAAAATAAATTCAAATTCAAAATAATAATTCAAATATTCAAAGTTACCAAACAAATCAAAAACAAAACAAAGAGAAAATCACGAACAATCAAAACAATTCGAAAAAGAAAAAGTCAGAGTTACCAAACCAACAAGAACAGATCCAAAACGAATTCAGAGTAGCCGAACTAAAGAACAACCAAAACAAAACAAATCGAAGAAGAAGAAAAAAAGAAATCGGAGTTGCCAAAACAAATCGAAGAAAAAGAAGTCGGAGTTACCAAACCAACAAGAACAAATCCAAAACGAATTTGAAGTAGCCGAACAAAGATAAAATCACTAACAATTTTTTTTATAAATATATGGTTACCCACAAAAACTAAAATGGTTACCTTTGCATTAAGGTTTGGCTACCAACTGCACCATATCAAAATAATTTTATTTTTAAAAGGTTATTAATAAGTAACTAACAACTACATAAATAAAAACTTAGACATGACATTTCGGATACCATCTGCACATAACACTTGGAAATTGTTCTTAAATTTTTTTATAATTAATTGGTAACCCAATAAAACTGAATTAACTACCTTTTTATGAAGGTTTGGCTACCAACGTATAAATAACATTTTAAAAATAAAATTATTATGAATATGGTGCAGTTGGTAGCCAAATCTTTGTATAAAAGTAACAATTCTACATTTTGTGAGTAACCAAATATTCATAAAAAATAAACCAAAAAATGGGCAGCTGAAATAAGAGACCCCAAAAAAGATGCTAGAGTTTGGCTAGGCACTTTTGAAACACCCGCTCACAAAATGGCGACATCTACGTGATGTGACTGATATTCTTTGACAAATCACCCCCACAACATCTCCGGCTGCCGGCAGTCGTGTCTTCGTGTGCAAGACGTGTAACCAACAATTTTCGTCGTTCCAAGCACTCGGCGGCCACTGGGCAAGTCACAAAAAGCCTAAATTAATTGGCGGTGACCTTCTAATTCATTTGCCGTTAATGCCAAAGAAACACGAGTGCTTGATATGTGGGGTTGAGTTTGTGCTAGGCCAAGCTTTCGGGGGACACATGAGGCGTCACCGTGTAGCCATGGAGAGTTCTACTAAGGCTAATAAGAAGACAGCAGTGCCATTTTTGAAGAGGTGTAATAGCAGCAACCGAGTTTTGTGTTTGGATTTGAATTTGATGCCATAGGAGATTGATTTAAAATTAGGATGGCAACTTATTTGTACATATGTTATTAGGGTTGAATGAAGAAGAATGGTGATTTTTAACTAATGCAGTTGTTCTAGATGAGGAGAGAGAATAAGTCATGAGATAACTAATCCCTAAATTAAGGAATCTTAATTGCATACTAATTCCCTAAATTAAAGAATCCTAATTGCACTAATATTGTTAATAAATATGAAATTGTATTAATTGTGTAAATATTTTATGAGTACACTATTGTTGTAATTAAAGAATCAATTTTTTTGGGTTAAATTTGTCAACTTCAAATTTAGATTATTCACAAACTCTAATATACTACTCCTTCTGTTCCTAAAAGATTGTTGTTTAAAGTTAATGCACACAGATTAAGGAATGTAATTAATACCTAGCGAAAATATTATACTACCCTTATTAATTGTCTCAACCAATTATTCCATTCTCAATATTTCTTATTCAATTCAACCAATTACTTCTTATTCAACCAATTACTACTTGGATTATAACATTGAATTGAATAAGAATCATTAGGAAAGAAAGAAAGCTTTAAATAGGAGAAAGCTTTAAATAAGGGTAAAGTAGGAAAAAAATAGCTAATGTGTATTGATAAACTCAAAACGACAATATTTTTGAAACAAAAATTACTTCCTAAAACGACAATCTTTTAGGAACGAAGGGAGTATTAGAGTACATGGAATCAGTATAGCTATCTTCCATTTTTCTTCACCAATCCGAACCTACCATAAATCTAAATTACCAACAATTAAAACACAAGAAGATTTAATTAGAATATAAATTTAAAATTATATCCAAAATAGTTAAACAAATTGGTATACAACAGGGAGGGCATGTTGATAATGCCTCACCATTAGTTTTGAAAAATAGAAAGACAGATCATGCTGAAATTATTGGATTACCTACTCCACAAGAACAAATAGATTTCAAGTGCTTGTTAATACTGGGCAACTGTCCACACAAATATCGTTTAGAGAGCTCATTCTGATGCTCCAACTACTAAGCAAGACGCCTAAAATCTGCATTGTCTTCAATTTGACAGCAACTAGAAACATCCGGCACTAGAAATAAACCACATTGCAGAGCCTAATTCCTTAAAATTATAGGATGACATAACAACAATAAGCATGTTTCTAATTGCAACGACACCTGTTGATATTCTGTGTTTCTAATCTTTTTTATTAGGTCGGTAATTTTGTTACAACACGTTCATTATTTCATTAAATCTGGTAATAAATACCAGAGGAACGCAGAATCAAAAAGGCTAAACGATTAATGTACAAATAAAATAGAAAACTATATGTGATGATACAATCACGTCGCTATTCTACCTACCAGAAAGTCGGCAACTACTGGAGTTTGATTTATCAAAAACAAAATATGCCATCAACTATTGGAGGTCTGATGTTGTTGGTTTATATATAATTCATGAAGAACTGAACTAGCAAAGGCTTGATGGGTTCATATGCTTACATGAAGAAGTCAAAATATCGGAAACTAATCATTTACTGTCTTCAAGCTCCCCATGTATGTCAAATATATGGTCCACAAGTATGAGAATGAACTATTAACCAGCGGCTGCAGACAGCAAACATACCAAAAATTAAGTGATTTGAAAACATTAATCTCTAGAAAATGTTAAGCTCATACTTCAGTTGTTTGCTCAACACAACGGATTTTAATGAACATTGGATATACATTAAAGGACAAGTTGTGTAAAATATTCCACAAGTGACCTAAATTTTACCTGTAAATGGACGGGGATAATTTTAAAGGTGAAAAAATCACACACGGGCCAGTACATAAGACCAGTTATGATTGTTGGAAGAAGATCCCGCTCCAATTTGGCAGCAATCTCGCTAGTACTTTCACCTAATTTTGGCACCAAATGATAACTCTCTTAGTTAAATGAAAATAAACGTGCATGTTCACAATAATTTAGGAACATGAAAATAAAATTGATTTAGCTTTTCATATAGCCATTTCAGACAAGTTCATATTCGTGAAAAGCTAGTTATGATAGATTTTAAAAATCATGGGTACAAGTGGATGCATCTCTCTGTTAGATCTATTCTTTAAAGCATCTCTTGTCAGTAGTCGTAGCAAGATTATTTCAGCATTGTAGAGCTTTTTTACGGCATAAATAACGAGACATAGAGCATGTGAATAATAAAATTGACGCAAGTTTAACACACTGCAAGGCCAAGTTATGTCACATTGCCAGTCTTGATTATGACCACTTAACTTTATCTGAAGATGAAGCTCCTTTCTAATCATTACAGTTTCTTTTATTTTCCTTTTTTTTCCTCCTACAAATGGTATAGAAACCCTGAATAAATTGCGTAGCAGCATTGACAAAAGGAGGATATAGCACATCACCTTGCAACCAAACATTATCCACTAAATAATTATAAAGTAGCGATAACAGAGATAAAATAATGCATCTCTTTAGTTTAACTCAAATCTAAAACAAGAGTTTGTCGTACTTTGGAGAGCAGCATTATATATGAAGAAAACAGCAGTCATAAGAGGACCATAAGAAAGTTGCCCCATCATAAGCTTCTTTAAGGTGGTGACTGTGTCTCGCTTAGGTAAAATCCTTCCTGCAAAATTAAACCACATATGTTGTGCTGGCCCTAAAATTAGCAGCCCGAACCCAGCCATTCGCAATGTCCTTATCAAGTCAAAAGAGCCGAGAGGCATTGTAATCGTCTGTTAGATAGTTGCACTATAATCAGCTGACAGAGACTTAATCAAGGCAAGCTTCAACAGATAGTAACAGAGAGATTTACATTTACCATTTTGTGCAGAGAAAACACAATGGGAAAACACTAAATAATGTAAATAATGAGCCACATTTAAAATGCCAACGTGGGGTACTAAATAATGTAAAGCTAAGTTCAACACCATTACCAAACATGTCCATGTATGGTTTAAAACACTTTAAATTAAATTTGTGGGAACAAATTTGGAAACCTACATTACTAGTTTCAAAATATAAGATCATTTCATATTTTGTAACTTAGAAAAGTATTAAATTTCAAATGGGAATATTCATATGTTATACTGCAGCCCAGGGGAGGAGGGATTTCACCTGAGAGGTCAAATCGGCAGCTGCATAAATTACAGCTGATGATATGCTTTTGGTAATAACAGGACGAATATCGAGCATTCTCAGATACCACGAAAGCAAACCCATTTTCCGATCGGAAGTGGAAGAAGTAGAAAATGAAGAATGCTGAGAAATTGTGGGAAGGGATTTGGGCCAAAAACCGGTATTTGAAGAAGAAGAAGAAGAATAAGAAGGGAGACGGCGCTGGTGATGGCGGGAAAGTTGAAGAATGGCGCGTTTGGTAAAGTTTGTTAAGAAATCGATTCCCATTTCCTGCGAGTTCTTCCGGGATTGTAGTGGTTTGGGTTTGGAATGGAGAAAGATTTGTTTGAATGTGAGAAAAATTGGGGGTTAAGTAGAGTGGAGAAATTGCAACAAACAATCCCTGGTTTGGGGTTTAATTAGGCACATTTTTGGAGATCCAAGAATGTTTAGCATTATTTGGCAATACAATAAGTCTAAGCCGACCGTTTTCCTCCGACCGGGTTAGTGACCGGTCGGAATTTTTATTTTTTAATTTTTTTTTTTACTTTTGACTACTAAATAATTAATGTGATTTATTAAAACTGAAATTTTTATAAAATGCAGTGATTTAAGTGTCATTTGGATACATATAAAAAATAGGATTGTACAGTCTGTGCAACCCTGTTTTTTGCATGTATCCAAATGATACATAAATCATTGTATTTTATAAAAATTTCAATTTCAATAAATCACATTAATTATTTAGTAGTCAAAAGCAAAAAAAAATTTTAGAAATAAAAATTCGGACCGGTCACTAATCCGGTCGGTAAACAACGGTCGGCGTAGAAGAACTCTTTGGCAACATTATGAAATTTTGGCCTAACGAAAGTAATGCCCCCATTGGAGGGCCACAGATAAGGGTGTAAACCGAGTCAATCCGAGTATTGAGTTGTTCAGATTTGGTTCACAAAATTTATTGAGTATAAAATAAAGTTTGATTGAGGCTCATTTAACTACCGAGTCGAGCACGATTCCGAATCGAGCCCGAGCAGTTTGAATTTTTTCAACGAATATGATCCGAGTATCAGTATAAAATTATAATTTGAGAAGGTTCGAGTAATTTATTAAATTTTAAAATGTATTCATATTTGACTCATTTATATTTCGAGTCGAGCTCGAATCGAACTTTTAGTCGAACGAGTACGAATCGAGCCCGAACTGTTTCCTCATTTTACGGCCTCAGCCATAGAAATAGAGTACAACACTCTTTCTTTTTTCTGTTTATCTTTTCATTTTCATTTTTATTTTCCCCAGTAACGTAACAAAATATAACAAGACAAGTACTTTATCGTTTTCGTTAATTTTAAGTCGACTTAATAATTCTAAAAAAATAAAAAATTGGTGACTCAACAATCCAATAAATTTTATAAAATTTCTATTTTTGTGTGTTATTAATTTATTTATAATAATTTCTAAAATATATAAATTAAATACATTGTATCTTTTTTTAATTTTAATGTACCTTGTTTGAATAAGTCTTGGGCGATCGGACCCAAATTTTTTTTTTTTAAATATCTCCTAAATAATTTATAAGATTTATTGGAACTGGAATTTTTACAGAAAAAAGTGTTTTGGATGTCATTTTGGATACACGTAAAAAATATGCATGTACAGACTGTACAGACATATTTTTTACGTGTATCAAAATGACATCCAAAATACTTTTTTCTGTAAAAATTCCAGTTCCAATAAATCTTATAAATTATTTGGGAGATATTTAAAAAAAAAAAAAAAAAAATTCCGGCCGGTCGCTAGACCGGTCGCCGTAGAAGGACTGACCTTGTTTAGTTCCTATAATACTTGTTATTTTCACTTAGATGCGACAATTCCATCTATTTTTTGTAGCTTAAATTCATTTAATTTATAATGTCTAATACCCACACATAATTTATGGCAATTTCACTTACAAAATGTTTGTGGGGATAGATTTTTTGTGTGAAATTATTAATAGCAATTTTCTCTTAAAACAAACTCATTATTTGGGATAAGCGGCGGTTCTTTTTGTCAAATTATTATATGGTTAATATTTTTTTTGTAGTTTCATAAATATCTTCTTAAATATAGTAATTAAGTTTTATTTTTAGACTTAATAATTGAATTATATGATTAATTATTGTATTGTTGAATTATATGATTAATTATTGTATTGTATTTACATTTATGTCTTAATAATATTAATTAATATATGGTTAATATAATTTTATATAAATTAATTACTTAAAAACTATATTATTAAATATATTATGAGAGTTAACTAAATTGACACCTCCTATACTATTTTAATCCATCTAATTGGTTGGACCATTAAAATCAAATAAGAATAATATCACTTAATTGGTTGCATATTTATTCATAGTTTAATGATTATAATTAATAGAATGATAAATTTATAAAAGTGATATATATTTTTTTAATTAGAACTCAAAAACGCAAGAAAATAAAATTTTTAAATTTTCTATTAAAAATTTATAAACAACACAAAAAACACTTTAAATTTTCTAATTTTTTTTCAATTCTAATTTATATTTTATTTTATTTTTGGTCTAAAACTCAGAAACAGAACTTAAGGGAAACGCCTCTAAATAGAAGACTGCCCAATTCGAACTATCCATTCCCTTTCGGTCCATACCCGTTTCAATATTATTTGCTTTTGGAACAAGACAGCGAAAATAAAACTCATCTCTCCTGGCTTGCTGAAAGTTGGAAAGGTTCTCTCCGTAAAACTCTATTGGTTTTTGCCGTAGAGATCAGAAGTTATGGCGTCGCCAATGGTTGAAGATAGTAGTTTCGAAGATGACCAGCTCGCTTCTATGTCCACTGACGACATAGTTAGGGCTTCTCGCCTTCTAGATAACGAGATTCGAATCCTCAAGGTTACCGATGTCTTTCGTTCTATCTATATATATATTACATGTTAATTTATTTGTATCTAATTTATTTGTATCTTAAATGCGCAATGAGCTGGAACAGGAGGAGTCACAAAGGACCAATCTTGAGTTGGATTCCTTAAGAGAAGATTAAGGAGAATCAAGAAAAAATAAAACTATACAAGCAACTTCCTTACTTGGTTGGCAATATCGTTGAGGTAATTTAGTTAATTAGCTTAACTTGCTTTGTATTTTTGGCTTAAGTGATTAATTTCGCAATTACCCTTTGTTGGACTTTATTTCCGATTTCCTCTTTTTAAATCCTCGTAATCGTAATATTTTAATGATGGCACAAGTATAAACCAAGGGTATTTAAAAAAGTGTATATGAGCAACTTAATAAAATTGAATTATTTATAATATCCTTGTATTAGTTATCTGGTCAAGAAAAGAGTGGGACTGCTGCTAGATCAAAAAATGGAAGAGGGAGAAAGAGAGAGAAATAGAGAAGGACTTATAACATAGGTTCATGGATTTTTAGTCATTTTTTGCAAATTGAGGTATTCTGGGCTTTATTCCTTTTGTTGATAACCACAGTAACGATCCCACCTCTCCCTTGGTGTTTTACTTCGACCCTCATTTAGATATAGGCAGTACCTTCCATACTATTTAAACCATACATCTTCTTCACGAAACTAGTTACTTATTGTAGCTCAGTACAATTAGAGTCTTATCCCATCTATTATTAACAAATCAAAACTGAATGTGCTCCAAGAGGTGATAAGGTTTGGAAACATCGAAACAAGTAAATGTGGACAACTTGTTTGGAATGGAGGAGTAATATTTTACAGCATAACTGTATGTAGTAACTAGTATGTTTGATACACTTGTTACATCTTTACATGGTTGGGTAATGGGTACTGTGCCTTGTCCTCTATAAATCTGCTATATGAAACTTGCTTACTAAATTATCTGGGTTTCAAGCTCTTCCACCTAATCGTAAATTCCTCATCTTTATATAAAATTGTAAAAAGAATTAGATTCCATTTTCAAGTTAACAACTCTAGATTTCATGGGGGAGCTAAAAGAATAAATGGATCATGACTAGATGATCCTTTTAGTATAAACTAATAAAGAATCACAAGGGATATATTTTGTTTTACTGATGAGAATGATGTATTTGCGAGTTGTATATATGTGTTAGCCATTGCCCATTTGTGCCCACATATATGTATTTATAAGATACTATTAAAAGGGAGTTTCTAGTGAAATAATTGATTTTACGTTTAAACCAATATGAGCTCTATAAGTTTTATTGTTCTATTGTGAGTTTTGCTTGTGTTGTTTGCCACTCACTTGTCCTTTATCTATGCTTTTAGATTTTGGAAATGAACCCAGAGGACGAGGCTGAAGAAGACGGTGCAAATATTGATCTCGACTCACAAAGGAAGGGGAAATGTGTTGTATTGAAAACATCTACACGCCAGGTAAGTAAGATTTTGTTTCTCTGTAAATTTACTTTTCCTTTTTCCTTTATTTTTTTCCAAATTAACATATGCTTAATTTATGTTTGTTTTTTTTTGGTATAAAACAAGGGTCATAAATTGGTGTAGATTTGTAAATCTCAAGCACCCATCACTCCGCAACTTCCCATATGGTGTTGTTTCCCGTATGGGATTGTTTCCTTTGGGAAGAGTGTGATGAACAACTTAATATATGCAGCAAGTAAAACAATCATATAACACAGATTTTCAATTGATTTTATAAGCCTTTTGTTCTTCTAATATTCTTAAAATTTAAAATAATACAAGTAATCCTATTATGGATACGGGAGCCAGATTGGGATTGTTAGACTTCCTTTTCACAATGAGTTTATGTCGATAATATTATAATTTTCTTTGTTTCAGTTGACATTTATAATATTTTAAGATTGAGCTTGTAGTTGTGCTTCGATTAACCTAAAATTAAGCAAATTGTGTTTATTTCGTCTCTACTGCAGACTATTTTTCTTCCTGTGCTTGGTCTCGTTGACCCTGATAAGTTGAAGCCTGGTGATTTGGTTGGGGTGAATAAAGTTAGTTACTTGATTCTTGATACCTTACCCTCAGAGTATGACTCTCGAGTCAAGGCCATGGAAGTTGATGAAAAACCTACTGAAGACTACAATGACATTGGAGGCCTAGAGAAACAGGCAAGTTTTTCACCTTAAGATGATGTATGCTGGTGTTTTTGGAACATTTTCTGCTTCACTCTATTATATCACATTTTTCTTCGATCTATATTATTGGTTACAGATCCAAGAACTAGTTGAAGCTATTGTTTTGCCAATGACACACAAGGAGCGGTTTCAGAAGTTAGGAGTTTGTCCACCCAAAGGTGTGCTTTTATATGGACCTCCTGGGACTGAGAAAACTTTAATGGCTCGCGCATGTGCGGCCCAAACAAATGCTACTTTTCTGAAGCTAGCAGGCGCTCAACTTGTCCAGGTATACATCCTTTGTTAGCTCTTTCACCATCTTTGTGTAATTTTATCTTTATTCTGTGATATTAGTTGTAGTATCATTGATAAGTTGCTGAGCTTCAATTACAGAAAGTATATGTGAAAATATAATGCTACACAGGGTTTGGAAATGCTGCAAAATGGATACATTATATTATTAGTTTTGTTGTTTTCTTCTAACATCAATATAAAAGTTTATATAACGGGAGCTTAATCTATATGAATGAGATGATTATAATGACCCTCATTGGGGTTTATATTGGACCACTGAATTATTTTTAAGAAGAATCGGTACATAATTTCTTCATGTAAAATCAATAATTAATTGTTGATTCAAGCAATAAATTATGCAATTGCCTATTCACAATGGCTTAATGATCTCTCTATAGTGAAATAATCTTAATTTTTTTAAGAAAATGGGAGTTGCTGTGTATGTAGATGTTCATTGGAGATGGAGCAAAACTTGTTCGTGATGCTTTTCAGCTTGCTAAAGAAAAATCTCCTTGCATCATTTTTATCGACGAAATTGATGCTATTGGCACAAAGCGATTCGACAGGCACAACATTTCTTTCTCATGTCAATTTGCTCTTTCAACTATTGGATTTTTATTTTATTTTTTGGTTCGTTGCAAACTTATAATTCTTTTGGTTCAAAATGCAGTGAAGTTAGTGGGGACAGAGAGGTGCAACGGACAATGCTTGAACTACTCAATCAGCTAGATGGTTTTAGTAGTGATGACAGAATAAAGGTATTTCTTATCTCCCCATTTAGTCGAGTAGTTCTGTTTTCTGGTCATCTGTGAATACCAAAATGGCATTTAGTATTGCCATATTATTATTAGACCTTGAATTCTGTGTAGCAAAGGTATTATGTTTTAGTCATCAAAATGTGGCCGGATGGTCATTACCAGTGTGATGGTATCTTCTATTTATTGGCTACGGAGGACCATGTCAAGGCCTTTATTTCGGTGCTCTTTATGATCCTGTGCTGATTTGATAGGTAAATTTTTGTACATTTATAAATTGCAGGTAATAGCAGCAACGAATCGAGCTGATATTTTAGATCCTGCTCTAATGCGTTCTGGGCGGTTGGATCGTAAAATTGAGTTCCCACATCCTACTGAAGAAGCAAGAGCACGGATCTTACAGGTTTACTGTTCAATATATTTGTTGACTCTGTACAATTTTTTACATTTCTTTTTCACTTGTACAAAAACCCTTAATTGTTTCGGAATATATGGGTTTGTAGATCCATTCTCGAAAGATGAATGTCCACCCAGATGTCAATTTTGAGGAGCTGGCCCGTTCCACGGATGATTTCAATGGAGCGCAGTTGAAAGCTGTGTGTGTGGAGGCAGGCATGCTAGCTCTACGTCGTGATGCCACTGAGGTTTCTATCTATCCTGTATATTTTTTTTAAAGAAAAAAAACCCTCCTTGAAGGGATATTCTTACAAGTACAATAAATTTTATAATCAACATCAATACTCTCATTCACAGTTTAAAAAATAGTGTACCCGACACTAATGGTGTTAAAATTACAAGAACCACTAGCCTCGCTAAGGAAGAAATAAACCCTCACAATAAAGAGGAATAATAAACTCGCATGACAATCATCGACTTTGGCTGACTTGTGATTGGCCTCAAATTGTGAAAAGTCGAGTGCAATTAAGCAGACGTAACTTATAATTTATTTATAACAGTTAGATAGTAGTGTGCAACAATGGAGTATTTAAATTAAACTGGGTATGTTCTCGTGTGTTGTAATACAATATCCATGTTCTTTTTTCCAGGTGAACCATGAAGATTTCAATGAAGGTATCATCCAGGTGCAGGCTAATAAGAAGAAAGCAAGCTTAAATTACTATGCATAGGGTGGTAGGGAAGTGTACAATGTTTTCTTTTGTTCGGCTAATATGATATAACTAGATGTGTCCCGTGTCTCCGACACTGTATGGACGGTGATATTTATCCCAAACTTTGGACGGCCCAGATGATGATTTATTTTGTGAGCGAGAAATTCAAAATTATTTGTATTTTATTAGATAGATTTGAATTGTGATTGTTGAATCATGTTTTTGATTGAAAATGATGTAATTTGCATTGTCATTTGGTGTACAATACTTTTTCTTGGTTAACAAATGATGACCAATGTTTTCAATTGAAAATTGTCATCTCTGATAGTTATAAGCAGGATATTAAGATTTATTTACATAGCATATGTTAATTTCATTACATAGATGACCAAATTTCCTCTATTTCTTTCGTAACATTATGCATTATCATTATATATATTTATATATAAGAATTTATAAAATCGACGATATTTTTTAATTTAAATTATAATTACATTTAGTCCCATAGTTCTTAATCCACTCTCGAGTAAATTAATGAAACAAAAATAAATTTTTGTAAGTTATAGATATTTATAATTATAATTAGTAATAGAATAATTTTATAATTACTTCTCCCCCACCATCTCAAGTATTAATTAATTAAATTAACTTATTAATCTATTATTGATTATCATAAAAAAAGAAATTAAGAAAAATTGAATACCAAATCCTCACATATTTTATTTTAGCTTAGAGTGATGCATATTTAAAAAAAATATTTTTAATTAATTAATATTTGAGATGGTGGAGAAAACTAATTATAAAATTAGTCTATTAGCACATATATAATAAAATATTTTACCTATGAAAGCACCCTAAACCTATGGAGGAAAAACGACTTTGTCGATGTGCGAAGATTTTAGTTCTTTTCTCCTTTTTAATTGTCGAGTTAATTGTTATTGTTAACAATATGTGCGAAGATTTCAGTTCTTTTTTTTCCTTGTCGAGTTAAGAGCAACTCCAGCAGGCCGGAGTTGCAAAAATCCTAGACTAAATATAGTCTAGGAAGCCAATTTTGCTCCAGCAGATGGACTATATTTAGTCGAGCTAATTTTCCGGCAACTTAGAAAGACTAAATCAAGGAACCAAAATCTCATGGACTATAAATTTAATATAATTAAATGGGAGAGAGGATGAAGAAAAATAAGGAGATGAAACTCTCTGTGTTGAAGAAGGAGATGAAGCTCTGAAGAAGGAGATGATAGATGATCTGAAGAGAAGAAAAGAAGAAGACGAAGGGCTTCCAACAAATACAACACCAAACGGATAGAAATAAAAATTCATTATTTTGTTAATAATAGTTTATAGACGAAGTACATTTATAAATATGTACAATTATAAGTATTTTGTTAATAATAATTTGTATTTTTATTATATTTAATAATAATTATTTTAAATTCATTAATTATTTTAATATTTTTATATTATAGTCCACGTGATAGTCCATCTGCTGGAAAGATTGAAGACTAAAGGACAGTTGTTGATGTCATACGGACTAAATATAGTCCAGCAGATAGTCCATCTGCTGGAGATGCTCTAATTGTTAACAAACAAAAACAATGCATTATCATTATCATTATATATTTAAAATCTACAACATTTTTAAATTTAAATTAGGAACTTTTTCAATTAGGGGATTACTTTTTTTTTTCACTTTTGGGATTGTCTTCTCTGATACCATATCCCTAAGCTCTGATACCAATTGTGACGCCCGCCCCCAAAATATGCATACATCCACATTCTGAGTCGTCAAATACATGATACAGAAAACAACTACAACTTTATTATTACAATTGTCGTGCAAAATACGACAACACATATACTGTGATTTTAAATACAAATATTATCTTCTAGACAATATTCAAACTCAAATAAGTCATCATTATAATTATTGATACACTATTTTACAAAATAGTGAGGACTGCTAAACAACTATCTTGATCCATCATTCCATACCCCAACTAGTTCCCGCTATATTCTCTTCTCCTGAGAAGAAATATGGAACAAAAAGGAAAATAGTGAGCTCAACAAGCCCACTAAAGAATATTATGACTAAGATAATGAAAAACAAATTATCATTAGCTTTCAACAAATCAGATAAAATATAATGGACAACCAATTTTAGATAAATATTCGCAGCGAAAATAATAATTCATTAGAAGAGTTAAGTAGAGAATGAAATCTACTATCATCTATGAATTTAAAAGTTCATCATCAATATTTTATCCCTGTACATCAATCAATATATATTTTGAATCAAATATTCATCTTTGCACTACGGGCTAAAGATATTTATCAGGTAATCATTCATCTTTGCACTACAGGCCAAAGATATTCATCAAGTATCACCATTTAAGATTGAGGATAATAAAAAATATTTTAAAGAACGAAACCAGTGAGATAAAGGATACAATTAAGGATTCATAATTTAGTTTATTCAAGTTCAAGAATACTCCATAATAATTAATTGTGGAGCAAAATTCAAGAATAAAGTTCAAAACATAGATTCAATCAAAGATAAGAACCATAACAGACAACTTGGATACAGAAAAGAAAACTCAAGGAATTTCTGATCTTTTCAAGAATTATAGAAGCAATACTTACCGCAGTAAGTTTAGAGTTAGGAATCTGAAATGAATAATATACGAAACTGTAAATGAATTTTCAACTGTCATATGGTAATCCGCTTAGACAGATCATTTCCACAATTTAATAACAATTGAATACAAAGGGTTATTCACCAGGCATACGGTAGTCCGCGTAGACAAGTTATTCCCACAGAATAATAAATAATGTAATAACAAAAGGAATTCTGTAAGACCCCAACTTATTATAAATAAAATCGAATTTCCTCTATTTATTATTGTGAATAATAAGGTGTTAATTTGATATAATGCTTTGGTTATGAGTGAAATGTGCAAATTTTGCAAAATAAGCAAGTGGTTATAAAATATTCATTGTGTCGGGGTATGGAGTGATGGTTCAGGATAGTTGTTTTAGTAGTCCTCACTATTTTAGAAAATAGTATATCAATAATTGTAATGAGGACTCCTTTTGAGTTTGTATACTGTCTATTAGACAATATTTGTATTCAAACTCACAATATATGTGTTATCGTATTTTGCACGATAATTGTATTACTGAAGTTGTATTATTTCTGTACCATGTATTTGGCGACTCAGAATAGGTGATGTATACCTATTTTGAGGGGCGTCATAGTTGGTATCAGAGCTTAAGGATATGGTCTCTGGCGGAGATCGAGGAATAGAACTAGGAGAGAAGAGACGAATAATCCTTCGCTAGTGTGTCATACCTATGTTTATTTGATTGGTCAGTCGAAGCATATGGTTAATATGTGATATGTTGATTTGTTAATTAACCCTTATTTTGTGGCAATATTTGAGAATGGCAGTTGAAAATATTAATATTGGAGTGAATGAGACTGTGGAGACACCTTTAATCACCACCCAGGAGGACATGCAATAGTAAGGCAATATTCCTCCTGTCAACAACACTACCGAACAAATGATGAATGATGGGATGTTTAGAAGAGTTTTGTAATTCATGCAAAACCAGACGAGGGAGACTCGTGTACAAAATACGGGTGGAAATGATAGCAATGTGCGGCTTGTCACAGCCAAGCAGTTCAAAGAGTTCGGACCACCAGAATTTGCGGGAAAGCCGGATTCGATCAAGGCGGAAACGTGGGTTAAACAAATTACAAAAATATTCGATGTCTTGGGATGCACGGAGGAACAGAAGGTTCCATTCGCCACCTTTATGTTTCGCGGTGAGGTAGATTACTGGTGGAAATCTGTGAAGCGTACCCAGTCTGCCGCACTAAACATGTTTTGGGAAACGTTCCAGAAACTGTTTAATGACAAGTACTTTCCTGAAAGTATTCGTCATATGAAGGAGATGGAGTTTGTCAAACTGAAACAAAACAATATGATGGTGTCCCAGTACGAGGCGAATTTGCAGAGTTATCCAGGTTTGCACCTCATTTGGTCAAGAATGAGGAACGAATGACGAGGATGTTTCTGAGGTCTAAAACCCGAGATTCAGCAATATCTTATCTCTCATAGATTTTCTTTATATTCAGATGTTGTAAACAAGGCTCAATTATTAGAGCGATATAATGAGTATGTTCAACCAAGGGACCACAACCAGGGTCATACCGGTGGCAGCAGTCATCAGAGCAATGACAACCAACGGGGAGGAAAATATTTGGACAAAAGCGGTAACCACTCTGGTGGTAATCGTGGTCATGATGGTAGAATAAACGAGTCAGGAGGAGATTTCAAGAAGAGAAGGTACAACAATGACAACGTGAAGACATCAACTGTTTCTAGGGGAGGAGATCAAGCATCGGTCGTATGTTATAAATGAGGGAAAGAAGGACACATCAGCCCAAACTTCCCACAACAATTCAAGGTGTGTTATAACTGTGGAAAGGAAGGTCATATAGCTAGAGATTGTCTGTGACGCCCCCAAAATAGGTATACATCACCCATCTCGGGTAACCAGATACATGGTACAGAATACAAATACAATCTTTAATATACAACAAGAGAGCTGTGAGTTTTAATACAAATACTGTCTTCTAGACAATATACACTTTCAGAATAAGTCCTCATTACATTTATTGTCACACTATTTAACAGAATAGTGAGGACTACTAATACTATCATTTGGATCATCACTCCGTTCCCTGACTCGTCCCAGCTATATTCTCAATTCCTGAAGAAAACAGTGAAAGAAAGGGTGAGCTCAACTAGCCCAGTAAGAAATATTATGACTAAGATAACGCAAAATAAATTATCGTTAGCCTTCAACAGTGTTAAACTGATACAATATAACAATCATCAAGTTTAACTGCAGCGGAACAAGCAATTCATTAAAAGAGTCAAGTAGAGAATAAAATCTACTATCTTCTATTATTTAAAAGGTTTTTCATCACTTTTATCGCTGAGACTGAGCTTAATAAATATTCCACATCATCAAATCATCCTTGCACTATAGGCCAAGGATATTCTTTAGTATCACGACCACGAATTATCCATGCACCACAGGCCAAAGATAATCATGTTTTCATCAACGGTTCTGATCATGCCATAAAATAATTCATCTTTGCACCCTTGGCCGAAGAGAATCCATAGCCATAATCATACCAAAAACTGTCCATCAATGCACTACGGGCCAATGAGGACTTTTTCCACATCATTTGTAACATTACGGTCATGATTATACCCAATAATCCCTGGTCATAATCATACCAAGTCCATCTATTCACTACAGGCCACAGATGAGTTTCAGCATAATATAAACATGAGGATAAGAATTCAATAAAATAAGTTCAAGAATTAATTTATCCAGAAATTAATAACGTCCAAATTTTCAACATGATACTTCTTGTAGAGTAAAATTCAAGAATGCTCAGAAGAATATTTCCATGAAAAGATACTGGATGAAGCGCAAATATCAAGGATATTCCACTAATTTCATGGAGTATAGAAGTCAAAACTTTAACCAACTGAGTATAATAAAGAATGGAATAACAAAAGAAATCACCATGCATGCGGTACTTCACATAGACAGGTTATTTCAATAGAATAATAATAACAGAACCAGGTTAGGCGAAATTCGCACTGACAGGATGTTCCAACAGAATAATAAAGAATGGAATAACAACAGAAATCACCATGCATGCGGTACTTCGCATTGACAGGTTATTCCAACAGAATACTAAATAACGGAACCAGGTCAGGCGTAATACGCACCGACAGGATATTCTAACAGAATAATAAATAACGAAACCAGGTACGGCGTAAAACGCACAGACAGGATATTCCAACAGAATAATAAAGAATGAAATAACAAAAGAATTTCACCAAGTATAGGGTAACCCGCGTATACAGGTTATTCCAACAGAATGATAAAGAATGGAATAATAGAAGTTCTCTTCATGAATACAAAATAAATAATACCCCCTACGAGTACAACAAATAATATTCCTTACCTTAAGAAGAAGAGTACTGGATATATGAGTAGTGAAGTAGCAAAATACTTTTCTTCTTTCTCTCTATAGTTTATCTCTCTAGAGTTTCAGTGTATTCGTAAGAAATAATGAAGGAATGAGCTTCTATTTATAGAAAAATAGACTGCATAGTAACTAACTCATGAACGGTCCAGATTGATTTACTTTAAAGTGACGGTCCATATTTAAAGCAAAATCTTTTAAATAAAATATAATATATTCTATTTATAATCTAATAAAATGAATAATTTTATAAAAGATTTTACTATGCAAACACTATGCAGGCACTATGCAAATACTATGCATAATAAAATATAATATATTCTAATTATTGTCTAATAAAACAGATAACTTTATAAAAGTATTCTGTTTTATATAAAAAGATTTTACTATTAACCTAATAAAACGAATAACTTTATAAAAGTATTCTATTTTATATAAAAAGCTTTTCTGTTTTATTACATTAATAATACGAATAAAACAAAACTGAGTGACTTATCACTTACGTATCAATAATCAATACCGTGTGCTACTATGCAACCACGCGTATTACTGTACTTTTACTACCGAGTAGTTCAACAGTATTAATGGTAAAACTTCCACCGTTATTTTCAATAAAATATTTTTATCATTTTCTCAGTCCGACAATAATTCTGTTGTGGGGTCCACCAACGATTGTGCCGTCGTACGGATATTTTCTGACAAAAAGAATATTCCCTGACCAATCGAATATTATACAACAACTTGCATACTTTTCAAAATTTCTAAATACTACCCACAACTATAACATTTTATCATATCCACACCATAATATTCAAAAAATTATTTCGAGAAAATTAAATATTTATTCATAAAATCTGGGGTCTCACAATCTCCCCTCCTTATGGAATTTTACCCTCAAAATTTACGTACGTACCTGATATGCCGAAGAGGTGAGGATACCTTGACTTCATTTCAGATTCTAATTTTTGAGGTATAACCTTTGAGCGTCGAATATGATCCTTCTTATCCAAGATGTTAACACGTATCTTCTCATTCGTTAAATCTTCTGCTATCTCGTCTAGTTCTAAATTAATAATGTGGTTCGGGTCGTCCACATATTTACGTAACATCGATACGTAAAAAAAATGTTCTGAACACGCAACATACTTGGCGGTAAAACGAGTCTATAGGCCACAGTTCCTACTTCATCGAAGATTTCAAATGGGCCAATTAAATTGAGGGTTGAGATTTCCTCTTTTCGTCGATTCTTGCTTCTAGAATAACGCCATCTTGAACCTTGTTCTTCACATTCATCAGCTCTGAGTATGTAGCTTGAACAACTTTAACTTTATCGATTAAAGTCGATTCTAATCGTATATTCGTTATCTTCACGTGAGTTTGTATATTCGCACTTATAACCGTATACGATCTTCTACTCAACGAGTCAGTCACCATGTTCGTACTTCCACGATGATATTGCATGGTACGATCCTAATCTTCAACAGCTCGAGCCAATGTCTTTGGCGCATGTTACGTTCATTTTAGTTGAAGAAATATTTGAGGGTTTAAGAAATGGGTTTTGTACTGGGGTCAATACAAAATTTGATTTCACGCTCTAGGGGTAGGCTAAGAAGTCTTCAAGAATAAGTCAGGAAATTATTAACAATAGAAATATCATTCAAAACTGTGACCCTCATCCAAGACTTGGATAGTACGTCACATTGATACCTATCAACTTGCCATCTTCATTCACGACATCGCCTACAGAAAGTCTAGCTTCAGTGCATTCCACACAAGAAAGTCAACAACGAAAGGACCGAGGCTCTTTATTTATGGCTTGATATGACAATGATTGACTTCAGTGGTTTGGTTACTTGAATTCGCATAACAGGTTGGTTAGGAATATGAAAGCTAATAACCTTACGAAAAGCATGATGCGTAGTTAACCAATCGATTCCTAAAATCTTATCAAAGGCAAGTATTTTCAAAGAGACAAGATCGACACGTAACGTGAAAGTGTTGATATGAACAAGATTTATAAATAGTGGAGGTAACGAAGGTTTCTCCCAACTGAGTTTAAACAGATATATCAAAGTCTAACTTATCCGGAGTTAACTTCAAACATTGAACACAACTAGGTAAAATAAAAGAGTAAGTAGAACCGGTATCTAACACGGTATAGACTTCACAAGAGTTTATGACTAACATACTCGTGATAATTTTATTCAGGTTCCTTGTCACAAAAAAAACGCTATCTCTTAAACTACCGATTTTAGCTTGTCTGGGACATCCTTTGGCATCACTATCTCAGCTGGACTTGACTTCACCATACGACAAAATCGAGCTAGGTGACCTTCTCTTCCGCAATTAAAACACGTTTTGGATTACTGCGTACAGTTTGGACGGATGTGTCCCTCCTGTCCGCATTTGAAACATACGACCGGTGGTCGTTCTTCTTCCTTTGAAACGGGTGCTGGTGCCGACGTCTTCACGTCATTGTTGAATCTTCTCTTCTTAAAATGTCTATTCTTATTGTTTTGACCATGATTACCACCGAAGTGGTTACCATTTCTGGCATGTTGATACCTTCCATGCTTATTATCACCGCTTTGATGACTGTTATCACCAGTATTATCATTTTGCCGGCTGCTCTCTTTTGGTTGCGTTGACCCGTTATCGCGCTCCACTAACTGAGCCCTATTTACAACATCTGAATACAAATACAGTTTATGAGAAATAAGATATTGATGTATCTTCGGCTTCAAACCTCTTAAAAACATCCGCGTCATTCTCTATTCATTATCAACCAAGTGGGACGCAAATCGGGACAACTCGACAAACTTGGCTTAGTACTGCGACACGATCATGTTGGTTTGCTCCGACTTGATAAATTCCACTTCCTTCATGTGACGAATGCTTTCGGGAAAGTACTTGTCATTGAACAGCTCTTGGAACTTCTCCCAAGACATCTTGAGTGTGTCAGGCTGGGTACGTTTTACAGATTTCCACCAGTGATCTGCCTCTTCACGCAACATAAAGGTGGTAAAGGGAACCTTTTGCTCCTCGGATCATCCTAAGACATCAAATATCATGGTGATATGCTTTAACCACGTCTCTGCCTTAAGTTGTTCTGGCTTTCCCAAAAACTCTGGTGGTCCCAGCTCCTTGAATTGCTTAGCGGTGACCAACCGTGGGTTGCCATTGTTTCGTCCTGCATTATGAACAGGAGCTGCCTTCGCCTGATGTTGCATGAATTCTAAAAAGCTCCTAAACGTACCGTCGTTCGTCAATTGATCAGTGTTGTTGTTTACAGGAGGATTATCGTCATCCTGTTGCACATTGTCCTGATTATTAATCTGTGGAGAATCAACAGTCTCCTGTGTTCCATTGCTATTCTCAACATTCTCGGATGTCATTTTCAGATACTGTCATAAAACAAAGGTTAATTGACATTTAATATATTATCCCTATATTTTGACCGACCAATTAAATACCAAAAAAACTTAGGTAGGTTATACTAGCGAAGGAATTCCCCGTCTCTCCCCTCCTAGTTCTATTCTCACATCCTAGCCAGGGATCATATCCCTAAGCTTTGATACCAACTGTGACGCCCCCAAAATAGGTATACATCACCCATCTTGGGTCGCCAGATACATGGTACAGAATATAAATACAATCTTTAATATACAACAAGAGAGCTGTGAGTTTTAATACAAATACTGTCTTTTAGAAAATATTCACTCTCAGAATAAGTCCTCATTACATTTATTGTCACACTATTTAACAGAATAGTGAGAACTACTAATACTATCATTTGGTCCATCACTCCGTTCCCGGACTCGTCCCAGCTATATTCTCAATTCTTGAAGAGAACAGTGAAAGAAAGGGTGAGCTCAACTAGCCCAGTAAGAAATATTATGACTAAGATAACACAGAATAAATTATCGTTAGCCTTCAACAGTGTTAAACTGATACAATATAACAATCATCAAGTTTAACTGCAGCGGAACAAACAATCCATTAAAAGAGTCAAGCAGAGAATAAAATCTACTATCTTCTATGATTTAAAAGATTTTTCATCACTTTTATCGCTGAGACTCAGCTTAATAAATAATCCACATCATCAAATCATCCTTGCACTATAGGCCAATGATATTCTTTAGTATCACGACCACGAATTATTCATGCACCACGGGCTAAAGATAATCATGTTTTCATCAACGGTCCTGATCATGCCATAAAACAATTCATCTTTCCACCCTTGGCCGAAGAGAATCCATAGCCATAATCTTACCAAAAACTGTCCATCAATGCATTACGGGTCAATGAGGACTTTTTCCACATCATTTGTAACATTACAGTCATGATTATACCGAATAATCCCTGGTCATAATCATACCAAGTCCATCTATGCACTACAGGCCACAGATGACTTTCAAATAATATAAACATGAGGATGATGACAATGATATAAGAATTCAATAAAACAAGTTCAAGAATTAATTTATCCAGGAACTAATAACGTCCAAATTGTCAACATGATACTTCTTGTAGAGTAAAATTCAAGAATGCTTAGAAGAATATTTCCATGAAAAGATACTGGATGAAGCGCAAATATCAAGGATATTCCACTAATTTCATGGAGTATAGAAGTCAAAACTTTAACCAACTGAGTATAATAAAGAATGAAATAACAAAAGAAATCACCATGCATGCGGTACTTCGCATAGACAGGTTATTCCAACAGAATAATAATAACGGAACCAGGTCAGGCAAATTTTGCACCGACAGGATGTTTCAATAGAATAATAAAGAATGAAATAACAACAGAAATCACCATGCATGCGGTACTTCGCATAGACAGATTATTCCAACAGAATACTAAATAACGGAACTAGGTCAGACGTAATACACACCGACAGGATATTCTAACAGAATAATAAATAATGGAACCAGGTCCGGCGTAAAATGCACAGACAAGATATTCCAACAGAATAATAAAGATTGGAACCAGGTCCGGTGTAAAACGCACAGACAGGATATTCCAACAGAATAATAAAGAATGGAATAACAGAAGAATTTCACCAAGTATAAGGTTGCCCGCGTATACAGGTTATTCCAACAGAATGATAAAGAATGGAATAACAGAAGTTATCTTCATGAATACAAAAGAAATAATTCCCCCTACGAGTACAACAAATAATATTCCCTACCTTAAGAATAAGAGTACTGTATATATGAGTAATGAAGTAAAGAGTACTTTTCTTCTTTCTCTCTATAGTTTATCTCTCTAGAATTTCAGTGAATTCATAAGAAATAATGAATGAATGAGTTTCTATTTATAAATAAATAGACTGCATAGTAACTAACTCATGAACGGTTCAGATTGATTTACTTTAATCTGACGGTCCATATTTAAAGTAAAATCTTTTAAATAAAATATAATATATTCTATTTATAATCTAATAAAACGAATAACTTTAAAAAAGATTTTACTATGCACACACTATGCAGGCACTATGCATAATAAAATATATTCTAATTATTGTCTAATAAAACAGATAACTTTATAAAAGTATTCTGTTTTATATAAAAAGATTTTACTGTTTTATTACATTAATAATACCAATAAAACAAAGCTGAGTGACTTATCACATAAGCATCAATAACCAATGCCGTGTGTTACTGTGGAACTACGCGTATTACTGTACTTTTAACACCGGGTGTTTCAACAGTTAACGGTAAAACTTCCGCCATTATTTTCATAAATTATTTTTGTTGTTTTCTCAATCCGACAATAATTCCGTTGTGGGGTCCACCAAAGATTGTGTCGTTGTACGAATATTCCCTGTTAAAACGAATATTTCCTATTAAAACGAATATTCCCTGACCAATCGAATATTATATAACAACTTGCGTACTTTGCAAAATTTATAAATATTACCCAAAACTATAACATTATATCAAATTCATTCCATAATATTCAAAAATGATATTTATAGAAAATTCATCTTTATTCACAAAAGTTGGGGTCTTACAACCTCCCCTTTATTCCTTGATTTCATTTCAGATTCTAACTCCCAAGTCATTTTCTCAATATCGTGGTTTCTCCAGAAAACTTTGACTTGAGGTATAACCTTGGAGCGTATAATATGTTCCTTCTTATCCAAGATTTGAACAGGAACCTCTTCATACGTCAAATCTTCCGCTATTTCATCCGGTTCTAACTCAATAATGTGGTTCGGGTCTTTCACATATTTACGTAACATGGATATGTGAAAAACGTTATGAACACAGTTCCTACTCGATCGAGGATTAAAAATGGGCCGATGAATTGAGGATTGAGCTTTCCTCTCTTTCCAAATCTCGTAACTCCTTTCCATGGAGCAACACGTAACAACACATGATCTCCTATATCGAATTCCACATCTTTTTGATAAGGATCAGCATAACTCTTTTGTCGATCTTGTAAGGTTTTTATACGTTGTCGGATCGTTTGAATCTTTTCCATAGTCATACGTACCAACTCCGGTCCCAACAACGTTGCTTCACCCACCTCATCCCAGCATACTGGAGAACGACACTTTCTTCCATACAACACCTCAAATGGAGCCATGCCAATACTTGCTTGATAACTATTGTTGTAAGAAAACTCCACCAATGGTAAGAACTTATCCCAACTTCCCTTGAAGTCAAGGACACATAGTCTTAATAGATCTTCAAGAGTTTGAATAGTCCTCTCCGACTGTCCATCCGTCTGAGGATGATATGCCGAGCTAAATCGTAAATTTGTGCCCATAACTTTCTGCAAACTAACCCAAAACCGTGAAGTGAATCTTGGGTCTCGATCAGAAACTATGGATACTAGCATACCATGTGTGACACCCCCAAAATTAGGTATACATCACCCATTTTGAGTCGCCAGATACATGGTACAGAATTCAAATACAATTTAATAATACAACTGTTGAGCTGTCATATAGAATACGACCATAAATTATCCATGCACTACGGGCCAAAGATAATCGTGTTTTTTATCAACGGTCCTGATCATGCTATAAAATAATTCATCTTTGCACCCTTGGCCGAAGAGAATCCATAGCCATAATCATACCAAAAACTGTTCATCAATGCACTACGGGCCAATGAGGACTTTTTCCACATCATTTGTAACATTATGGTCATGATAATACCGAATAATCCCTGGTTATAATCATACCAAGTCCATCTATGCACTACGGCCAAAGATGACTTTTTCCACATCATTTGTAACATTACGGTCATGATTATACCGAATAATCCCTGGTCATAATCATACCAAGTCCATCTATGCACTACGACCAAAGATGACTTTCAACACAATATAAATATGAGGATGATGACAATATTATAAGCATTAATCAAACTAAATTAAGGATAAATATTAAAGACTTTAAATTTATCCAGACATTATCAATTACTTAATAAAATCATAATCTAATACTGTTAATACTATAACAATATTTTAATCATTTCTTAAACTTATAAACAATTATATTTAATTATTTTACACTTTTCCAAATAATGCATTTAATCATTCAAAAATGTCATACTCATAAGATTTCATCACCAATAATCAAATTACTCATCAAAAATCTGCAAATACCTTATATAGGATTTCCAAGCCATAAAATCCTATTTACCAATTCTTCAACTCCACATAACATATTTAACTCATATCTTCGCAGCTAAACTATTTTCATAAAAAATACCAAATCAGTCCCAAAAATTATTCTTTTATGGGATTTAGCAGAATATAGTCCCATCTTGAACATATATTTTTCTCAGAATTTTTAAAATTCATTTACTAGTTTTCATATGGCTAAAACTGCCGAATATTTAGACATTTATCATAAATTGTACTTTTGTCCAAAAATTCCAAAATTTACAGGGTATACTCCTGTTATATACATGTACTCCCAATAAAAAGATCACCAATTTTGGAGTTAACCACAAGGAGTTATAAGGGTTTACTTTTAAAATAGTCTTTTCCCATTAAATCCATAACTCTTAATCTATACATCCAAAAATCGCCATTTTTGGACACAATCTAGAAAACTCATCAAATTATTATTTTAAATTTTTCCAGAATTTTTGAGGGTTAGAAAAATGACGAATCTGCCCCTGTCAGAAACCCCTTTTTAATGAAAATACTATTCGTATGAATACGAATGATCATTCACTATGCTTGTGGTAATCCACATAGACAGGTTATTCCAACAGAATAATAAAAATGGAATAACAGAAGGATTCACCATGCGTGCGATAGACTGCACCGACAGGTTATTCCCAACAGAATAATAAATAATGGAACCAGGTCTGGCGTAAACGCATAGACAGGATATTCCGACAGAATAATAAATAATGGAACCAGGTCCGGTGTAAACGCACAGACAAGTTATTCCGACAGAATAATAAATAATGGAACCAGGTCCTACATAAACGCACAGACAGGATATTCCGACAGAATAATAAATAATGGAACTAGGTCCGGCGTAAATGCACAGACAGGATATTTCGATAGAATAATAAAGAACGGAATAACAGAAGAATTTCACCATTTATGAGGTACTTCGCATAAACATGTTATTCCAACATAATAATAAAGAATGGAATAACAGAAGAATTTCACCAAGTATAGGGTAGTCCGCGTATATCCTTTACGAGTACGACAATTATATCCCCTACCTTTGAAAGAAGAGTATTCCGACTGGTAGGGCGATGATATACTTGAAGAAAACTTGCACTACGCTCAAAGCGTTCTTAAACTCTAAAGAAATACGCTCAAGATTATAGAAGATGTACCCTATCTATAGTTTCTCTCTCTAGAGTTTCAGTGAATTCGTAAGAAATAATGAAGGAATGAGTTTCTATTTATAGAAAAATGGACTGCATAGTAACTAACTCATGAACTGTCCAGATTGATTTACTTTAAACTGACGGTCCATATTTAAAGTAAAATCTTTTAAATAAAATATAATATATTCTATTTATAATCTAATAAAACGAATAACTTTATAAAAGATTTTACTATGCAAACACTATGCATAATAAAATATAATATATTCTATTTATAGAATAACTTTATAAAAGTATTCTGTTTTATATAAAAAGATTTTACTATGCAAAACACTATGCATAATAGAATATAATATATTCTATTTATAGAATAACTTTATAAAAGTATTTTGTTTTATATAAAAAGATTTTCTGTTTTATTACATTAATAATATCAATAAAACAAAACTGAGTGATTTATCACATAAGCATCAATAATCAATACCGTGCTATTTACCAAAATAGAAAAAAATTTGAATACTTTTATTTCATAAAATTCGGGATCTCACAATCACCTCTCCTTATGAAATTTCGCCCTCGAAATTTACGTACGTACCTGATATTCGAAAAGATGAGAATACCTTTCTGTAAGACACCAACTTTTTGAATAAAGATTAAATTTTCTCGAAATATATTTTTGAATATTATGGTGTGGATTTGATATAATGTTATAGTTGTGGGTAATATTTATAAATTTTTCAAAGTACGCAAGTTGTTATATAATATTCGTTTGGTCGGGTAATATTCGTTTTAACAGGGAATATTCGTACAACGGCACAATCATTTGTGGACCCCCACAACGGAATTATTGTCGGATTGAGAAAACGACAAAAATACTTTATGAAAATAACGGCGGAAGTTTTACAGTTAACTGTTGAACTACACCGTAGTAAAAATACAGTAATACGCGTGGTTGTATAGTAGCACACGGTATTGATTATTGATGCTTACGTGAGAAGTCACTCAGTTATACTCAATTATTGTTACAATAATTGTTGCATCATATCTTTCATATTATTGATACGATTATTGTCATAGTATCATCTGCATAATATGTTATTTTATTAAATCAATAATTGAGATGACAAAGTTATTCATATTATTAAATTGCTATATTTACAATGTCTATAAGTTCTGTCAAGGAGAGGTTTGGTCACCTAATTGCGCCAATAGGGAGAAATACTTATTGGAAAGCCCCCTCTTTTCTGGGAGCGATCTGGTTGATAAATATTGTGAGTTATAATATTAATGATGAATGTTATTAAAATTGAAGTTGTGTTCGGAGTTGAATTTGGAGATGTGGACGTGATATTTGAGTCCGGAACGATGAAATTAGTAAAAATAGTCTATAAACATAAAATTTTCCAGAATTCACTATTTGGTCAAAAAGTCAACAGTTGACAATTTCGGGAAAAATCCAACTTCGAAATTTCGAAATTTATATTTTTGATAAAAATGATTTCATTGTGTTGGAATTATTTGTGTTAGTGAAAATCGGCAATTATTTCGATAATAATTGATGTCTGGAGGTTATATTGACCAATCGGGTATTTAATTGGATAAATGAGCAATTGATTGCTATTATTTCACATGATTATAACTATTTGTTCACATGTGTATACTATTGTTTCACATTCTTGTTAATATTACGGAAGTTGGTGCAAGATTGATAATACTTGCATGACTAAGTTAAAAATAGAGGTATAGATAGAGGTACTATACTGTAATTCATATTTTCACATGTCTAGAACTATTGATTCACATAATTTACTATTGAATCACATTATTTACAATTAGGGGAGGTGGTGCAAGTTTGATAATACTTCCATGACTAAATTAAAAATAAAGGAAAAGTTGGAGGTATTGTACTGAAATTTTTCCAGCCCCAAAACGTGCAATTATCGAAACTATATTTTTCTATAAATAGAAGCTCATTCTTCCTTCATTTCTCACCAATTCACAAAAGCTTTAGAGTGATTATTATAGAGAGAAATTATAGAAAGAAGAAGAGAAGTCTGCTACCTCACTATTCCAGTATCCAGTTTTTCTAAAGGTAGGGAGTATTATTTCTTTCTTATCTATGAAGAGAACTTTTGTTATTCCATTTTTATTATTCTGTTGGAATAACCTGTATACGCGGGCTACCCTATACTTGATGAAATTCTTCTGTTGTTCCATTCTTTATCATTCTGTTGGAACATCCTGTCTGTGCGTTCTACGCCGGACCCGGTTCTGTCTTTATTATTCTGTTGGAATATCCTGTCTGTGCGTTTTACGCTGGACCTAATTTCGTCTTTATTATTCTCTTGGAATATCCTGTCTGTGCGTTCTACGCCGCACCTGATTCTGTCTTTATTATTCTGTTGGAATATCTTGTCTGTGCATTTTACGTCGGACCTGATTCCATCTTTATTATTCTGTTGGAATATCCTGTCTGTGCATTTTACGCCGGACCTGATTCCGTTATTTATTATTCTGTTAGAATAACCTGCCTGTGCAGTCTATCGCATGCCTGGTGATTTCTTTTGTTATTCCATTCCTTATTATACTCAGTTGGTTAAAGTTTTGACTCCTATACTCCATGAAATTAGTGGAATATCCTTGATATTTGCGCTTCATCCAGTATCTTTTCATGAAAATATTCTTCTGAGCATTCTTGAATTTTACTCTACAAAGCAGTATCATGTTGACAATTTGGACGTTATTAGTTCTTGGATAAAATAATTCTTGAACTTGTTTTACTGAATTCTTATATCATTGTCATCATCCTCATGTTTATATTTTATTGAAAGTCATCTGTGGCCTATAGTGCATAGATGGACTTGGTGTGATTATGACCAGGGATTATTCGGTGTAAACATGACCGCAATGTTATAAATGATATTGTAAAAGTCCTCATTGGCCCGTAGTGCATTGATGGACAGTTGTTGGCATGATCATGAACATTATTAAATACACAAATATTCTTGGCCCGTAGTGCATGGATAATTGTGGTCGTGATACTAAAGAATATCATTGGCCGTAGTGCAGGGGTGATTCGATGATGTGGATTATTTATTAAGCTGAGTCAGAGCGATAAAAGTGATGAAAAACCTTCTAAATCATAAAATATAGTAGATTTTATTCTCTACTTGACTCTTTTAATGAATTGTTTGTTCCGCTGCAGCTAAACTTGATGGTTGTTATATTGTATCAGTTTAACACTGTTGGAGGCTAACGATAATATATTCCGCATTATCTTAGTCATAATATTTCCTACTGGGCTAGTAGAGCTCACCCTTTTACTTTTATTATTCTTTTCAGGAAATGAGAACGTAGCAGGGACTAGTCGGAGAACGGAGTGACGGACCAGATGATAGCATTAGTAGTCCTCACTATTCAGTAAAATAGTGGAAAATAAATGTAATAATATTGAATTTGAGTTTGTATATTGTCTAAACGACAATATTTGTATTAAAACTCACAGCTTATGTTTTGTCGTACTTTACACGATAGTTGTATAATTAAGTTGTATTTGTATTCTGTACCATGTATTTGGCGACTCAGAATAGGTGATGTATACCTATTTTGGGGTTTCACAGTTTCTTTCTTTTCAGATTGTATCGTCCCAATAATTTCCTTGCTATCACGATTTTCCCATTTCTCATCTCCTGTATTTCAGATATCATTCTAGAATATATCTTCAAAATAAAGGTTAATTGACATATCATAATTTGTCAACATATCAAGTAAATAATTTTAGCTTAGGTAAGTCACACACTAGCGAAGTATATAACTCGTCTCTTTTCTCCTAGTTCTAGACTCTTATCTCCGCCAGCGACCATATCCCTAAGCTCTGATACCAATTGTGACACCCCCAAAATTAGGTATACATCACCCATTCTGAGTCGCCAAATATATAGTACAAAATTCAAATACAACTTAATAATACAACTGTTGAGCTGTTGTATAGAATACGACCACAAATTATCCATGCACTACGGGCCAAAGATAATCGTGTTTTTTATCAACGGTCCTGATCATGCTATAAAACAATTCATCTTTGCACCCTTGGCCGAAGAGAATCCATAGCCATAATCATACCAAAAACTGTTCATCAATACACTACGGGCCAATGAGGACTTTTTCCACATCATTTGTAACATTACGGTCATGATTATACCGAATAATCCCTGGTCATAATCATACCAAGTCTATATATGCACTATGATCAAAGATGACTTTTTCCACATCATTTATAACATTACGGTCATGATTATACCGAATAATCCCTGGTCATAATCATACCAAGTCCATCTATTCACTACGGCCAAAGATGACTTTCAACACATTATAAATATGAGGATGATGACAATATTATATGCATTAATCAAACTAAATCAATGATAAATATTAAAGACTTTAAATTTATCCAAACATTATCAATTACTTAATAAAATTATAATTTAATACTGTTAAATACTATAACAATATTTTAATCACTTCTTAAACTTATAAATAATTATATTTAATTATTTTACATTTTTCCAAATAATGCATTTAATCATTCAAAAATGTCATACTCATAAGATTTCATCACCAATAATCAAATTACTCATCAAAAATCTACATATACCTTATATAGGATTTCCAAGCCATAAAATTCTATTTACCAATTCTTCAACTCCACATAACATATTTAACTCATATGTTCGTAGCTAAACTATTTTTATAAAAAATACCAAATCAGTCCCAAAAATTATTCTTTTCTGGGATTTAGCAAAATATAGTCCCATCTTGAACATATATTTTTCTCAGAATTTTTAAAATTCATTTACTATTTTTTATATGGCTAAAACTGCTGAATATTTAGACATTTATCATAAATTATACTTTTGTCCAAAAATTCCGAAATTTACAGGGTATACTCCTGTTATATACATGTACTCCCAATAAAAAGTTCACCAATTTTGGAGTTAACCACAAGGAGTTATAAGGGTTTACTTTTAAAATAGTCTTTTCCCATAAAATCCATAACTCTTAATCTATACATCCAAAAATAGCCATTTTTGGACACAATCTAGAAAACTCATCAAATTGACATTTCAAATTTTTCCAGAATTTTTGAGGATCAGAAAAATTATGAATCTGCCCTTGGTAGAAACCTCTTTTTAATGAAAATACTATTCATATGAATACGAAGGATTATTCATCATGCATGTGGTAATCCACATAGACAGGTTATTCCAACAGAATAATAAAGAATGGAATAACAGAAGGATTCACCATACGTTTGATAGAACGTACCGACAGGTTATTCCCAACAGAATAATAGATAATGAAACCAGGTCCGGCGTAAATGCACAGATAGGATATACCGACAGAATAATAAATAATGGAACCAGGTCCGGCGTAAACGCATAGACGAGATATTCCGATAGAATAATAAATAATGGAACCAGGTCCGGCTTAAACGCACAGACAGGATATTCTGACAGAATAATAAATAATGGAACCAGGTCCAGTGTAAACGTACAGACAGGATATTCCGACAGAATAATAAAGAACGGAATATTAGAAGAATTTCACCATGTATGCGGTATTTTGCATAAACAGGTTATTCCAACATAATAATAAAGAATTATATAACAGAAGAATTTCACCAAGTATAGAGTAGTCCGCGTATACAGTTTATTCCAACAGAATAATAAATAATAATAATAATATCCTTTACGAGTACGACAATTATATCCCCTACCTTTGAAAGAAGAGTATTTCGACTAGTAGGGTGAGGATATACTCGAAGAAAACTTGCACTACGCTCAAAGCTTTCTTAAACTCTAAAGAAATACGCTCAAGATTATAGAAGAAGAATTCTCTATAGTTTCTCTCTCTAGAGTTTCAGTGAATTCGTAATAAATAATGATGGAATGAGCTTCTATTTATTGAAAAATGGATTGCATAGTAACTAACTCATGAATGGTCCAGATTGATTTACTTTAATCTGACGGTCCATATTTAAAGCAAAATCTTTTAAATAAAATATAATATATTCTATTTATAATCTAATAAAACGAATAACTTTATAAAAGATTTTACTATGCAAACACTATGCAGGCACTATGCAAACACTATGCATAATAAAATATAATATATTCTATTTATAGAATAACTTTATAAAAGTATTCTGTTTTATATAAAAATATTTTACTATGCAAAACACTATGCATAATAGAATATAATATATTCTATTTATAGAATAACTTTATAAAAGTATTATGTTTTATATAAAAAGATTTTTTGTTTTATTACATTAATAATACCAATAAAATAAAATTGAGTGACTTATCACATAAGAATCAATAATCAATACCATGCTATTTACCGAAATAGAAAAAAAATTGAATACTTTTATTTCATAAAATTTGGGGTCTCACACCATGCAGTCTTACAATAAAATTGAATACTTTTATTTCATAAAATTCGTTTATGTACATAGGAGCAAGACGTTCAAGTGTATAAGTTTCTCGTATCGGTAAGAAATGAGCATGTAAGACCCCGAATTTTATGAAATAAAAGTATTCAATTTTTCTTATAATTACAATTCAGTAAATGGTTAAATTGAGTGATATATGAATTTTTTTTCAAAATAAGCAAGTGGTTATAAAATACTCATTGTTGTCGGGAAATATTCGTTTGGTCGTGGAATATTCTTTCTGTCGGGGAATATTCGTACGACGGCGCAGCCTTTTGTGGGCCCCGTAACAAAATAACTGTCGAATGAAGAAAACGAAAAATTAAAGTTTTTTTATAAATAACGGCGTAATCGTTACTGTTAACACTGTTGGAATACCCGGTGGGTAAAGTAAAGTAATACGCGTTGTTGCACAGTAGGACACGGTATTGCACCAATTATTGATTCTTACGTAAGAAGGCATTAATCAATAATTGTTACAGTAATTATTGTTCAGTATTTTATGTTATTGATTCAATAATTGCTGCATTGATATTTTATATTATTGTTGTTTCAATAATTGTCATTATACAATATTTTCCATTATCGAAGCAATAATTCATATTATCTGAATAATATTATTAGATAACATTATTGGCAATGTCTAGAAAGTTCTGTCTAAGGAGAGGTTTGGTCACCTAATTGCGCGCCAGTAAGGAGAAATTCTTATTGGAAAGCCCCCTCTTTCCTGGGAACTGCCTGGTTGTCAATATTGTGATTTTGTAATATTATTTGTGAATAATTAATTATTGATTTATATGATGAGGAAAATATTGATTTTATGTGGATATAGATGGTGAAAATTTTTAATGTGACAATTGTTGAAAATTAATATTTTATCTTTTTCTGATAAAATAATTCATTTAAATATATTATTTTAATAATATATTAACGGTGATATTTTTACGATGAATGTGGGATATATGAGTATATGAGGAGAAAGTGTATTTTTGTTGCAATGAATATTAAAAACAGATTTTGTGTGTCGGTAGACCTGTTTCTTGATTGAAAATTTGATTATAGCTATAAAATCGCCCGTTTATGGATTTCGGTCAATTTTTGTTTGGAATTTGGAAAAACTTCCTTCTGCAAAGTTATAGAGAATTGAATTTCCTATAAAAACTCGCGAGATTCGAATTTTCTAGCAAAAGGGCTATTTATTATGAATTATTGAAGTTTCGGAGTTCCAAAATAATTGATTTTTGGAAGTTTTAATTATTTTAAATAATAAAAACGTTTTTGGTGAGTGTTCCACATGTTATAAATGTGTCATGTTGATGAATTCAGATCTAGGAGGGTTGGCGTAGAAAACTTAATATATATATTATTAATTTATTAAATTTTCTGCTTTGGTGTTCTAAGCAATTTCCTATAAATAGGGTGCTTAGGTTAGAATTAAAAATCACACCAGAAACTGAAGTTTTCTCTCTCTATATTATCGAGTGTATTCTTGTGAGTATTTTGTGTATACTTTGAGTATTGCTATACGGTGCAAGTTCGTTCAGTGTTATTCCAGTCAGAGGTACTGTCTTTCGAGGTAAGGGATGGTAAGGGAGGTTATTTTCTTCTAAAATGATATTATTTCTTAAATATGATTATGCCAAAATATTGGTTGAAACTTTTTATCAAATTTGGAACTTTTTCATGTCGGGGTTACTATTTATGAGTTACTATTCACGAGTTACTATTCATGAGTTACTATTCACGAGTTACTATTCACGAGTACTATTCACGAAGCGTGAAGATGTTTTTTTTGTGAAATTACTATCTTTTGGTGTCGGAGTTATTATTCACGTATACGACACTATTCATCGAAAAATGAAAATTTTCCCTTTTCGTTTAAAATATCTATTGTGGATACTAGCTTTGGTTGTATCCATGTTTTGATCATTCTTAAATTTTACACCACTATGATGATTTTTGAGGTATTTTTGGACATGAATAAAATAAAGTACGAATCTTTAATCCTTGTCATTTTGTTTCACTGAATTCGTTTCTTTAAAAATATTTTTTTTCATCCTCAGTCCTAAATGATGATATAATTGAATATCTTTAGCCTGTAGTGCAAAGATGAATGATTTCTGATGAATATCTTTGGCCTGTAGTGCAAAGATGACTTGTTGATGAATATCTTTGGCCTGTAGTGCAAATATGACTTGTTGATGAATATCTTTGGCCTGTAGTGCAAAGATGACTTATTGATGTATATCTTTGGCCGTAGTGCAAAGATGAATTTATTAGTATGATTATAAACAGGAACTGTGATTTGGTATAACCATGATCTTTGATATTTCAGGTAAAGACAGGTGATGAAAATTATCTTTGTCCTAAATGAGAAAAGGAATTTAGAACAACAATTATGATTATGAGTTATACATGTGATTGTGGACAGGAATTGTTGATTGATGTTACAGGGATAAAATATTGTTGGTGGACTTTTAACATGGAGAAGATAATAGACTTTATAGTCGATTTGACTCTTCTAATGGATTGCTCGTTCCGCTGCAACTATGGTTGAAAAGTTTTATCATCTACCATATGTTTTAAATCTCTGATTTATTATTGTTGAAGGCTATTGATAATTTATTTATCTTTAGTCATGACATTCTTTACTGAGCTAGCTGTGCTCACCCTTTTGCTTCACAATTCCTTTCAGGTAATACGAGTGTAGCTGGGTAGAGCGGGGGAATAACAAGGGAATAGAACGGTGGTCTATAGATGTTGAGGGTGAGGTGAATATAACTTGGAAGGGTGTTTTGCCACTGTCATACAAGATGTCTAATGACATACCACCTCGTGTCATCATAAGACATGGATGTGCTCATCCACTTGCTGAGTATATCTACCAGTACTATTTATATGATCTTGGAGTCTATTTGAAATATAACTCTCAATTAGAGACAGTGGAGATAATGATATGTCAGGAGAAGACTTGCCATTGGGAAGAATATGATAGTAATCTTCTTGTTTTTCTTTGGGATCTATTGGGTCAACCAAGGATAATTCTGTGGCCATATGATATCTATCATAACCTAGAAGCATGGCCTCCCATGTACGAAGGTTTCCTTGAGCACTTCCCAAAGATTCTAATTTCTAAAATAGTTTTCGACTATACCTTTATGTAAGGTGTCATTATGAGGTGCTGTTCACGGTTGGGACATGAGTCACAGTTGATATATATTTGTATACAAACTCACAGCATATGTGTTGTTGTATTTTGCACGACAATTGTTGTAATAAAGTTGTAGTTGTTTTCTGTACCATGTATTTGGCGACTCAGAATGGGTTGGATGGAATGGACCTATTTTGGGGTTGTTACAGAGCATACTTGGTCAATCTATCAACAATGACCCAAATCGCATCTATACCTTGAGAAACCTTAGGAAGATCGGTAACGAAATCCATGGTAATGTGCTCCCACTTCCACTCTGGAATTTCAAGTGGTTGCAATGGACCTTTTGGTACTTGATGCTCCGCTTTAACTCGTTGACAAGTTAGACAACTTGTGATAAACAGAGCTATCTCTCTCCTCATATTGCTCCACCAAAATGTATGACAAATATCATGATACATTTTGGTACTCCCAAGATGGATTGCAAACGGTTTGTTGTGCGCCTCCATCATGATTTTATACTTTAAATCAGGGTCGTTAGGAACACAAAGTCTGGTGTTGACTCGAAGTATTCCTTCTTCATCGATTCTTGCTTCCGGCATTGCACCTTCTTGCACTTTCTTCCTCATACGCATCAGCTCCAGGTCTGTAGCTTGAGCAACTTTAACTTTATCAATTAAAGTCAGTTCAACTCGTATATTCGCCATCATCACATGGGTCCCTGGAGACTTTAACTCTATCTCCATCCTTTGCAAGTCACACAAAATGGGCATTTGTGTTGATAATATCGCACTCGTACTTGCATATGATCTTCTACTCAATGCGTCAGCTACCACGTTCGCTTTTCTAGGATCGTATTGGATGGTATGATCATATTCTTTCAATAATTCAAGCCAACGTCGTTGTCGCATGTTGAGTTCCTTTTGAGTGAAAAAATATTTGAGGCTTTTATGATCCGTAAAGATCTCCACCTTCTCCCCATACAAGTAATGCCTCCAAATTTTAAGTGCGAAGACAACAACTGCTAACTCTAGGTCATGAGTAGAATAATTCCTCTCATATTCCTTGAGTTTTCTTGAGGCATAGGCTATGACTTTCCTATGTTGCATGAGAAAACATCCCAACCCTTTACCCAAAGCATCACTATAGATGACAAATCCCTCCGAGCCAGATGATATTGACAAAACAGGTGCTGAAATGAGTCTCCTCTTGAGTTCTTGAAAACTCTTCTCACATTCTTCGCTCCAACCGAACTTTATATCTTTTCGAGTCAGCTGAGTTAATGGAGCAGCTATTCGAGAAAATCCTTCCACGAATCTCCGATAGTAACCAGCTAAGCCGAGAAAGCTACGTACTTCGGTTACTGATTTAGGTTGCTCCCAGCTTTGAATTGCTTCAATCTTTGTCGGGTCAACTGATATTCCATGACTTGATACTACGTGCCCAAGGAATGCTACTTCCTCAAGCCAGAACTCACATTTCTTTAACTTAGCATAAAGTTTGTATTCACGAAGCTTTTGGAGTGTCAGCCTCAAGTGTTGCTCATGATCTTCACGGCTTTTGGAATAAATAAGGATGTCATCAATAAAAACGACCACAAAGAGATCCAAATATTCCTTGAATACTAGGTTCATCATATCCATGAAGGCAGCAGGAGCATTACTCAATCCAAAGGACATGACTAGGAAATTATAATGCCCGTACCGAGTTCTGAAATCCGTCTTTGGAATGTTATCGGTTCTAATCTTCAATTGGTGATATTCGGAACAAAGATCAATCTTTGAAAAGAATTTGGCCCCTTGTTACTGGTCAAACAGGTCATCAATACGTGGAAATGGGTACCTATTTTTGATGGTGACATGATTCAACTCCCGATAATCAATACAAAATCGCATACTTCCGTCTTTCTTTTTCACGAATAGAACAGGAGCACCCCAAGGAGAAGTACTAGGATGAATAAAGCCAATGTCTAACAAATCCTGCAGTTGGGTCTTTAACTCCTGAAGTTCAATAGGAGCCATTCAATATGGGGCTTTGAAAATGGGTTTTGTACCGGGTTCAAGGTCGATACAAAATTCAATTTCATGCTCTGGGGGTATGCCAGGAAGTTCTTCAGGGAATACATCAGGAAATTTATTAATAATAGAAATATCATTCAAAACTGACGTATTTTTGTTTAGATCTGTGATGTGGGCTAAGAAAGCTTGACATCCATTTTTCAATAAACGAATAACTTTATGGCTTGAGATGACCGTGATTGATTTTAATGGTTTGGTCGCTTGAGTTCGCATAATAGGTTAATTAGGAATATGAAAGCTAACAACCTTACGAAAACAATCAATTTTTGCATGATGAGTAGTTAACCAATCAATCCCTAGAAACACGTCAAATGCAAGTATTTTCAATGAAATAAGATCGACGGGTAATGTGAGGGTACCAATTTGAACCCAACAAGACTTATAAACAGTGGATGTAATGAAGGTTTCTCCCAACGGAGTTTCCACAGATAAGTCAAAGTCTAATTTCTCCGCAGTCAAATTTAATCGTTGAGCATAAGTAGGAGAAATAAAAGAATGGGTGGAACCGGTATCAAATAAAGTATATACTTCGCTAGAGTTTATGATAAGCTTACCTATTATAATCTCATTCGGGTTCCTTGCTTTCTGGGAGGTCACAACAAACGCTCTTGTGACAACCCGATATTTTCGATATAAATAAATCTTAAATTTTGCGTATAAATTTTTTTTTTTTTATTTTTTAAGGACGAGGATTTGTACAAGATTATGTGTATAAGTAGTTATGTGGTAAATAAAAATATATTTATTACATGAATATTTACAAGTAAATTTATTCTAGAATTATTGATTATTATAAAGTATATTTTTATAATAATTAATTTTAAAATAGAAATGTTTTTATTAATTATTTTCCAAGAATATATAATCATATATTATTTAAATAATATATGAAGTGATTTTTTTAGAATAAATATAATAATTATTTTATTACATGAATTTTTGTACAGATTATTAAGTTAAATATTTTACCTTTATTATCAAGGTTAAATATGAAAGAATAATCAGATATGGAATCCAAATTCTAATTTTGGATTATTGTCAAGGTATGAGAATAATGTTATAATATAAATTATATTTTGATTTTTCAGTGCTATGTATATGTACGATATGTCCGTATTGAAAATGGTTGGTCAATTACGGTGTATTTTGACCCAAACCCTAGTAATGATATTAAACCCTAATTTGAGATCCAAATTAGAGTATAAGGTTATTTTATAAGTGTATAATATTAATTATGTCATGAATTTAAGGTATTAATTAGGTAAACCCTAATTAAAAATTCTGGAAACCCTAATTGCTATAATTAGTAATCCTAATTTGAAATTAGAGTTTGAGATTGTTGGTGAGTATCGATAATGTGATTAATTAACAAGTATGGTGTTTATAATAATTAAATTTAGAAACCCTAAATTATTAAAACCCTAATTTAGTAATTGGAACCATAATAGTAATTTGGTAACCCTAATTACCAAAAGAATAAACCCTAATTGCTTTATTAGCAAAGTTAATTGTGATTAAGGGTTTTAAACCCTAAGGCCCATGTGTTAGATAATTAAAAAAAAACTTATTTTAATTAACAAAGTTAATTTATCAAAATATTAGAAACTAAAATTTAGTTATTATTTTTGTAATAAATTCTAAATTAATAAATCCTAAAATTGGGAATTTTTGAAATCCTAGTTGCTAAATCTTTAAGGGTTAAATATTAAACCCTAAACACTAAAATATCTAAACCCTAAAGTAAGTTTCTAGAAATTTAAGGAATTGGCAAAAATGCCCATATTAGGCATTTAAGAAGCTACAACCTTAGGTTTTGACAATAGGCTAAGTGGTTGGCCAACTCTCAACAACTCCACATGCCTATCTTGCCAGCAAACCACTCTAGTTCAGCTCATTCATGCATCCAATTTGTCTATTTAAAGATTGAGAGAGAGAGAGAAATGATTTTTGCTAACCAATTTTCCACAAAACTCTCACCAACTCTCTCTCTATCTAAAACCTCCGAAAATTGCTAGTAATATCAGTCAAGAAACAAGCCCCACGAACAGCAACAACAAAACAGCAACACCAAATCGAAAATCAAGCTCAAAAGGTATAAAACCCTAATTTAATTTCTGTCCGAAATTTGATGTTAGATGTTGGTTTTTGTTGTTGTAATATGTTGAATCTAGTGTATAATCATGATCTGGGTTGTTAGAAACTAGACCCATAACATTTAAATGATCAAAATCACGTTTTTTTCAAAAATCTGGGAAAGTTTTTCTGGTGATTTTCAGCCAAATGTCAGGCTCTATAACTCTCGGATTGTTTATGATATTTGTTGTTTGTAAGCTGTTATATGTAGTATGTAAGGAGATCTTTAAGATTAAAAAAGAATCAAGCTTATATCTGTTCTAGATTGCAAGTTATTAACGGTCAAACGACGTTGACCGATCTGCTAAAACAGCAAACCTAGAAAACGTAGAACAGTGGTCCGTCTCCTACTTTGACCGGCCCGATCTTGTTAATGCTTTGATGTTTTTGTGTTATTTTTCCTTATAGTTGTAGTACTGCATGTTATCTACAACTTGTAATTTATAGATCTCATAAAGGTTACACGATCATCAAGTTATTAAGCGTTAAAGGAGGTACCCTGACTGTTCTTCATTTTCTGGGTAACCCAGAAAATGAAGAACACGTCTGTCAGAACCTTTGGAAGCCTAGATCTTGCTAATTACGTTGTTGTTTGCTCATGAAATGAGTTTGTAGTTGTATTACTACACGAGTACTACAAACTGAAAGTTTGAACAAGTCCAGAAACGCATCAACCACTGAAATAAACCCGGTCAAACGAGCCACCTCGCCTCTGCCGGAAATTCTGGGCTAGCCCTCAAGAACACCTATAGCGACAGAAAGCGTCGCTATAGGCCTTTAGCGACAGATTTAATTAATAATTCCGGAAATTAATTAAAAAATAGAAAAAAATAGTTTTTAATTATTAAAAATACAAAATAAATTATAAAAAAATATTTTAAATTCTGAAAATTAGTTTTTAATTATTTTAAATATATTTCATAAATATTTAATATTTTTGGAATATTAAAAGTAATTAATTTATTTAATTATAATATTAAATAAATTATTTAAAAATGATTTTAATATTTGAAAAATCATTTAAAATTATATTATGGTATAAGAAAATAATTTAAGTTATTTTTGATAACTATTAATATTATTTGATAATTTTCATTAATAAATTAATATTAATGATAATTAAGTTATTTAATTAAATGAATTAAATAAATGAATTAAAAATGATTTTTATATCATTTTAAATAATAATAAGGTATTTAAAAATATTTTAAGTTATAAAATATAACTTTTAATATTTAAAGGTAAATTTCATTAATTAATTATGATTAATGATAATAAAGTTATTTAATAATTACATTAAATAATTTAATTTAAAATTAATTTTAATATTATAAAAATCATTTTGAATGGAAATAAAGTGTTTAAAGATATTTTAAGTTATAAAATATAACTTTTAATATTTAAAGGATAATTTCATTAATAATTTAATATTAATGATATTTATTAATGATTAATGATATTAAATTTATTTAATAATTAAATTAAATAAATAATTTAAAAATGATTTTAATTATTTAAAAATCATTTAAAAAGGATATTAATGATTTAAAAATATTTTAAGTTATAATTAATGACTTTTAATATTTGAATAAATAGTTCATTAATATTTAAATATTAATGGTAATTATTTAATGATGATTTTAAATGTTTAAGAATCAATTTAAAGGTAATATAAATGTTTTAAAAATATTTTGAGTTATTATACATAACTTTAATATTTTGGCAATAGTTTCATTAATAGTTTAATACTAATTACATATTAATGATAATAGAATTGTTTAATATTTAAATCATTTAATAATGATTCTGATATTTCAAAATTATAATAAATGATAATAATTATTTAATAATTATTATAAGGCCATGAAAAAATAGCGCGGCTAAGGTTTAAGTTATCCAAAGGATATTGAACTACGGATTAAAGTCTTAGACTCGATATTTAACCGATAAAGCTGTCGGTAGACCGATATAGATCAGAAATTAATCTGGACTTAGATAAATTGGTTAGTTAATTATTTATTTGTGATTCAATGGTTATTAAGGTTGTATGACAATGTGATTAGGAAGGTGTTGATGTTTGATTAAGAGTCAACGATTGTTGAACGTGTGTGATAATGTGAATAGGGAATGTGTTGACTGCCATAGTCAGTGTTATGTGTACGATATGTGGTACTAATCAGTAAAATGATCTGATTAATGATAGGTTGTGATAGAAAAGGGTAAAACTAAGTTTCAAAGTGTAAGTAGCGCATCAGGCAAGTATCCTAACTTTGCATTTTCTTTATGCAATGGACAGAAGTGAGAAGTTCAGAATTATTGTTATTATTGTACAGATTGTTAAACTTATATTATATAAGCCCATTGATGATCAACATGCTAGTATAAGATAATTCAGTTAAATATATTTTGTTCGTTAATTTCTATAAATGATTATACAAGTGTCCCCACTTGGATAATCATTGCATTTAATCGCATGTTGATACTTCTTTGTTATACATATATGTTGAATTATATAAGACCTTTGTTATGAAAACCCGACAGGTATGAACATCCCGATAATGGGAAAATTTTTATGCGCCCAAGGCGGACAGAGTGAACGATAACATCGTTCTTATACATGTAGTATTGATCAATACAGGGTACAACAGGGATGATCACCCTCCGTGCCCGTAAGTCATGACGGTTTACAGATGAATTTCTGTTCAAACCTTTTCGAAAATGAAAAACAATGTTCATAGTATGTCACAGAAACCCCATTTATAGTCAATACGTAGTTTCAAAAATTTGAAAGAAGGTTGTTATGTTATTATTATTGGTGCAGAATACTTCACAACTACTTACTAGTTGTAGAAGAATATTATAAAGAAAACATTTAAATCCCTTCAGCCTATATATATATATATATATATAAATACTTGCTGGGCACTCAAATGCTCATCCTTGCTTATTTAAATGTTTTTCAGCTAAGTGTGAAGGACCAGAAGGATCAGTCAAGAATAAGGGAAAAGGGAAAGTTGCTGAATAACTTTATATGCTACTGTTTGTAATAATTTTAGATTATGAAGACTATGATATATATATTTATATATGTTATGACATGTAATGAATGATTAAAGGTTACGTACTTGGGAGAAAGACTCTGATGTAATTATAATTTAAGTTTAAGTTTATATTATTGTTATTATTATTAGTAGTATTTCGCTCATAGAAATGGTATCGTGAAGTACCGAGTTCGGGTTTCAAGTATCCGGGTTCGGGGACCTCACAGCTCTCCCTTGCACTACCGGCTTTGACTTTTCTGAGACGGCCTTTGGTGCCTCCATCCTAGCTGAACTTGTCTTCGGTGAACGAAAAAATCGTGCTAAGTGACCTTCTCTTCCACAATTATAACATACTTTGGACGACATCGCGCAGTTTGGACTAATGTGTCCCTCCCCTCTGCATTTGAAGCATATGATATGTGGTCGTTCTCCTTCCTTAACAACGGGTGCTGGTGCTGACGTCTTTCCATCATTATTGAATCTTCTCTTCTTGAAATGTCCATTCTTATTGCTTTGGCCCTGATTACCACTGAAGTGGTTACCATTTCTGGAATGTTGATTCCCTCCACGCTTGTTGTCACCGCTTCTGTAAGATCCCAAATAATTAATAAATAAAATTTAATTTCCTCTAATTATTATTTTGAAATAGTAAGGGTTGATGTGATTAATGTGGATAGTTGTGGGTAAAATACGCAAATATTTCAAAATAATATAAAATATTCATTGTTGTCGGGGAATATTCGTTTGGTCGTGGAATATTCTTGCTGTCGGGGAATATTCGTACGACGGCGCAGTCTTTTGTGGGCCCCATAACAGAAAGCGATTGGAGGAAGAAAACGACAAATATAAGTTGTTAAAAATAACGGCGTAGTTGTTACCGTTTACACTGTTGGAATACCCGGTGGTTAAAACACGGTAATACGTGTTGTTGCACAGTAGCACACGGTATTGCACCAATTATTGACTCTTACGTAAGAAGGCACTACTCAATAATGGTTACAGTAATTATTGTTCAGTATTTTATTATATTGGTTCAATAACTGTTGCGTTGATATTTTTATATTGCTGTTGTTTCAATAATTGTCATTACACAGTATTTTTCATTATCGAAGCAATAATTCATATTATCTGAATAATATTATTTGATAACACTATTGGCAATGTCTAGAAAGTTCTGTCTAAGGAGAGGTTTGGTCACCTAATTGCGCGCCAGTAAGAAGAAATTCTTATTGGAAAGCCCCCTCTTTCCTGGGAACGGCCTGGTTGTCAGTATTGTGATTCTGTAATATTATTTGTGAATAATTAAATTATTGATTTATATGATAAGGAAAATATTGATTTTATGTGGATATAGATGGAGAAAATTTTTAATGTGACAATTGTTGAAAATTAATATTTTATCTTTTTATGATAAAATAATTCATTTAAATATATTATTATATTTTAATAATATAATAATGATGATATTTTTACGATGAATATGGGTTATATGAGTATATGTGGAGGAGGAGTATTTTTGTTACCAAAAATGTTTAAAACATGTTAAACATGTCGGTGGACCCCATTTATTGACTGAAATTTGATTATAGCCTGTAAAATAGCCCGTTTGTGAATTTTGGTCAATTTCTGTTTGGAATTTGGAAAAACTTCCTTCTGCAAAGTTGTGCAGAATTGAATTTCCTATAAAAACTCGCGAGATTCGAATTTTCTGACAAAAGAGCTATTTATTATGAATTATTGAAGTTCCGAAGCTCCGAAATAATTGATTTTTGGAAGTTTAAAATATTTTTAATTACTAAAACGTGATTTTCATTTTATGGCTTTCATTTAACATGTGATATGATCTGAATTCAGTTGATAAGAGTGGGCGTTGGAAAATTTTAATATAAATTAATATTTTATTAAATTTTCTGCTTTGGTGTTCTAAGCAATTTCCTATAAATAGGTGCTTAGGTTAGAATTGAAAATCACACCAGAAACTGAAGTTTTCTCTCTCTATATTATCGAGCGTATTCTTGTGAGTATTTTGAGTATACTTTGAGTATTGCTATACGGAGTAAGTTCAAGTCATAGCCTATATCCGGTGTTTCAACTAGAAGTACTGATCTTCCGAGGTAAGGGATATTATTTTTTTAAAATGATATTATTTCTTCTAATATCATTATGCCGAAGTATTGATCTGAACTTTTTATCAAATTTGGAACTTTTTCATGTCGGGGTTACTATTCATGAGTTACTATTCACGAGTTACTATTCACGAGTTACTATTCACGAGTACTATTCACGAAGCGTGATGATGTTTTTTTTGTGAAATTACTATCTTTTGGTGTCGGAGTTACTATTCACGTATACGATACTATTCACGTATACGGCACTATTCACAAATACGACACTATTTACCGAAAAATGGAATTTCTTCTTTTCGTCCAAAATATCTATTCCGGATACTAGCTTTGATTGTATCCATGTTTTGATCATTCTTGAATTTTACACCACTATGATTATTTTTGAGGTATTTTTGGTCGTGAATAAAACAAAGTACGAGTCCTTAATCCTTAATCCTTGTCATTTTGTTTCACTGGATTCGTTTCTTTAAAAATATTTTTCATCATCCTCAGTCTTAAATGATGATATTATTGAATATCTTTGGCCTGTAGTGCAAAGATGAATGATTTATGATGAATATCTTTGGCCTGTAGTGCAAAGATGAATGATTTCTGATGAATATCTTTGGCCCGTAGTGCAAAGATGAACAGGTGTTTAGATGAACATGACCAACTGATGAATGTCCTTGGCCTGTAGTGCAAGGATGAATATATGATTCCAGATATATATTGATTGGTGTTACAGGGATAAAAATATTGATGATGGACTGCTAAATTCATAGATATTAGTAGATTTCATTCTCTACGTAACTCTTCTATGAATTAATATTTTCCGCTGCGAATATTGATTTAACATTTGTTGTCTATTGTATTCTATCAGATTTTTCCCTGTTGAAGACTAACGATAATTTGTTGTATATTATCTTAGTCATAATATTCTTTACTGGGCTAGTTGAGCTCACCCTTTTTCCTTTTTGTTCCATTTTTCTTCTCAGGAGGCGAGAATATAGCAAGTACGAGTCGGGGTATGGAATGAAGGTTCTAGGGAGAGTTGTTTAGTAGTCCTCACCATTTTTGTAAAATAATGTAACAATAATTATGATGGGGATTTATTTGTATGTGGATATTGTCTAGATGACAATATCTGTATTTAAACTCATAGTTTATATGTTGTAATAATAAAGTTGTAGTTGTTTCTGTACCATGTATTGACAACTCAGAATGGGTGATGTATACCTATTTTGGGGGTGTCACAGTTGGTATCAGAGCTTAGGGATATGATCTCTGGCGGAGATCGGGGAATAGAACTAGGAGGGGAGAGACGAGTAATTCCTTCGCTAGTGTGTCCTACCTAAGCTTATTTGTTAGTTGGTCAGTATTTAGGGATATTATGTGATATGTGATTTGCTTAATTAACCCTTGTTTTATGGCAGTATTTAAGAATGGCAACCGAGAATGTTAACAGTGGAGTTAATGAGACAGTGGAGATGCATGTACTTACCAACGAGGAGAACGTACAACAGGCTGGCAATGTTCCTCCTGTGAACAACACCACTGATCAGACGATGAACGACGCAATGTTTAGAAGCTTTTTGCAGTTCATGCAAAATCAGACGAGGGAGACTCGTGTTCAAAATACAGGAGGAAATGATAGCAATCCACGAGTTGTCACAGCCAAACAGTTCAAAGAGTTGGGACCTCCAGAATTTAAAGGAAAGCCAGATCCAATCATGGCGGAAACGTGGGTCAAGCAAATTACCAAGATATTCGATGTCTTGGGATGCACGGAGGAGCAGAAGATTCCGTTCGCCACCTTTATGTTCCGTGGCGAGGCAGACTACTGGTGGGAGTCTGTGAAGCGTACCCATCCAGCCGCACTCAGCATGTCTTGGGAGACGTTTCAAAAACTATTTAATGACAAATACTTTCCTGAAAGTGTTCGTCATATGAAGGAAGTGGAGTTCATCAGATTAGAACAAAATAACATGACGGTGTCTCAGTATGAGGCAAAGTTTGCAGAGTTATCCAGGTTTGCACCTCATTTGGTGGAGAATGAGGAACGTATGACGCGGATGTTTCTGAGAGGTTTGAAACCCGGCATACGACAATATCTCATCTCTCATAAATTTTCTCTCTATTCAGATGTTGTTAACAGGGCTCAATTGTTGGAGCGAGATAACGAGTACGGTCAACCGAGGTACCACAATCAGGATCATACTGGAGATAGCAGTCAGCAAAACAACAATAACCAGTGGAGAAAGAAAAAGACGGACAAAAATGGTAACCACTCTGGTGGTAATTATAGCCACGAAAATAGAAGAAGCGAGTCAAGAGGAGATTTTAAAAAGAGAAGATTCAACAATGACAATGTGAAAATGGCAGCACCAGCAGCAACTGGTTCCAAGGGAGGGGAACGACCACCGATCGTATGCTTCAAATGTGGAAAAGAGGGACATATCAGTCCAAACTGCCCACAACAGTTCAAGTTATGCTATAATTGTGGAAAGGAAGGACATATCGCTCGAGATTGTACGGTAGCGAAATCAATTCCAGCGGGGACGATGACTCAAAAGACTGTCCCAGAAAAGTCAAAGTCAACAGTTCCTGGAAGAGCGTTTGTTGTGACTGGTCAAAATATGAGGAACCCAAACGAGGTGATCACGGGTAAGCTATTTATAAATTCTTGCGAAGTTTATACCTTACTTGATACCGGTGCTACCCATTCATTTATCTCTCCTGCTTGTGCTCAACGTTTAAACTTGACTCCGGAGAAATTAGACTTTGACCTATCTGTGGAAACTCCTTTAGGAGAAACTTTCATCACATCCACTGTTTATAAATCTTGTTTTATTCAAGTTGGCACCATCACCTTACCTGTTGACCTTATCTCTTTAAAGATACTTGCTTTTGATGTGATTTTAGGGATTGATTGGTTAACAACTCATCATGCCAAAATTGATTGTTTTCGTAAGGTTGTTAGTTTTCATATTCCTAATCAACCTGTTGTTCGAATTCAGGCAACTAAACCATTAAAATCAATCACTGTCATATCTAATCATAAAGCTATTCGTTTATTGAAAAACGGATGTCAAGCTTTCTTAGCCCATGTTATGGATTTGAATAAAGACACGTCAAAATTGAATAATATTCCTGTTGTTATTGACTTTCCTGACGTATTTCCTGAAGAACTTCCCGGTCTACCCCCAGAACGAGAAGTTGAATTCTTTATTGATCTTGAACCTGGTACAAAGCCCATTTCTAAAACCCCATATCGAATGGCTCCTATTGAACTTCAGGAGTTAAAGGTCCAACTACAGGAATTGTTGGACATCGGTTTCATTCGTCCTAGTACATCTCCTTGGGGTGCTCCTGTTTTATTCGTAAAGAAGAAAGACGGGAGTATGCGACTTTGTATTGACTATCGGGAATTGAACCATGTCACTATCAAGAATAGGTATCCTCTACCTCGTATTGATGACTTGTTTGACCAGTTACAAGGAGCACAATTCTTTTCAAAAATCGATCTTCGTTCTGGATATCATCAGCTGAAAATTAGAACTGAGGATATTCCAAAGACTGCCTTCAGAACTCGGTATGGGCATTATGAATTTTTAGTCATGTCTTTCGGATTGACTAATGCTCCTGCGGCTTTCATGGATATGATGAACCGAGTATTCAAGGATTATTTAGACCAATTTGTTGTTGTCTTTATTGATGACATCCTCATATATTCCAAAAGCCGTGAAGATCATGAGCACCATTTGAAGCTGGTACTCCAAAGGCTTCGTGAAAACAAGCTATATGCCAAGTTAAAGAAATGCGAGTTCTGGCTTGAGGAAGTAGCATTTCTTGGGCATGTGGTGTCAAAACATGGAGTATCTGTTGACCCGGCGAAGATTGAAGCAATACAGAGTTGGGAGCAACCGAAGACGGTGACTGAAGTTCGTAGCTTTCTTGGCTTAGCTGGTTATTATCGGAGATTCGTGGAAGGGTTTTCTCGAATCGCTACTCCATTAACCCAGCTAACTCGGAAGGATACAAAATTCGTTTGGAGCGAAGAATGCGAGAAGAGTTTCCAAGAGCTTAAAAGGAGACTTATTTCGGCACCTGTTCTAACAATACCATCTAGTTCGGATGGATTTGTTATCTACAGCGATGCTTCGGGCAAAGGGTTAGGATGTGTTCTCATGCAACATGGGAAAGTCATAGCCTATGCCTCGCGACAACTTAAAGAATATGAGAGGAATTATCCTACTCATGATCTAGAGTTGGCAGCAGTCGTTTTCGCGCTAAAGATCTGGAGGCACTATCTATATGGGGAGAAAGTGGAGATATATTCAGACCATAAAAGCCTTAAATATTTCTTCACTCAAAAAGAACACAACATGCGGCAGCGACGTTGGCTCGAGCTATTAAAAGACTATGACCACACTATTCAATACCATCCTGGAAAAGCAAACGTGGTAGCTGACGCATTGAGTAGAAGATCATATGCAGGAATGAGTGTGATGATGTCAAGTATACGCATAGAGCCAACTTTAATAGAAAAAGTTAAGGTTGCTCAAGCCACCGATCCGGAGTTGATGTATATGAAGAAGAAAGTAAAAGAAGGTGCTATTCCAGAAGCGAGAATCGATGAAGAGGGAATACTTCGAGTCCACTCCAGACTTTGTGTTCCTAACGACTCTGATTTGAAGTACAAGATCATGATGGAGGCACATAATACACCATTTGCAATCCATCCTGGAAGTACCAAAATGTATCGTGATCTTCGACATACATTTTGGTGGAACAATATGAAGAGAGAGATTGCAAAGTTTATCTCAACATGTTTAACTTGTCAACGTGTAAAGGCGGAGCATCAAGTGCCTAAGGGACCATTGCAACCACTTGAGATTCCGAAATGGAAGTGGGAACATATTACTATGGATTTCGTTACGGGTCTTCCCACGGTTTCTCAAGGCATCAATGCTATTTGGGTTATTGTTGATAGATTAACCAAGTCTGCTCATTTCTTGCCGATACGGGAAACTTATTCCCTTGAACGTCTTGCTCAAATGTATGTAAATGAGATTGTGAGATTGCATGGCATGCCAGTATCCATAGTTTCGGATCGTGACCCAAGATTCACTTCAAGATTTTGGGTTAGCTTGCAAAACGCTATGGGCACAGATTTGCGATTCAGTTCGGCATACCATCCTCAAACGGACGGACAATCAGAGAGGACTATTCAAACTCTTGAAGATCTATTAAGACTCTGTGTCCTAGATTTCAAGGGCAGTTGGGATAAGTATTTACCATTGGTGGAATTCTCGTACAACAACAGTTATCAAGCAAGTATAGGTGTAGCTCCATTTGAAGCATTATATGGACGAAAGTGTCGCTCTCCAATATGTTGGGATGAGGTGGGTGAAGCAACATTGTTGGGACCCGAGTTAGTACGTATGACTACCGAAAAGATCCAAATGATTCGACAACGTATACAAACGGCACAAGATCGACAAAAGAGTTATGCGGATCTTCATCGAAAGGACGTAGAATTTAGTGTTGGGGATCATGTATTGTTGCGTGTTGCCCCATGGAAGGGAGTTACAAGATTCGGGAAGAGAGGAAAGCTCAATCCACGATTTATTGGTCCATTTCAAATTCTTGACCGAGTAGGTAATGTAGCCTATAGACTCGCGTTACCTCCAAGTATGTCTCGTGTTCATAATGTTTTTCATATATCTGTGCTTCGTAAATATGTGAAAGACCCGAACCACATCATTGAGTTAGAACCGGACGAGATAGCCGAAGATTTAACGTATGAGGAGGTACCTGTCAAGATCTTGGATAGGAAGGAGCATGTCCTACGCACAAAGGTCATACCACAAGTTAAAGTTTTGTGGAGGAATCATGCTATAGAGGAAATGACCTGGGAGTTGGAAACGGAAATGAAAGCGAGGTATCCTCATCTTTTCGAAACACCAGGTACGTATGTCAATTTCGAGGACGAAATTTCATAAGGAGGGGAGGTTGTAAGATCCCAAATAATTAATAAATAAAATTTAATTTCCTCTAATTATTATTTTGAAATAGTAAGGGTTGATGTGATTAATGTGGATAGTTGTGGGTAAAATACGCAAATATTTCAAAATAATATAAAATATTCATTGTTGTCGGGGAATATTCGTTTGGTCGTGGAATATTCTTGCTGTCGGGGAATATTCGTACGACGGCGCAGTCTTTTGTGGGCCCCATAACAGAAAGCGATTGGAGGAAGAAAACGACAAATATAAGTTGTTAAAAATAACGGCGTAGTTGTTACCGTTTACACTGTTGGAATACCCGGTGGTTAAAACACGGTAATACGTGTTGTTGCACAGTAGCACACGGTATTGCACCAATTATTGACTCTTACGTAAGAAGGCACTACTCAATAATGGTTACAGTAATTATTGTTCAGTATTTTATTATATTGGTTCAATAACTGTTGCGTTGATATTTTTATATTGCTGTTGTTTCAATAATTGTCATTACACAGTATTTTTCATTATCGAAGCAATAATTCATATTATCTGAATAATATTATTTGATAACACTATTGGCAATGTCTAGAAAGTTCTGTCTAAGGAGAGGTTTGGTCACCTAATTGCGCGCCAGTAAGAAGAAATTCTTATTGGAAAGCCCCCTCTTTCCTGGGAACGGCCTGGTTGTCAGTATTGTGATTCTGTAATATTATTTGTGAATAATTAAATTATTGATTTATATGATAAGGAAAATATTGATTTTATGTGGATATAGATGGAGAAAATTTTTAATGTGACAATTGTTGAAAATTAATATTTTATCTTTTTATGATAAAATAATTCATTTAAATATATTATTATATTTTAATAATATAATAATGATGATATTTTTACGATGAATATGGGTTATATGAGTATATGTGGAGGAGGAGTATTTTTGTTACCAAAAATGTTTAAAACATGTTAAACATGTCGGTGGACCCCATTTATTGACTGAAATTTGATTATAGCCTGTAAAATAGCCCGTTTGTGAATTTTGGTCAATTTCTGTTTGGAATTTGGAAAAACTTCCTTCTGCAAAGTTGTGCAGAATTGAATTTCCTATAAAAACTCGCGAGATTCGAATTTTCTGACAAAAGAGCTATTTATTATGAATTATTGAAGTTCCGAAGCTCCGAAATAATTGATTTTTGGAAGTTTAAAATATTTTTAATTACTAAAACGTGATTTTCATTTTATGGCTTTCATTTAACATGTGATATGATCTGAATTCAGTTGATAAGAGTGGGCGTTGGAAAATTTTAATATAAATTAATATTTTATTAAATTTTCTGATTTGGTGTTCTAAGCAATTTCCTATAAATAGGTGCTTAGGTTAGAATTGAAAATCACACCAGAAACTGAAGTTTTCTCTCTCTATATTATCGAGCGTATTCTTGTGAGTATTTTGAGTATACTTTGAGTATTGCTATACGGAGTAAGTTCAAGTCATAGCCTATATCCGGTGTTTCAACTAGAAGTACTGATCTTCCGAGGTAAGGGATATTATTTTTTTAAAATGATATTATTTCTTCTAATATCATTATGCCGAAGTATTGATCTGAACTTTTTATCAAATTTGGAACTTTTTCATGTCGGGGTTACTATTCATGAGTTACTATTCACGAGTTACTATTCACGAGTTACTATTCACGAGTACTATTCACGAAGCGTGATGATGTTTTTTTTGTGAAATTACTATCTTTTGGTGTCGGAGTTACTATTCACGTATACGATACTATTCACGTATACGGCACTATTCACAAATACGACACTATTTACCGAAAAATGGAATTTCTTCTTTTCGTCCAAAATATCTATTCCGGATACTAGCTTTGATTGTATCCATGTTTTGATCATTCTTGAATTTTACACCACTATGATTATTTTTGAGGTATTTTTGGTCGTGAATAAAACAAAGTACGAGTCCTTAATCCTTAATCCTTGTCATTTTGTTTCACTGGATTCGTTTCTTTAAAAATATTTTTCATCATCCTCAGTCTTAAATGATGATATTATTGAATATCTTTGGCCTGTAGTGCAAAGATGAATGATTTATGATGAATATCTTTGGCCTGTAGTGCAAAGATGAATGATTTCTGATGAATATCTTTGGCCCGTAGTGCAAAGATGAACAGGTGTTTAGATGAACATGACCAACTGATGAATGTCCTTGGCCTGTAGTGCAAGGATGAATATATGATTCCAGATATATATTGATTGGTGTTACAGGGATAAAAATATTGATGATGGACTGCTAAATTCATAGATATTAGTAGATTTCATTCTCTACGTAACTCTTCTATGAATTAATATTTTCCGCTGCGAATATTGATTTAACATTTGTTGTCTATTGTATTCTATCAGATTTTTCCCTGTTGAAGACTAACGATAATTTGTTGTATATTATCTTAGTCATAATATTCTTTACTGGGCTAGTTGAGCTCACCCTTTTTCCTTTTTGTTCCATTTTTTCTTCTCAGGAGGCGAGAATATAGCGAGTACGAGTCGGGGTATGGAATGAAGGTTCTAGGGAGAGTTGTTTAGTAGTCCTCACCATTTTTGTAAAATAATGTAACAATAATTATGATGGGGATTTATTTGTATGTGGATATTGTCTAGATGACAATATCTGTATTTAAACTCATAGTTTATATGTTGTAATAATAAAGTTGTAGTTGTTTCTGTACCATGTATTGACAACTCAGAATGGGTGATGTATACCTATTTTGGGGGTGTCACAGCTTCGATGACTGCTCTCGCTGGTATTATCATTTTACCGGCTGCTCTCTTTTGGTTGCGTTGACTCGTTATCGCGCTCCACTAATTGAGCCCTGTTTACAACATCTAAATACAAACACCGTTTGTGAGAAATAAGATGTTGACGTATCTCTGGCTTTAAACCTCTTAAAAACATCCGCGTCATTCTCTCTTCATTATCCACCAAGTGGGACGCAAACAGGGACAACTCGACAAACTTTGCTTCGTACTGCGACACGGTCATATTATTCTGTTCCAACTTAATGAACTCCACCTCCTTCATGTGACGAATACTTTTGGGAAAGTACTTGTCGTTGAATAGTTCTTGGAACTTCTCCCAAGACATTTTCAGTGCAGCAGGTTAAGTATGTTTTACCGATTCCCACCAGTAATCTGCCTCTCCTAGCAAGATAAAGGCGGCAAAGGGAACCTTTTGCTCCTCGGAGCATCCTAAGACATCAAATATCTTAGTAATATGCTTTATCCATGCTTCCACCTTAAGTGGTTTTGGCTCTCTAATAAACTCCGGTGGTCCCAGCTCCTTGAACTTTTTAGCGGTGACCATCCGAGAGTTTCCAGTGGTTCCACCTATATTTTGGACAGGAGCCGCTCTCGCCTGCTATTGCATGAATTGCATAAAGCCTCTGAACATTCCATCATTCATCATTTGGTAAGTGTTGTTGTTTGAATGAGGATTGTCGCCTTCCTGATGCACATTATCCTGATTATTGATATGTGGTGAATCAACGGTCGCATGTGCTCCATTGTTATTCTCAACATTCTCGGATATCATTTTCAGATACTGCCATAAAACAAAAGGTTAATTGACATGTAACATATTATCCATATATTCTGACCGACCAATTAAATACCAAAAAAAAACTTAGGTAGGTCATACTAGCGAAGGAATTCTCCGTCTCTCCCCTCCTAGTTCTATTCTCACATCTTAGCTAGGGATCATATCCCTAAGCTCTGATACCAACTGTGACGCCCCCAAAATAGGTATACATCACCTATTCTGAGTCGCCAAATACATGATACAGAATACAAATACAATCTTTAATATACAACAAGAGAGCTGTGAGTTTTAATACAAATAATGTCTTCTAGACAATATCCACTCTCAGAATAAGTCCTCATTACATTTATTGTCACACTATTTAACAGAATAGTGAGGACTACTAATACTATCATCTGGTCCATCACTCCATTCCCCGACTCGTCCCAGCTATATTCTCATTTCCTGAAGATAACAGTGAAAGAAAGGGTGAACTCAACTAGCCCAGTAAGAAATATTATGACTAAGATAATGCAGAATAAATTATCATTAGCCTTCAACAGTGTTAAACTGATAAAATATAACAAACATCAAGTTTAACTGCAGCGGAACAAGCAATCCATTAGAAGAGTCAAGTAGAGAATAAAATCTACGATCTTCTATGATTTAAAAGATTTTTCATGACTTTTATCGCTGGGACTCAGCTTAATAAATAATCCACATAATCGAATCACCCCTGCACTAAGGCCAAGGATATTCTTTAGTATCACGACCATAAATTATCCATGCACTACGGACCAAGGATATTTGTGTATTTATTAATGGTCATGATCATGCCAACAACTGTTCATTAATGCACTATGGGCTAATGAGGACTTTTACCACATCATTTGTAACATTACGGTCATGATTACACCGAATAATCCCTGGTCATAATCATACCAAGTCCATCTATACACTACAGACCACAGATGACTTTAACCAAATTATAAACATGAGGATGATGACAATGATATAAGAATTCAATAAAACAAGTTCAAGAATTAATTTATCCAGGAACTAATAACGTCCAAATTTTCAACATGATACTGCTTTGTAGAGTAAAATTCAAGAATGCTCAGAAGAACATTTCCATGAAAAGATACTGGATGAAGCGCAAATATCAAGGGTATTCCACTAATTTTATGGAGTATAGAAGTCAAAACTTTAACCAACTGAGTATAATAACGAATGGAATAACAAAAGAAATCACCATGCATGCGGTACTTCGCATAGACAGGTTATTCCAACAGATTAATAAGTAACGGAACTAGGTCAGGCGAAATTCGCACCGACAGGATGTTCCAACAGAATAATAAAGACGGAACTAGGTCCACTATAAACGCACAGACAGGATATTCCAACAGAATAATAATAAAGTTGGAACCAGGTCCGGCGTAAACGCACCGACATGATATTCCAATAGAATAATAATAAAGACGGAACCAGGTCCGACGTAAATGCACAGACAGGATATTCCAACAGAATAATAATAAAGATGAAATATTAGAAAATGTCACCAAGTATAGGGTAGTCCGCGTATACTGGTTATTCCAGCAGAATAATAAAGAATGGAATAACAGAAGTTCTTTTTATGAATACAAAAGAAATAATATCCCTTACGAGTACAACAAATAATATCCCTTACCGTAAAAGAAACTGAATATAAGAGTAGGGAAGGAGCAAAATACTTTTCTATAGTTTCTCTATAATTTCTCTCTCTAGAGTTTCAATGAATTCTTAAGAAATAATGAAGGAATAAACTTCTATTTATAGAAAAATGGACTGCATAGTAACTAACTCATGAACGGTCGAGATTGATTTACTTTAATCTGACGGTCCATATTTAAAGCAAAATTTTTTAAATAAAATATAATTTATTCTATTTAAAACGAATAACTTTATAAAAGATTTTACTATGCAAACACTATGCATAATAAAATATAATATATTCTAATTATTGTCTAATTAAACAAATAACTTTATAAAAGTATTCTGTTTTATATAAAAAGATTTTATTATTTTATTACATTAATAATACCAATAAAACAAAACTGAGTGATTTATCACATAAGCATCACCCAAAACTGCGTGACTTATCACATAAAAGTATTGTTTTATTCTCTCTCTATATTATCGAGCGTATTTGTGACGCCCCCAAAATAGGTATACATCACCCATTCTGAGTCGTCAAATACATGGTACAAAAACAAATATAACTTCATTAAACTGTGAGTTTAAATATAAATAGAGAGTATAAAAACTCAAAAGGAGTCTTCATTACAATTATTGATACACTATTTTAAAAATAGTGAGGACTGCTAAAACAACTTTATAGAACAATCATTCTGTACCCCGACTAGTTCCTGCTATGTTCTCACATCCTGAGAAAAAATGGAACAAAAGGGTGAGCTCAACTAGCCCAGTAAAGAATATTATGACTAAGATAATATACAACAAATTATCATTAGTCTTCAACATGGAATAATCTGATAAAATATAATAGACAACAAGTTTTAGATCAACAACTGCAGTGGAAAACAGCAATCCATTAGAAGAGTCAAGTAGAGAAATAATTCTACTATCTTCTAAGATTTAAAAGTCCATCATCAATATTTTATCCCTGTAACATCAATAAATATACATCTGGAATCAAATATTCATCTTTGCACTACAGGCCAAAAATATTCATTTGTATCACCAGTTGGTCATGTTCATCTCAACACCTGTTCATCTTTGCACTACGGGCCAAAGATATTCATTAGGTAATCATTCATCTTTGCACTACAGGCTAAAGATATTCATTTGTACCATCATTTGTACTGAGGATGATGAAAAATATTTTTTAAAAAAAACGAATCCAGTGAGATAACAGATCAAATATTAAGAATTCGTATTACAATTTATCTAAGTTCACTAATATTCTGAAATAACCAATTTTGGAGCAGAATTCAAAAATAATGATCAAAACATGGATACAATCAAAGATAATAACCATAATAGACAACTTGGACAAAAGGAAAAAAATTTCATTTTTCGGTGAATAGTGTCGTATTCGTGAATAGTACCGTATACGTGAATAGTAACCATAATTCTCACCCATCACATTTAAATAAAAATCTTAACACATTTCTTCACCAATCAAGAGTGGGGCCCACCAATTCTAGAATTTTCTACCAAAATGATTTATAACCTGATTTTCGAATCAGCCACCTCTTAAAATTCATAACAAATCATACGCTCATTTTTAACGGTTCAAAATTTGTAGACATATACTCAACTTATATATGTATAACATATCCAAAAATTACATCGATCCAACGGTCGAATTAAAAATTATAACTCCCGCAATATATCTCAAAAACACTGGTTTGCTTTTTTAATACCTCACATCCGATAAAATACTAATAAAACACCTCAACATTAATTCCTTCATTTATAACCACATAAATAAATCCATCATTTATATCCACATAAAATAAATATTTTCTTATCATATGAATCAATGATTAATTATTCACAAATAATATTACAGAATCACATTTATGACAACCAGGCTGTTCCCAAGAAAGAGGGGGCTTTCCAACAAGGATTTCTCCTTACTAGCGCGCAATTAGGTGACCAAACCTCTCCTTGACAAAACTTTTTAGACATTGCCAATAATGTTATCTAATAATATTATTCCAAATAATCTGAATTACTGATCTGATAAAGGAGATACTATGCAGTGACGATAATTGAAACAACAATAATATAAAATATCAATGCAGCAATTATTGAATCAATAAAATAAAATATTGAACAGTAACTACTATGACAATTATTGAGTAGTGCCTTCTTACGTAAGGATCAATAATTCAATAACACTGTGTATCCACGCGTATTACTGTATTTTAACCACTGGGTATTCCAACAGTGTTAACGGTAACAACTACGTCGTTATTTATAAAAACTCAAACTTGTCGTTTTCTTCATCCGACAATTATTCTATTACGGGGCCCACAAATGACTGCGTCGTCGTACGAATATTCCCTGACAACAAGAATATTCCACGACCAAATGAATATTCCCCGACAACAATGATTATTTTATAACCACTTGCATATTTTGCAAAATTTTCATATTTCACCCATAACCAGAGAATTATATCAAATTAATACCTTATTATTCACAATAATATTTAGAGGAAATTTGATTTTATTTATAATAAGTTGGTGTCTTACAGTATTCTTGTGAGTATTTGATACTTTGAGTATTGATATACGATGCAAGTTCCCTTCAGCACTATATCCAGTATTCCAGTCAGAAGTACTGTCTTTTTGAGGTAAGGGATGTTATTTTTTTATAAATGATATTATTTCTTTCAATATCATTATACCAGAATATTGGTAAGATTTTTCTTGTGAAATTCTTATCTTTTCATGTCGGAGTTACTATTCATGAGTTACTATTTATGAATACTATTCACGAAGCATGATGATTTTTCTTGTGGAAATTCTACCTTTTAGTGTCGGAGTTACTATTCACGTATATGGCACTATTCACGTATACGACACTATTCACAGAAAAATTTAATTTTCTTTTCTGTGTCTAAGATTATCTGTTATGGTTTCTATCTTTGATTGAATCTATGTTTTTGTTGATCGATTTCACAATCAAAATATACGTGCAAGTATACACGGTCAACAAGTAATAAAGTGATAAGAAAAGTATCGTTCCCACGAGGAATTATTTAATAAAAATTACCAAGTACTAACTCTTAACCAAATCAATTTTATTTAAACAACCATAAATTGTGATTTTTCTAATTAAGAAAACTAAATTAATCAATTAGAACTAGATTACTCTAAAATTAATTCAAATAAATAAAGATTAAGACTTCAATATCCCCAATTATGAATTATAAATCAATTATCCAATTATCCCAATTATTATGCCTACTGAATTGTTAACAGAAATTCTCAAATGCCAAAAGTCCTTTTCCAAGTGATCAATTGCCTTCTATTTAATCCAGATTAATCTTGCTATATTCCTATGCAAAATAATTGAATTAAACTCTTTCCAATCTCAATTCCTTATGTGTTACATGTGGCGAACAGATATTTCCATTCAATTCAGAAACCTAATTATTCACCATGCAAATAACTAAGTCACATGTTATCATGCCCAGTTCTAACCCTAGAATTCCTCCTCCAATTCCTTATAGAGTAACAAGGTCATTACTGATCAAATAATTAAGCACTAAGCACAAGACAAGATAAACAATTCACTTTGACACAGTTAATTGGAATAAATCAAATAACTAATTTACAGACATAAAAGGTTCAATTGAAATCTTAATAAAAGAGGTAGTTCATAATTAATGAATGGAAACCAAGAATCCACAACTGAATAGACATTAAAAGATAAAAGTATGATAAGAGAAGAGAATAGAATCTGTTGTCAGCAAATCTGATGCTCCCCTCTTGCTCTTGCTCTTGCTCTTGATCTTCAATGATCAACAAGTTACTTCAATCTCCAAAACTAATAAGAACTAGGGTTTATGTTCTAATCTAATGGAGTGTATATCTAATCTAATTTATGTAATCTCCCTTTATTATAAGCCTTACATCATGTATTTATAGGTTACAAGTCCAATTTTTAGCTTAGGAACAAACCCAATCCTATTTGGAGTCAAAAAGGTGTCAAAATTCGCCCAAAAATGCGTCCAGGCCGCACCAAGCACTTCCCCAGCGCCCCAGCGCTGCGCATGATGCTCAAACACTGCTCCCCAGCGCCCCGACGCTGGGCATAGGCCAAAAATGGGCGGCCCGGTGCTGCCACATATTTTAACATTTTTTACTCCGACGTCCTTTGGGAAAATGGCCATAACTTCTTCGTCCGAACTCTGATTTTGATGATTCAAGATATTCCGGAAAGAGGAGAAGTAGATCTACAACTTTCTTTCTTTGAGTTTTCCGAAATAAGGTTCCGAGAAATACTCAAATTGGCTCTAAAGTGACTGCTGTGTAAATGGCAAGCCGAAAACGCTTATCTAGCCACCCCAAACGTCGATCCGAGTAACTTATGTCCCAATTCCTACAAAACAACATAAAACATGCATGAATAGACATAAACACTTAAAAACATCCAAAAGATTAAGCTCAAATGCACTCAATTCATGTGTATAAAACTCACACATCAAATACCCCCAAACTTAAACATTTGCTTGTCCTCAAGCAAAAATACAAAAGAACTAAAAATAAACAACCAAACTCAACTACATGAATGCATATGCATGATCTACTTCCTAATATACCTACGAACCTAGTAATAAATCAATATGATATATAGCAACATGCCTCAAAGATACCAATGATACTCAAACAATATATCCAATCAAGTCAAAGTCCATAACTTTAACCAATTAATCAATCCAAACCTGTCATCACCCATGTTGTGTGTGTGTGCTTGTTAACCATTCTAACCAACCACAGTTCAAGAAAATCATATAACAAACTTCTTAAAAGGAAAATTTCAGTTCCAATTCAATTATTTTTGTGAACATGACAACTCCGGTTAAAACTAAGCAATTACCAAGTCTTAAGGTAAATCCAAGATTTATTTATACTTTTATTCAACCACAAGGGCATTTTTGCTCTTTCTCGTATTTTATTCATTTTTTTTAATTTTTTTTCTCATGACTGTGCAATGTCTTATTCCCTTAGGCTTTTCAGTGCTACCTTAACGAGCTTTCGACCAACGACTCCCAAGCCATTAAGACCTTAGGCGCTAGTTGTAAAGACAATCTCCTCGGGCTTACTTACTCAAGTAACAAAGGCCACAAAACTAGACAAGAATGCCATTGGGTTTATTCATTTTTTTTCTTTTCTTTTTCTGGATTTTTTTTTTTCTTTTCATCATTTCTTTTTTTTTTTTTTTCATTTTGTATATATATATATCCCATAAATTCCCCCAAACTCAAGCTTTTACGTCATTCCAACCTTTACCGCCATTTCACTAATTTTCTTAAATTTTAACCAAGATTTTCCCCCATAAACAAATTATGAAACCCTTGAACCAAATGGATTAAAACAGTTAAACTTTAACTGCTAACCGGTAACATAAGTTTCAGACAGGCTCAGATTTTCTTCATGTTTAAAATTAGAACCCATCATCAATTATCAACACTGTTCAAGTTAACAATTAATACCAATCTTATCATAGGCCGAGCTAAGACCACACCAACCGATCACACAGATTCATTCAAAAAAAATACAATTATACTACATGAACACATACTAATGCAACACACTACATGAACACATACTAATGCAACACATATATGAATATGCAAATAAATACCATGTATTATATGCAACCTAAAAAAAACACAACGCTGACACATAAAAAAAATGAACTACCATGAAGATAACTAACTATATGCAATACGACACTAAAATGCTCCCAAACTTAAACTAGACATTGTCCTCAATGACTAAATTAGAAAAAATTAAAGTAGAGAACTTTCCTGAAAATATAGCAATCTTCCTCCTTGTCCACTAAGTTTGGAGAATAGGCTAAACACATGGAACAAATTGGGCACCACACTTGAATTTGACTTGAATAACCTGTAAAACATGATATAAACAATTTTATTAAATTATAAATAAATGCAAATCCAAAACTACTAATATAAAACCTAATAAAAACTAAAAATAAAAATTAAACTTGGGTTGCCTCCCAATAAGCGCTTGTTTTATAGTCTCAGCCTGACTTCTTCAATTCTCTATACAATTCCCCTACGAAAATTGAGGAACCCTCCATCCATCAATAACAATGTCTCTTTCGGGAGGTTCCCAATTGTAATGCCCATTGAGTTTAAGTCACCTAGCATGATCTTTTTAGATAGGATCCCCATTAAGTACGGCAAACCACTAGGTGTTTCCTCCATTATGTCGATGATCAAATTGGGGCATTGAAGCTTAATAAATATAATGAAATCTTTCTCTATCTTCTCCTTTTCATCCCACCATGACTTCACAACTGTACTAGTTCTTACGTCACCAAGAGCTTTGACGACGACGTGACTGCCGATTGGGCATGGTTTTGCAAAATTGCAAGGATTCTTGAACTTTGGTGGAGAAGGTACATGGGACACTATCAAAATTGGCTCATCTTCGTTGGTACTCAAAGTTAGATCTTTGTCGATCTCCTTTTGTTGGTCTCCAAGTCTTTCCTCTCTTTCAACATCTATATCATTTGGCACATTCGATTGTAGATTTGGTTTGGGCTCATCATCAATCTCGTCATCCATGTTATAGAGCCAAGTATATTGAGGACGGTTGTTCAACGCATGTGCTATCTGCCCCAATTGATTTTCTAGATTCTTGATCGATGCCCCTTGGCTTTGTAAATTCAGCTTTACTTGATTCATTTTCTTGTCTTGTTCCTCGTTCCTTTTTTCAGAAGCTTTAATAAATTTTTCCAAGGCTTCCTCCCAATTTGAATGTTCTTCCTGTTGTGGTGGAGGTGGACACAAGAAATCCGGTGGGTATGTTGGCCTTGGAACATAAAATTGATCTTGATTGTTACTCCATGAAAAATCCGGGTGATACCCCCAATCCTGATGATAGTTGTTGAGATAGACATAACTGTTGGGGTAATCACCACTATACTGTACTGGCTCGAAACTGATGGAGCATTGATGACTCATATGATTTCCAGCACAATAATCACAAGTAACCACCACACTTTGACGACGTTGAGCTTCAAAAGCTTCAAACATCCTCGAAAGTGTCTCCATCTGTGCTGACAATGCAGAAAGTTTCTCGAGTCTATCAATCTCTGCTCCCCTTGGTTGAGTCATGTTCGTGTATGGCCATTGATACGCAAAGTCATCCATGGTACCTGAAAAGAGAGAAATATAGGAAGAGAATTAAAAATAAAAATAAAAATGTTTAAATTAAGACTAATTTGATTGAAATTAATATTGGTAAATAATTATTAAATTAATTCCCCGGCAACGGCGCCAAAAACTTGTTGAACGATTTCACAATCAAAATATACGTGCAAGTATACACGGTCAACAAGTAATAAAGTGATAAGAAAAGTATCGTTCCCACGAGGAATTATTTAATAAAAATTACCAAGTACTAACTCTTAACCAAATCAATTTTATTTAAACAACCATAAATTGTGATTTTTCTAATTAAGAAAACTAAATTAATCAATTAGAACTAGATTACTCTAAAATTAATTCAAATAAATAAAGATTAAGACTTCAATATCCCCAATTATGAATTATAAATCAATTATCCAATTATCCCAATTATAATGCCTACTGAATTGTTAACAGAAATTCTCAAATGCCAAAAGTCCTTTTCCAAGTGATCAATTGCCTTCTATTTAATCCAGATTAATCTTGCTATATTCCTATGCAAAATAATTGAATTAAACTCTTTCCAATCTCAATTCCTTATGTGTTACATGTGGCGAACAGATATTTCCATTCAATTCAGAAACCTAATTATTCACCATGCAAATAACTAAGTCACATGTTATCATGCCCAGTTCTAACCCTAGAATTCCTCCTCCAATTCCTTATAGAGTAACAAGGTCATTACTGATCAAATAATTAAGCACTAAGCACAAGACAAGATAAACAATTCACTTTGACACAATTAATTGGAATAAATCAAATAACTAATTTACAGACATAAAAGGTTCAATTGAAATCTTAATAAAAGAGTTAGTTCATAATTAATGAATGGAAACCAAGAATCCACAACTGAATAGACATTAAAAGATAAAAGTATGATAAGAGAAGAGAATAAAATCTGTTGTCAGCAAATCTGATGCTCCCCTCTTGCTCCTGCTCTTGATCTTCAATGATCTCCAAGTTACTTCAATCTCCAAAACTAATAAGAACTAGGGTTTATGTTCTAATCTAATGGAGTGTATCTCTAATCTAATCTATGTAATCTCCCTTTATTATATGCCTTACATCATGTATTTATAGGTTACAAGTCCAAATTTTAGCTTAGGAACAAACTCAATCCTATTTGGAGTAAAAAAGGTGTCAAAATTTGCCCAAAAATGTGTCCATGCCGCACCAAGCACTTCCCCAGCGCCCCAGCGCTGGGCACGACGCTCAAACACTGCTCCCCAGTGCCCCGGCGCTGGGCATAGGCCAAAAATGGGCGCCCCGGTGCTGCCACATGTTCTGACATTTTCTGCTCCGATGTCTTTTGGGAAAATGGCCATAACGTCTTCGTCCGAACTTCGATTTTAATGATTCAAGATGTTTTGGAAAGAGGAGAAGTCGATCTACAACTTTCATTCTTTGAGTTTTTCGAAATAAAGTCCCGAGAAATACTCAAATTGGCTCTGAAGTGATTGTTGTGTAAATGACAAGCCGAAAACGCGCATCTAGCCACCCCAAACGTCGATCCAAGTAATTTTTGTCCCAATTCCTACAAAACAACATAAAACATGCATGAATAGACATAAACACTTAAAAACATTTAAAAGATTAAGCTCAAACGCACTCAATTCATATGTATAAAACTCACTAATCAGTTTTGATCTTTATTTTTGAATTCTGCTCCACAATAGTTTATTATGGAGTATTTTTGAACATGGATAAATCGAAGTACGAATCCTTACTATTTGTTCTTTTGTCTCACTGGATTCGTTTTCTTTAAAATATATTTTTCATCATTCTCAGTCCTAAATGATGATATAACAGAATATTTTTGGCCTGTAGTGTAAAGATGAATGATTTCTTGATGAATATCTTTGGCCCGTAGTGCAAAGATGAACATGTGTTGAGATGAACATGACCGACTAATGAATATCTTTGGCCTGTAGTGTAAAGATAAATATTTAATTCCAGATATATGTTTATTGATGTTACAGGGATACAATGTTGACGATAGACTTTTAAATTAATATATATAAGATAATAGATTTTATTCTCTATTTAACTCTTCTAATGAATTATTATTTTCGCTGCGAATATTGATCTGAAACTTGTTTTCTATTGTATTTTATCAGATTTTCCCCTGTTGAAGACTAACGATAATTTGTTCTATGTTATCTTAGTCATAATATTCTTTATTGGGCTAGTTGAGCTCACCCTTTTCCTTTTTGTTCCATTTTTCTTCTTAGGAGGCGAGAATGTAGCGAGTACTAGTCGGGGTATGGAATGAAAGTTCTAAAAAGTCGTTTTAGTAGTCCTCACCATTTTTGTAAAATAATGTATCAATAATTAATGAGGACTTATTTGAGTGTGGATATTGTCTAGATGACAATATTTATATTTTAACTCACAGTTTTTATGTTGTATTACTAAAGTTGTAGTTGTTTCTGTACCATGTATTTGGCGACTCAGAATGGGTGATGTATACCTATTTTGGGGGCGTCACAGTTGGTATCAGAGCTTAGGGATATGATCTCTGGCGGAGATCGGGGAATAGAACTAGGAGGGGAGAGACGACTAAATCCTTCGCTAGTGTGTCCTACCTAAGCTTATTTGTTGGTCGGTCATAATATAGGGGTATTATGTGATTTGTTAACTTGTTTAATTAACCCTTGTTTTATGGCAGTATTTAAGAATGGCAACTGAGAATTTTAACAATGGATTAAATGAAACCGTGGAGACGCCTGTACTCACCAACGAGGCGAACGTGCAACAGGCTGACAATGTTCCTCCTTTGAACAACACCACTGAGCAGATGATGAACGATGGGATGTTTAGAAGCTTTTTGCAGTTCATGCAAAATCAGACGAGGGAGACTCGTCTTCAAAATATAGGAGGAAATGATAGCAATTCACGGTTTGTCACAGCCAAACAGTTCAAGGAGTTAGGACCACCAGAATTCTGGGGAAAGCCGGATCCGATTAAGGCAGAGACGTGGGTCAAGCAAATTACCAAGATATTCGATGTCTTGGGATGCACGGAGGAACAGAAAGTACCATTCGCCACCTTTATGTTTCGTAATGAGGCAGATTACTGGTGGGAATCTGTGAAGTGTACCCATCCAGCGCACTTAGCATGTCTTGGGAAACGTTTCAAAAACTGTTCAATGACAAGTACTTTCTTGAAAGTATTCGTCATATGAATGAAGTAGAGTTTATTAGACTGGAGCAGAATAACATGACGATGTCCCACTACGAGGCGAAGTTTGCAGAGTTGTCCAAGTTTGCACCTCATTTGGTGGAGAATGAGGAACATATGACGCGGATGTTTCTGAGAGATTTGAAACCCGTCATACGTCAATATCTCATTTTACATAAATTTTCTCTCTATTCAGATGTTATCAATAGGGCTCAATTATTAGAGCGAGATAACAAGTACGTTCAACCGAGGGACCACAACCAGGATCATATCAGTGATTGCAGTCATCAGAACAACAATAACCAACGGAGAAAGAAAAATATGGACAAGAGCGGCAACCACTATAGTGGTAATCATGGCCATTAGAATAGAAGAAGCGAGTCGGGAGGAGATTTTAAAAAGAGGAGATTCAACAATGACAATACGAAGACGTCAGCACCAGCAACAACTAGTTCCAAGGGAGGAGAACGACCACCGGTCATATGCTATAAGTGCGAAAAAGAAGGACATATCAGCCCAAACTGCCCAAAACAGTTTAAGGTATGTTATAATTATGGAAATAAAGGATATATCGCTCGAGATTGCACTGTAGCGAAACCAAGTCCAACGGGGATGGTGACTCAAAAGGCTGTCCCAGAAAAGTCAAAGTCAACGGTTCTTGGAAGAGCGTTTGTCGTGACTGGTCAACATGCGAGGAACCCAAACGAGGTGATCACGGGTAAGCTAATCATAAATTCATGCGATGGTTATACCTTACTAGATACCGGTGCTACCCATTCATTTATTTATCCTGCGTGTGCTCAACGTTTAAACTTGACTCCGTAGAAATTAGACTTTGATTTATCTGTGGAGACCCCGTTAGGAGAAACTTTCATCACATCCACTATTTATAAATCTTGTTTGATCCAAGTTGGCACCATCACATTACCTGTTGACCTTATTTCTTTAAAGATACTTGCTTTTGATGTGATTTTATGGATTGATTGATTAACTACTCATCATGCCAAGATTGATTGTTTACGTAAGGTTGTTAGTTTTCATATTCCTAAGCAACCTGTTATTCGAATTCAAGCAACCAAACCATTGAAGTCAAATACTTTCATATCAAGCCATAAAGTCATTCGTTTATTGAAAAAAGGATGTTAAGTTTTCTTAGCCCGTGTTATGGACTTGAACAAAATTATGTCAGATTTGAATGATATTTCTATTATTAGTAAATTTCCTGAAAAATTTTCTGGCCTACTCCCAGAGCGTGATATTGAATTATGTTTCGACTTTGAACCCGGTACAAAACCCATTTCTAAAATCTCATATCGAATGGCTCCTATTGAACTTCAGGAGTTAAAAACTCAACTATAGAAGTTGATAACCGAGCCGATATCTGGTGACTTCCTTTGTGGAATGCACCGTAGCCAGACTCTCCGTTGGGGACGCTATATTCGTGCGATAGTAAACTGATAGGTGTCATTGTGACGTGCTATCCAAGGTTGGGATATGAGTCACAGTTGAGAGCAACCTAAGTCGGTAATCGAAATACGTAGCTTTCTAGGCTAAGTTGGTTATTATCGGAGATTCGTTGAAGGATATTCTCGAATCGTTATTCCATTAACGCAGCTGACTCGTAGAGATATAAAATTAAAATGGAACAAGGAATGTAGGAAGAGCTTCGAAGAACTCAAGAGGAGACTCATTTCGGCACATGTTCTAACCATACCATCCTGAAAAAACGAACGTGGTAGCTGACGTATTGAGTAAAAGATCGTATACAAGTACGAGTGCGATATTGTCAAAGACCCATTTCATATAACTTACAAATGATAGATATAGAGTTAAAGACACTTGAGACTCACGTGATGATATACGAGTAGAACCGACTTTAATCGATAAAGTTAAAACCGTTCAAGCTACACACCGGAGCTGATGAATATGAAGAATGAGGTACAAGAAGTTGTTATTCCAAAAGCAAGAATTGGCGATGTGAGGAAAACTCAAACCTTCAATTTATTAGTCCATTTGAAATCCTCGATCGAATAGGAACTGTGGCCTATAGACTCGTTTTATCGCCAAGTATGACGCGTGTTTATAACGTTTTTCGCGTATCGATGTTACATAAATATGTGGATGACCCGAACCACATTATTGAGTTAGAATCAGATGAGATAACTGAAGATTTAACGTACAAGGAAGTACCAGTCAAGATCTAAAGGAGCATGTCCTACGCACAAAGGTTATACCATAAGTTAAGGTCTTATGAAGGAACTATGCTATTGAAGAAATGACCTGAGAGTTGGAATCATAAAGGAAAATGAGGTATTTTCACCTTTTCAAAACGCCAGGTACGTACGTCAATTTCGAGGACGAAATTTCATAAGGAGGGGAGATTGTAAGACCCCAATTTTTTTATATAATGGAATTTTCTCTATTTATTATTTTGAAATAATAAGGGTTGATTTGATTAATGTGGTTAGTTATGGGTAAAATGCGCAAATATCTCAAATAAGTAACTGGTTATAAAATATTCTTTATTATCGGGGAATATTCGTTTGGTCGTGGAATATTTTTACTGTCGAGGAATATTCATACGACGGCGCAGCCTTGTGTGGGCCCCATAATGAAAAGCGATTGGATGAAAAAAACGACAAGTATAAGTTGTTTATAAATAACGACATAGTTGTTACCGTTAATACTGTTGGAATACCCGGTGGTTAAAACACAGTAATACGCGTTGTTGCACAGTAGCACACGGTATTGCACCAATTATTGATTCTTACGTAAGAAGGCACTACTCAATAATTGTTACAGTAGTTACTGTTTAGTATTTTATTTTATTGATTCAATAATTACTGCGTTGATATTTTATATTACTGTTGTTCCAATAATTGTCACTACACAGTATTTTCCATTATCGAAACAATAAGTCATATTATCTGAATAATATTATTAAATAACATTATTGGCAATGTCTAAAAAGTTCTGTCTAAGGAGAGGTTTGGTCACCTAATTGCGCGCCAGTAAGGAGAAATCCTTATCGAAAAGCTCCCTCTTTCCTCGGAACTGCCTGGTTGTCAGTATTGTAATTCTGTAATATTATTTGTGAATAATTAATTATTGATTTATATGATGAGGAAAATATTTATTTTATGTGGATATAGATGGAGAAAATTTTTAAAGTGACAATTGTTGAAAATCGATATTTTATCTTTTTTGATAAAATAATATTTTATTATATTATTATAATATAATAATGATGATATTTTTACAATGAATGTGGGATATATGAGTATATGAGGAGGAAGAGTATTTTTGTTGCATTAAATGATTAAAACATGTTTTTCATGTTTGTGGACCCCATTTCTTGACTGAAATTTGATTATAGCCTGTAAAATCGACCGTTTACGAATTTCGGTCAATTTCTGTTTGGAATTTGGAAAAATATTCTCCTATAAAGTTGTAGAGAATAAAATTTCCTATGGAAAGGACATGAGGTTTGAATTTTTCTGATAAAAGGACTATTTATTATGAATTATTGAAGTTCCGAAGTTCCGAAATAATTGATTTTTGGAAGTTTTAATTATGTTTAATAAGAAAAGCGTTTTATTTGTTTTGTGGGCTACACTAACATGTGCATAATGAGCTGAGATCGGTTGTCTAAGGTGGGCTTGAAAATTATATATATATATATATATATATATATATATATATTATTATATTTTCTACTTTGGTGTTCTAAGCATTTTCCTATAAATAGGGTGTTTAGGTTAGAATTGAAAATCACACCAGAAACTGAAGTTTTCTCTCTATTTCTCTCTCTATATTATCGAGCGTATTCTTGTGAGTATTTTGATACTTTGAGTGTTGCTATACGGTGCAAGTTCTCTTCAACACTATATCCAGTATTCCAATCAGAAGTACTGTCTTTTTGAGGTAAGGTATGTTATTTTTTTATAAATAATATTATTTCTTTCAATATCATTATACCAGAATATTGGTAAGATTTTTCTTGTGAAATTCTTATCTTTTCATATCGAGGTTACTATTCACGAGTTACTATTCATGAGTTACTATTTATGAGTACTATTCACGAAACATGATGATTTTTCTTGTGGAAATTCTACCTTTTAGTGTCGGAGTTACTATTCACGTATACGACACTATTCACAAATACGACACTATTCACAAATACGACACTATTCATAGAAAAATTAAATTTTCTTTTTTGTGTCCAAGATTATCTGTTATGGTTTCTGTCTTTGATTGGATCTATGTTTTGATCTTTATTTTTGAATTCTGCTCCACAATAGTTTATTATGAAATATTTTTGAATATGGATAAATCAAAGTACGAATCCTTACTATTTGTTCTTTTGTCTCACTGGATTCGTTTTCTTTAAAATATATTTTTCATCATTCTCAGCCCTAAATGATGATATAACTAAATATCTTTGGTCTGTAGTGCAAAGATGAATGATTTCTTGATGAATATCTTTGGCCCGTAGTGCAAAGATGAACATGTGTTGAGATGAACATGACCGACTGATGAATATCTTTGGTCTATGGTGCAACGATGAATATTTGATTCCAGATATATGTTTATTGATGTTACAGGGATACAATGTTGACGATAGACTTTTAAATTCATATATAGAAGATAATAGATTTTATTCTCTATTTAACTCTTCTAATGAATTATTATTTTCGTTGCGAATATTGATCTGAAACTTGTTGTCTATTGTATTTTATCAGATTTTTTCCTGTTGAAGACTAACGATAATTTGTTATATGTTATCTTAGTCATAATATTCTTTACTGGGCTAATTGAGCTCACCCTTTTCTTTTTTTTCCATTTTTCTTCTCAGGAGGCGAGGATGTAGCGAGTACTAGTCGGGGTATGGAATGAAGGTTCTAAAAAGTCGTTTTAGTAGTCCTCACTATTTTTATAAAATAATGTATCAATAATTAATGAGGACTTATTTCAGTGTGGATATTGTCTAGATGACAATATTTGTATTTAAACTCACAGTTTTTATGTTGTATTACTAAAGTTGTAGTTGTTTTTGTACCATGTATTTGGCGACTCATAATGGGTGATGTATACCTATTTTGGGAGCGTCACATCTACCATATGTTCTAAATCTCTGATTTATTACTGACGAATACTATTGATAATTTAATTATCTTTAATCATGATATTCTTTACTGGGCTAGTTGTGCTCACCTTTTGCTTCACAATTTCTTTCAGGTAATAAGAGTGTAGCTGGGTCGAGCGGGGATAACAAGGGAATAGAACGATGGTCTGTAGCTGTTGAGGTTCCCTATAAAACAGTATAAAAATAATTTTATTAAAAATTTTAGATACGCGTGTCGTATTTTATACTTCATTTTAACCGTTGATTTTTGTGAACCGAATAAGGCGAGGTGAACCCAACTTTGGAAGGGAGTTTTTGCAACTATCATACAAGATGTCTAATGACAGACGATTTCGTGTTATCATAAGACAGGGTTGTGCACACACACTTGCTAATTATATCTATGAGCACTACTTATATAATTTTGGAGTTTGGTTGAAGTATAATTCTCAATTGAAGACGATGGAGATAATTATATGTCAAGAGAAGACTCACCATTGGAAAGAACATGATAGTAATTTTCTCATTTTTCTTTGGGGTCTATTAGGTCAACCAATGATAATTCTCGAGTCATATGATATCTATCATAACTTAGATGCATGGACTCCCATGTACGAAGGTTTTCTTGAGCATTTTCAAAGATTTTAATTTCTAAAACAGTTATTGACTGTACTTTTATGTAAAACACCATTGTAAGGTGTTGTGGTTGAGGCGCTATGAGAATTACATATATTTATATTAAAACTCACAGCTTATGTGTTGTTGTACTCTGCACGACAGTTCAACAGTTGTATAAATAAAGTTTTTATTTAATTTATGTAGTGTGATATCTGACGATTCAGAATGGGTCGTGTGAACCTATTTTGGGGGCGTCACACTGCCCGTGTAAAAATTAAGTTTATTTATATATTAAGCCACTCTGAAAGGTTAACTAACTTAATGGGATGTTTGTTTAGAGTTGGATATCTAAATTGGTCAGCCATTCAGTGCGTTTATTTTGAATAAAAATAATGATTGAATCAGTGAGAATTTTAGGTTGAATGATCAAGTGTAATTTTTTGGCTAAATGAATTTGAAGACCGTTGAATGAAGTATTTATATTTTATTTTTCTACAATATTAATTATTATATTAAATAATATTAAATAAATTTGTAATAATTTTGAAATTTTTTTAGGAGGGCAAAATAATTTAGAATTTTTTTAGAAGGATAAAATAATTTTTTTCATTCAAATTATTAAACATTCATAACTATTTTATTCAATTTTATTAAACACTGGCCGACTATTGATTTTCTTTTGTATTTTTATTTTTCTTTTTATTTTTACTTTTAATAAAAATATTTACCTGGTCAATTGAAAGAAACTAGAGAAAGGAAGAGCGAAATGACCCTCCTGTAGTCCTATAAAAGATTGAAACGCCAAGTAGAACCCGAAACAGTTCACAGTTCTCGTTCATCAGAAATCTGGTTACAAGGCAAAAATAGAACATCGCGCCTCGTGAGAATCTGTGAAGATTTTGCTGCAATTGCAATGGACCCTTCTATAATGAAGCTCCTCGAAGAAGACGAGGTCATTCTCTCCCCAACATATATACCAGCAATATATACATATTTATTGTTTCTGTATCTGAAAAGGAGAAATTTTTGGGTAGTAAAGATCGAATTTCTAATCGTTTGATGAATTTACAGGACGAAACCATGCATTCTGGAGCGGATGTTGAGGCATTCACAGCTGCCCTGAATCGGGATATTGAAGGCGATACTTCTGCATCTCAGCCTTCTGATTCAGATAGTGGTATAATTATTCTTCTGAGCTTCTTTTTTTATTTTTATTTTTTATTTATAAGAAATTTCTTTCTAGGATTATATTAAATTGGTTATATGGGTTGTTCCAGTTCATGCTAGAATGAATACCCTTTTTCTCTTAATGGCAAATTATGCCCTTTTAGCAATTTATGAGTATCGGGGTTAAGTGACTTAAAGTAGGAGGCTAATTTTTTTTAAAAGAAGAATTAGGAGTTAGAAAGGGCAGTTATTGATGAATTAATTGATTTTAGTATGCTATTCTAAATGAAAATTATCTATTGGGAAAAAGAGAATTGTTTCAAAGAGTACTTATTTGAAGGTAATGCATATTTATAATTTATGTTACCATGAGACTTGATCTTAACATGTGGGGTTGCTTTTTTTTTTGTTATCCCATTTTTCTCAAAGGATTACCTGATTGAGTTCTTTAATCCTGAAAGGCGAGAAGTTTTTTGTTTGTTGATGAATGAATTTAAACATTTAGTACCAAAAAATTGAGTAGTTAACATTCCAAAACAAAAGAAGTCTCCTCTGATTGAAGGTTTATTCCCAAGGGCAAATGAAGGTTTTATGATGTCTATGAAGAGAGCTAAGTAACCTCATTTTGAGTTCCATTGGCTATGGTTGCTTACTTGCTTGAGTTTTCAAATTACTCTGTCAATAGGCGATGACATCATCAAGGTTTTTTTGTTGGCAACACCACCAAAGAGTCCCAATCATAACCCTTGTAGTCATACCCTGACCACTCTTAAATACAGAAAAAAAAGGATAAAACTTGACACTAGAGCTTGAGTTCTTGGCATCAATTAAAATCTGGAAAAGTGTAATTGTCTTGCCTTCATATATTGTATCTTCTTATTTTGATATGTACCGGTTAGAACACTCTTAGTACTTGATGATATATACAACTTAATTTTATAGCAGTTTTATCTCAAGGAAGCAATCATACTTCAAGCCAGTTGTATCAACAGTGGCAAACGTCCAGCCACGATGAAAATGCTAGTTACCAAATTCAACAAGACGTGAAGGTCTCACAACAGGAAGATCAACATTCTTCTCTAATGGATCTAAAGCAACATGGATCTAGTTCTGAAAATCAGCTACAGAAGATTGAAAGCTCACAGGAACTGAATTGCCTTCCTTTGCAACATAAACAGTCTCAAGATAATTTTCCACAACAGCAGACCGAACAGAACAATCCTCATATATCCCAAACAATGAGTATACAAAATTCTGAAAAGGGTCCGACCGTTGGTCAAGAACCAGATAGAACACAAGATCCAAACAGCTTATCTCAGTACCTTAGGTCACAGAAGATGAATAATCAACAAGCAGGGGCAACAGGTCAGGCAAGTAATGCTTTGAAAAATAGCAAACAAGTTCCATTTGCAATGTTGCTACCGGTCATAGAACCCCTACTTGATAAAGACAGAGCCATGCAACTCAGGACACTCTATAATAGACTAAAAGTAAATCCAGGGTACCAATCTCTTTACATCCACTGTGCAATTCTGTTGTTATTTGTACTGACAATCTAGAAACTTTGCTATTTCAGAAAAATGAAATCTCCAAAGATGGATTTGTAAAGCACATGAGAGTTCTTGTGGGGGACCACATGCTCAAGGTGGCGGTTGTAAGGTTGCAAGAAAAAGTAAGGAGAAAAACGCTCCACAAAATATATTCTATTCTTCCCCAATTCGATGTCCCAGTTTCCTTTGCCTTTTTCACCCAAAACTTTGTCACATGTCAACCTAGTTTTTTACGCTTGCGATTCTACCCTTGTTTTGAAAAACAGTGAAATTTGGAGAGGTGTTAGTAGAGGGTAATTTTGGAACCCTAGGTAATTTCTACACCTTTCTCGGGTTCTTCCCCTTGGGGGCTTTTAGTAAATTAGTTACCTATAAAAAAACTTATACACCTTTCTTATTATTTTCTTCAAAGTTTGTGAATCCCATTGAGGACATCTAAATTGGGATGGAGGGAGTAGTAAATCTTAGATTACTGTAATGTTATTATGTGTTAATGACAAACTGAATTGCAGGCTCCTCGTAGCTCACAAGTTGGATCCAACCAAGTTGCGTCACATTCTCAGGTTTCAGCTCAACAACAACATATGAAAATGCCGGCTGTTAGTGCCAAACAGTTTACTGATTCTCAGTCATTCACACAACTTCATCAGAAGGGTCTCAACTCTCCCGTAGACCCATCTCGCATTCCCTCTTCAGCAGCACAAGTGTTGACTGATTCAAATAATACAACAATGGAAAATAATGCCCTTATACTGCGAGACATAAAGCAAGAAAGGGAGCGTCCCTTTCCAATACAGGGACTTAACAAGCAGCAACAACAACATTTGCACTTCCCCCCGGCGTCTTTTCCTACTTATGGAAGTACTGGAAATAATTATAACCCATATGCTGGAGCAAATATTAATAGCTCAGCACATTCTCTCAAACAACCTAATGATTCACAAATGAGGCAAGTTGCGGTTCATCCAAGCGTTGGCGCAACTCAGGCCATGAGTGTACCGAAGTTTGAGAAGCAGAACACTTTTAGTGAACCAAAGAGAGGGCAGAGTGGGACTTTTTCTCACTCGACAAATCATTCAACATTACAACAGAATTCAGTTCACTGGCAATCATCAACCAATAAAGAGCAGAATAATGGTGCTCTATCATCAGTACATTACGTGAAACAAGAACCAATTGATCAGGCAAATGAGCAACAACAGAAATCACAGTTGTCTTCTTCACAGGGAGTATCTTCTTTCTCTTCTGTACAGTTGGAGCAAGGAAATGCTGTTTCTGGGAGTTTAAGTGATGATTCTTTCGAGATGCAGCCATCTAGGATGGGGTTCTCAGCATCTACAAGTATAGTGCCGTCAACCTCAGTTCTATCATCTATGACGACCCATATGGACACTAGTACCTCGGTACTGTTCCTTGATCTCCTTTGCTATATTGATTAATCTATTGTGTGTTCCGGTGCATGTGGTCTTTGATTTATGCTGACTCTGTTGATAAAGATAACACAAAATTCTAAGAAAAATTAACTTTTTATCCATCTTAAGTGATCTCGGAACCTCTCTGTTCGTCTTGAGCGTATCTTCCTTGAACTTGATGGAGTAACATCTGGAACCGAAAAATAACTGAAACCGAGAATGTTGGTTTTCTAAAGTACTGCGCTGAAGCTAACCAAATCAGTCAGCTATATAGTTCTCAGTTGAACTGTGTGATTCAGCCGGTTTCAGCCAGTTTTCGTTGGACTTATTATGAATAAACATATAATCATCTCTTGTGATTTACAGTATTTTGGCCTACTGGGCACAAATTAATGATATCGCTTAAGAATTTCTTCAAATTAAACCAATAAACTTATGATTTAAGAGTCACCCAATAGCAAGAATATATAACAATTAGCAGACTAAAAAGAAGAAGTTGAAGAAATATCTGGATTTTTAGGTGAGAGATTAGATTTTATGAAAAAGATTGAAGAACTAACCTGATTTTTAGGGTTTCTATTCTTCATATTCTTTACCTAAGGTTTCAATTCTTCATCTTTTATGGATACGGGTGCGGGAATACGGGTGCGCAACATAGGGATACACGAGTTCTTCGATTTTTTAAAAATTGGAATTTGGGTGCAGTGGGATGCGACACATTTAATTATTAAATATAATTTATAATATAGTATACATATAATATAATAGTATAGCATATATATAATATAATATTACATTATTATTGTTCTAGTTGTATTTATATATGTATTTAACTAAACTACGGGGATTGATGTGTAAAATTATAGAAATAGGGGACTAAGAACTGCAATTTTTAAACTATAAGGGAATTGAGTGTAATTTTGTACAATAAATGAAAGAAAAAAAGGCATAAATCTTGTCCGTACTTGCATGTATATGGTTTACATCATATGAAGCACAAACCGATCGGAAGATGATGAGATGACTTCTCTGATCTTGCTTCCTAATTTTACTCCGATGGATAATCAAAAGAAAACCTAACAAAAAAGGGATATGACTACCGCCGCAGCACATGCGTATCCCCGCACACCGGCACTCGGCGCAGTTTGTCGTTGTTCAGTTGCATCCCTGCTTCTTAGTTGTACATACTGGACTCTCTTTCAATCTTCATTTCTAACTCCATTGGCTTTAAGAGAGAAAGCCACTCACTTTTTCTTACCTCCGGAAGAATAGGCAGGCCTTTTCTAGTTGGGAAGGAAAGAGCATACTTCAAGCAGCACCATCGTTTCAAATGCGTTGGATACCGCTTTTTGAGGAACATATTAGACACGAGAAAAATCTGAGCAAGTGAGCATATAAATGAGAATTAATAAAAAATATTTAGTCCCTCTCTAATAGCTTTTGGGAATGCGCTATTCTAAAATCATAATAGTCTCATCTAATGTTCTTTATTGTTTACTCGATCAGTCGAAGATAACATTGGTTGAGAGGAATTATTATTATTTCTTCTTTGGTAAAATGGAGATAAATGAGTAGGTTATTCAAAGACTTTTTTTGGTTTTGGGGTTTTGGGGTTTTGGGGGGGGGGGCAAATGAATGTGATGTGATAATGAAATTATTGACTTTTAAGTAGTTCAATAGATTGTATGTATACGGCGGGCCAATGTCGCTAGAGTAGATCCATTGTGAATGTTGGTATGGAAGTTTGGTGGCCGGTTATGATCCCATTATTAGCTTTTGGGGGCTAGTCTCACATTGGTTGTTTGGTATCTTGGTGTGGGTTGATATGGTCTCCCTTCCTAATAGCTTTCGGGAATGGGCTATTCTAAAATCGTAATAGTCTCATCTAATGTGCTTTATTGTTTACTTGATCAGTCGAAGATAACATTGGCTGAGAGGAATTATTATTATTTCGTCTTCGGTAAAATGGAGAGAAATGAGTAAATTATTCAGTGACTTTATTTTTTTGGAAATTGCTGACTTTTAAGTAGTTCAATAGATTGTATGTAGACTTAATCGAATGGAGGGCTACTTGACAATCTATAATAATCCTATAAAATATGTAGAATATTAACAAGCATAGTTGACACATAGAACACACTATTAGAAATATACAATAAATTTTTAGGAAATACTAGTTAACGTAGCAAAATGCGCCTTATGTGCGTTTAGTAAGCAATAACATGGCGGTTTCCTCCTTAAAATCCACTGTTTGTAATAATACGCTTAGAAACAACTCAATCACTTTTAACTAGTTTTAACTATAACATTTAACTAGTTTTAATTAGTTTTAACTATAACATTTAAGAAAGCTATTTCCAACATACCTAGTTCCGAAAACGTATTTCATACCAAGCAATTTGAGAAAACCTACCCCTACCGGCTACCATACTATATGCTACGCAAAGTGACGTTTTTCGTTCAATGTACCCTATCGAACCACGATCCAGGTAACATTGATTTGGAGCTGGTATAATATCATATAAGCTAGGTAAATCTAGTTCTCCTTATATCCTTCGACCTTCAGCAATCTTGGATGAAGGACACTTTGATGTTTCCTCAAGTAAAAGGCTGTTTTTGTCATAAAATTGACATAAATGTAGTTTATTCATGCAATCTACTTTTTGCCTTGCGATTACAATCCTACTTTGTTAAGGACATTGTGTTTGTAAGTAATCATTATACACTATTTCTATCTTAATAGTTAAGTTCCCGGTTAGCTTCTGCAACGTCTTCAATGGGACCTGGAAGTAATGCAAAAACACCCCTGAAAAGGCCTACTATTGGCCAGAAAAAACCGCTGGAGTCACTTGGCTCTTCACCACCAAGGTAATAGACTTTATTGTGCTCTACACAGCTTGAATATAAACTTGTATGGTCAGCACAGCTTTATTTTCTTCCACCTTTATATATACTTAATTAAATTTTGATATCTAACAGTAAAAAGCAAAAACTCTCTCTTTCGGATCAAAGCATTGAACAACTCAATGATGTCACTGCTGTCAGTGGAGTTAATCTCAGGGTATATAATTTCACAATCTCAGTTTTACCCACTTCCAAGATTTTTACTTTAAGCAATGTATGGACTTCAAGGAGTTGACTATTCGTGTTAATTTTTAAATAGGAAGAAGAAGAACAACTATTTTCTGGGCCTAAGGAAGACAGTCGAGTTTCAGAAGCATCCCGTAGGGTTGTGCAAGAAGAAGAAGAAAGGTTGATTTTGCAGAAAGTTCCACTACAGAAAAAATTGACAGAAATCAGTTAAGACTTATTTTGTGATATGGATCTCAAATCCTGGATGTATTTGTTTTTGGTTTTTGCAAGAGCTCTTGGAGGCTTATAACTTGACATTTTGGGGTTTGTATTGCTATGTGTTGCAGTGACAAAATGCGGGCTGAAGAGTATGAGCAATGACGTGGAACGATGCTTGTCACTGGTGAGGTTTTTGTTACTTTAGCTTCAGTTTAATATGTTTACACTTTTCTTATGCTACTGATTTTGATTTTCAGAGTGTGGAGGAACGATTGCGTGCACTGATAAGTAATTTGGTCAGACTGTCAAAACAGGTTATTGTTGTCTCTCCTTCATTTTTCTTTAAAGAACTAGAATTGAAAAATAAAAAATAAAAAATCAATTATAGTGGCTCATCTCACAAATGAATTTGTAGCGAGTTGATATTGAAAAGCCAAGACACCGAACTATTATCACCTCAGACGTTCGGCAACAAATCATAACAATGAACTGGAAAGCCAGGGAAGAATGGGATAAGAAACAGGGTGACTCAGAAAAAAACCCTAGTGTAAATGAAGTAAGTTTATTTTTCGTTCACTTTAATGGTCTAATGTGTCTTAGCTGGGATGTATGCCGTGGAGATCTATATGTTTGACACTGGTAACTGCAGCCAGAAGGTAATACTGGACTTGAGGGAGATAAGGAGAAGGATGACAATCGTGCAAGAACAGTGAAGGTATCAGTGATGATTGATTGACCAACAATATATTCATCCCTTGTTAAGAGGACAAAATTTATTATTGTTTCAATATTTCCTTGTATATTAAGGTAAACAAAGAGGAGGATGACAAGATGAGAACAACAGCTGCAAATGTGGCTGCACGAGCTGCTGTAGGAGGTGATGACATGCTGTCAAAGTGGCAATTAATGGCTGAGCAGGCCAGGCAGAAACGCGAAGGAGGGATTGATGCCACTTCTTCTCAGCCAGGAAAAGATGTGAGCTGCAAGCTTGTATCAACCTCTGTAAGAAATGCCAGGGACAATCAAGAAACTGATAAAAGGAGCCAATCAGCTACTGTTTCTACAGCTGGTAAGTACGATATTAATGATCATGATTCTAAATTCAAAGTCAGCATCATGTGCCACTACCATGGATACCAGTAAGGCTATAATACATTTTATGGAATGTTTTTGAGAACTAGCATTTAGTCATACCTAAGTGGAATTTGGGTTGAGGGTTATAAATGAATTGGGTCATTTAATTTTAATTGGTTGGATATGGAGAATTTTAAGTGGATATTTCTTTTGATTTTTTTATAAAACAAAATCACAAAATAACAAAGCTTATGCTGATTTTGGGTCAGATCAATGCAAGTTCGACTAGGACAATTGGTCAGATCGTGCCAACTAGTTTTCCCTTGCTCTTTTCAAAACATAAACCTTAAGCATCTAAAATGTTGAAAGCACAGAAAAACAAGAACAGATATATAAAGAGAATATATATATATATATATATATATATATATATATATACATATATATATATATATATACACGCGCACGCACACAGAAGTAAATAGTAAATATATATGTATCTTGATTGATGGCTTTGCTTATATTAATCTGGAAACAAAGCCTATTAGTATTTTATTTTTTCTGGTTTGAAGTTTCAATGAATTACAAATGTTGAAAGGATTTGCGTTGGAGATAGGTGAGAGAAACACAACAACCCTTTGCTTAGACTTAAGACTTAATTGTAACCCACGGGTTTATCGTTGTAATTACTAGTTTTATTGTTACCCATTTAACCTAGCCAATTACGACCTGCTAGGATAAGTGAGTTACCTTGTTGATTTTCAATTTGCCACCTCCACTTCCAAGTATACATAACTCTTGTAGCTCCCACCGTATACTCCATTCTAGAACTCTAGTCTTTTGTTATCTAGATCGAGGTTCGATGTGGTATATGAACGAAATCAAGAATGGAAAATGTCATTTTTTGTGGTAAGCATATGTTCCTTCAAATCACTTAATTAGTACGAATTATATTTTTCTGATAAACTAAGAATAGTTTTTTAAAAAAATATAGTAAATTTTTTTTGAGATATAGTTAAAACTGGTTGAGTTGTTTTTAAGCATAGTGTCACAACAAACACATTTTCAACAAGAGTACGCCATGTCATTGCTTACATGACACCCACAAGGCACTCATTTGGCTACACTAGTTCACATTTCCTAATAACTTAATTTACATATTAAGGTTTCTAAAAGACTGTTCTAACTTTATTAATGTGATTATTATACTTTGTAAATATCTTACATATTTAAGAGGATGATTCTAGATACTCTTTTTTTACCTTCCATTAGGTTTGATATTAGCCATTGTTTGCATAGTTGTTAAGACGCTAAGTCGAGGCAAGTCGGTGGCCGGCTGCTTACGTCGACTAAACGCCCGACTAGTCGTCCATAAAGCGATAGTTTATTTACAACGTGAATTTTATTCATAAAATATACACACATATATATGTATATACATATATATATATTTCAAATTCACAGATACACTAATGACTAAACATAAAAAATTAGTCAAGTATATTATATATACAAAGTATATACAATTAATATTACAGAACAAGTTATAAACTAAAACATATACTAAAACGAAAATACACATTAGATCAATAGATAAATTTAACTTCAATAGTAAAATAAAAAAAATTAAATTACTTGTTAAAATTTTAAAATTATAAGTTAAAATTATTATTGATTATATTAAATAATATTTAATTTTATGAATAATAAATTAAATATATTTTAATATAAGTAAGATGTTATATTATATTATTATAATAAAACAGAATACATAGCAAAAAAATATAATACTAATTTATTATGCTACTTAATTGAATTACTGATATAATATTAATATTAATTCATCATGTATATAATATACTATTAATATAAATTATGTGATGTAATTTACTGTATACATAATTTATTATACTTACTATTCCCTCCGTCCCTATTTAAATGACGTTTTAGAGTTTTTTATTTGTCCCTAATTAATTGACGTTTGTTCAAATTTAGGAGAATTAATGATAATTTTTTCAAAATTACCCCTCATTACTCTACCTATTTTTTTGGTACTTTAAACTCTTGTGCTATGATAAATTAATGAGTTAAGGGTATTATAGACAATTGAGTACTATATTTAATGCTTTCCAATCATTATCTTAATTCTTGTGTCCATCTCTAAAACGTCATTTAAATAGGGACGGAGAGAGTACCATTTAGTAGTAAACAACTAGTTTGGTAGTGGGTTACAACAAGTAAAAATTACCACCGTTGTTGTCGCAGCGATCATCTTCTCGGAAGAGGAGAACCAAACAAAGTCCAGTAATCACTCTGTATATCGTTAAATCAGAGCCAAATCAGACTAGAAGAACTGAAGAAAACGAGAAGACGAGAAGAAGATGATGAGAATAAGATGAACATACCTATATATCGTCAAGTTGTCGCCGTCTGAGTCGTCGGAGTCTCGTAGTTGGACTTGATAAATCGATTAGCAGGTTTTGTTTCTCCCTCTATGCTATTTCGAAGTTGGGATCGATAGATTAGGTTCAGTACTTCAGTCGAACTTTAGTCTTTTTTTACCCTGTTTAGCTTTGGTCGGACCACACCCGCTACGACCAGTCGTCCTAGTCGTCCAACTCGTTGTCTGGGCGCTCGCCTTTGGCCTCTCCCACCAAGTGGCCCAAGTCGACTTGACGCCTAGTCGTCGTCTAGTCGATGACTTGATAACCCTTATTGTTTGTACGACCCAATGACTATATAAGAGGATGCTCCTTATTTGAAAACTAGCTGGGTCCCGTGCCTCCGACACTGTATGGACAATATGATTTATCTCAAACTTTGAACGACCAAAATAATTTATTGAGTGAGCAGAAAATATAAAGTCATTTGTATTTTATTAAATTATTATTAGATTATTAGATAGATAGATGTATTTTATTATATAGATGTATGAACGGTGGGATTTATCTCAAACTTTGGACGGCACAGATGATTTATTGAGTGAGCGGGAAATTCAAAATCATTTGTATTTTATTAGATAGAATTATTAGATTATTAGATAGATAGATGTATTTTATTAGATAGATGTATGAACGGTGGGATTTATCTCAAATTTTGGACGGCCCAGATGATTTATTGAGTGAGCGGGAAATTCAAAATCATTTTTATTTTATTAGATAGATGTATGAACGGTGGGATTTATCTCAAACTTTGGACGGCCCAGATGATTTATTGAGTGAGCGGGAAATTCAAAATCATTTGTATTTTATTAGATAGATTATAAAATAAAGTTGTAAATGTATGTGCAATAGAAGGTTAAGTAGATAGGGTGAAAAAATTTCGAATTGCCACATTTGATGGTTTGGAACAGAAGTGTACCATATTTTGAAACGTTCATACCAAAATGCAATTTGATGCGTTTTCAGGTAACTATTACAATTCACAAACAAGTGCTCTAAAATTGATTCCAAAACACGATTATGAATCATTTTTACATCCTTCGTGAGTGTTTTCATAAAAAATTGGAAGACTGCATGACACTAGATCCAATTTTGGATACATGACGTCCTATTTTTCTACTATGAAATCTTCACTTTGACATCTGGTCCCTTAGAGCTGGGGTATTGGTTCAATCAACACAATTGGAAGTTAGAACAAGGGTAGAGGATCAATCCACAGAATTGGCCCTTGTTCAGAAATGAAGGCATGAACAATTATAAGATTATCGATTTGTAACTCAAGGAAAAGTACAAGTGATTTTACCAAATAAGGATTTTGAAAGTGGAAAATATCAAATAAGAAAATAATATAATTTTCAAGATGAGCTATAGATATTTGGCTTCTTTACTATATGTAAAATGCATGCTGGTGGACATATGTAAACAAATATCACTGGAAATTGTTAATTTGTGCTTCTCCTGGATGATCATCCTTAACCCAACTTGTGCTTGTAGGAGCAATAAGAAAATTTGGGAGGACGCAAGTCAGCATGTCTCAAATGGGGGTGCCCCGCAATGTCTCCATCAAAGACGTCATCGCTGTCCTAGAAAGGGAACCTCAAACATCAAAGTCTACATTAATATATCGCTTGTATGATAAAGTGCGTAGTGATGCTGTATCTGACTAATCGGAAGGAAGTTAATCAAAGATCCGGATCTTCAGTTCAACTTCAAGCATGAACCTACAGCGTCATCACCATTTATTAGTATCCTTCCGCTTCATTCTCTACACTATACAGCAGTTCGGAACGAATGAATTTGAATAAGGAACTTGACATTGTTGTAGCTTGTTATGTTGATGCAAATAGGTTCAGTATTCTAGATGCCTACTGTTCTACTATCTTGGAAATTGATATTTTTACATCACTTTTTGATATTTATACGTGGTATGACCGCATTAGCTAATAAAAATTTGACGCGTCAACAAATATGTGGGCTCTATGTGTGGAAATATCAAAATATGATGTGTAAATATCATTTTCCTATCAGCAAATGTTTACTAGATTATTAGTAAGTTGTTAGATTGGAAACACATTTATTTTTGTTTTCATCATATTAGGAGAAATGCTAACGAAATAGTCAAAATAATTAAGGTCTCTCATTCATTGCAGATATTGAAACAAAAAAAGTCCCATAGGCAAGGACCATAGCTAATAGATTTTGGGAGGACTTTTTACAAATTATTATTATTATTATTTATTTATTTATTTTGTAAGATTCTTCTCTTGTGCATGAAATTTGTTTATTGGGTAAAATACAGTAACACCCTCCCAGATAACCATAATAAAGCTCATCTCCTTATAAAGTGACATATTACTCTTATATGTTATCAAGTTTTAATTCCTAAATAATATATATATATATATATATATATATATATATATATATATATATATGTTTAATTATCCTTTTTAATACATTATATTTTAATTATGGTTTTATTTGTAATTAAGACTCATTCAAATTGTTGGTAACTTATATAAAAAAATTAATTTAGTTTAATTAGCACATATTTTTGGATAAGTGATACAAATATTTAAAATTTAAAATTAAATTATTAATGGAGTTGTTCTAATTAGAGTGATTGAGTATGTTGATAGTTTAATTTTTGGTGTTTAACGACAAAAAATATTATTTAAATTTTTAGTCTCATATTATGTTTTTTGGAGTTATTCTTGTTTGTTTTATGTTGTTGGTGAGTTTATAAAAATAGAGGAAAACTTAAGTTATACATTAAAATTACTAATTTATCCTTAAAATTTTGTGTTATAACATAAAGAGTATGACGGGGTTATAAAAGATTTGCTTTTGTTATTTTTTTTCCATTTATTTTTAAACAGAAAATTAGGCAAAAAAAAAGTAGCCAAAATGTTCATCTATTTATATATTTTTTCATATTAAAAAAATAAATAATATTATAATTAAATAAAAAACTTAGATTTTCGGCCCTTATTTTTTTGTTGCTTTTTCATCAATTTTAAAACTCAATCAGAGTAAACGCGCTAACTAAGCCCTTGTTGCTTAATGACAAACAAGCACACAATAAATCAGGTAGTAACATTGGACAAGAATACATTGTCGGTCCATGTCCAGGCCCAGATCCAGGCCCAAGAAAATACAAACAATTCAGACTAAGAGCCCAAACTAATAGCGGTAACAGTCGATCGTCGAGCGATACATATAAAAACAGACGATTTTTTTTCCCGATACAAAGTGAACTGAAAATTTGGTGGTTTGGCATCATCATATCATGTCACAAGCTCGAGTATACACAGATATCAATGTTCACCGCCCCAGAGAGTACTGGGATTACGAGTCTCTCGCCGTTCAATGGGGGTAATACAGTCCAAACATGAACCCTAGCTTTTCTTCTCCTTATAATTCCTATGTTGATTGTCATCTCTTGCTATATAGATAATTTCATTCGATTATTCTTCAGTTTTGTGTTATGAAGTGGTGGTTCCATTTTCTGTGTTTATTATTCTTTTTGGGGGTCTGGAGTTGTATCAATTGGAGTAGGAATCAGTAGATGAATTTGTACAAAAGATATATGAGCTTGTAGGGTTAAGGTGATTTGTTTATTTTTTTACGAGCAACAGCTAAGGTGAGTGGTAGTACAGTGAGAAAGTGAAACTGGTTAAGGTATCAAGCTTATATGGTCGTCATATATATTGTCCATATATTTTATTTGTTGCAACCTGCGATTAATCTTTTAAGCTGGATTATATGCTCCTTGGAGTTTGAAATGAGGTTGTATGAATTGTTATTATCTGCTCCAATGGCTATATTTACTTTACAAGTAAAAAGGGTGTTGTTTAGTGTCACATGAATTTAGGGACATAGGTAAATTTATGATCAGTAGCATTCAAGTTTCTCTTCTGAATATTGGACCAATATTTTTTTAATTTTCTTTACCTTTTTTGTTGTGTAAGGATACACCTTATTAATATGACATGGTCAAATCATTTGGATTGCTCAGGGAAGATCCTTAGAAGCAGATGTGTGAGATGTTAGAAATTAAATTAATGGAGGGAAGCTCATGTTTGTACTTGTAATCTGTTTTTATTTTTATTTTCCACTTGGATGATTAATTTGTCTCTTGCCAGAGTCGCATTAAATTTCAAGATTTGTGATGATGATATATCTTTGTGCAATATTTCTGACTTTCATGTGCTTATCTGTACTCAGTGATCAAGATGACTATGAAGTTGTTCGGAAAGTTGGAAGAGGAAAATACAGTGAAGTCTTTGAAGGAATAAATGTCACCAACAATGAAAAGTGCATCATCAAGATCCTTAAACCTGTCAAAAAGAAGAAGGTAATTTGAACATTTTCTTTGCCATTTAGGATCAGTTTGCACAGAGTCTACAGACTAATAACTTTGAGTCTCATTTTTTGACAATTTTTTAGCACCTTATTGATGAGGAAGCCGGTTATAAATGGAGAATTAATTTTTTTGGAAGTTCCTATCGTTAATAGTGCCAGAAGTGTGATTGTGAATGTCTGCAGTGCACTTATGTCCCTGCCCTCCTCCCCTCCTCCCCCTGCCCCATCTGTATATGGAATGGTTTACATACTGTGATGAGCTTCCTCATCTTTTACTGCTGTTTTCTTGGTACAGATAAAAAGGGAGATTAAAATACTTCAGAATCTTTGTGGAGGACAAAACATTGTGAAACTGCTTGATATTGTCAGAGATCAGCACTCAAAAACTCCTAGTTTGATTTTTGAATATGTCAACAGTACTGATTTCAAAGTCTTGTACCCCACTTTGGCAGATTATGATATTCGCTACTACATATATGAGCTTCTCAAGGTTTATTCTTAATCAGATCTTTAAGAGATTATTTGCTATTTGGCTGCAATTTTTTCCCTTTTTGTGTTGTTGGAGGCTTGCATTTGGTGATGGTGGGGTACTTATGTGTGAAGGTTGTCTTAAAGGAAATTCGACTATTATCTATTAGTTCGTTTAGTTAGGGTATATGCTATAACTTGCAGAAATAACTTCAAGGATTTTTTTAGCGATGATCCATAATGTCTGCATGTCATTGTAAATGTTACTTCTTATAGAAGAAATGTTTATTTATTGGAAAAACATAGAGAAGCTCAATTTAAGGTTGTATGATTTTGTTGAAATCACAAATTTGAAATTGTTCATTTTTTAACATGCTTACTTTCATGTTAAAGTGAGATTTGAAGCATGCCATACAGAATTAGTAAACTAGGAGTTGTATAATTGATTCGTTTTCTGGGGTTTCATCGCTCATTTGAACAATTGTATATTATAGGGTCAGGGTTGTTGGACCATTACCATCACACTTGTATACTACACTGGTATGGTTATCTTTAAATGATTGCATAGGATGCCCCATTGTATTTATTCGTTTGCTATGTTAGGGGTTTGGATGGGGTGGAATTTGATCCAATCTGTATTTCCATGAACCATGGTGGAACATAAATACAAGATGACGCGAATATGTAGACCCAAAAATTCTCTTAAAACGCCATACATTGATGTCTGGACATTTTTAATGAAAATTAAGTCCCTACATATATTTATTTAACTATTGATTTTTTTTACTTACAAAAATAGGAAAAGTATACAATTGTAACATCAGAATTCTAATTTATCAACTATGGTAATTAATTAGTAAACTACAAGTTACATGAGAGTACAGATGTACTTTGATGAACTGTATTATAAATTTGATTATGCTCACTAAGGTGTTCTCACAGGAGAAATCGCCAAATGGTAAACCTATTAATATGAAGTTTGAATCACAATTTTTTGTTTGATCTCAACCATGCTCGGGAAATCCTTTTTAATTCTTCTCTATCTTGACCGGGAAGAGGAGGGAGGCTCTTGTGGAAGCAGAGAAGCATTGGGAACCCCAATTTCTTTCTTTGGAGGAATATATTACTTTATACTTTTGAGTTTGACGAATTTTATGTTCTCTTATCTTCTTAAAAATGGGTTCTGTTGACCTTGAAAATCATTCATAATTATGTGGGATTATCTCCAGATGTTGATGAATGCATTTCAGTTGTCTCTGCATCTTTGTGCCAATATCTTCATTACCTATAGAATGTTGACTTTCTTGTCAAAAGGAACTGAAAAGGGATGTTCATATGTAAACTAATGCATGCTGATTGAGCCCTTTCTAAACCTGCAGGCACTAGATTACTGTCATTCGCAGGGTATAATGCACAGGGATGTCAAGCCTCACAATGTAATGATTGACCATGAGCTGCGTAAACTTCGGTTGATTGATTGGGGCCTTGCTGAGTTTTACCATCCTGGCAAAGAATACAATGTCCGCGTAGCCTCAAGGTATGTTACTAAAGACAAATAATAACTAATTCAGTTGGTGGTTTATCTTTTGTCTACCCCTTTTGTGAGAGTGACAGTAAATAAATGTGCTTTATACACACACACAAACACACACACATATATAATTTGTTTGAATGTTTATGCTTTCCTTTAGGAATGTTACTTGCAAAAACTAGATTATTAGTGGTCTGGGGACAAAAGGAGTTTGAGACATTGGGCATTGGGTTAAGATTGTAGCTTTGAGGAAATGTTGCCTTTGTACAGCTGTCATTTACTTTTACATTTATCATACCGAAAATCATTAAATGTTTGTAAATTCTTATCAGATACTTCAAGGGTCCTGAACTCCTTGTGGACTTGCAAGATTACGATTATTCTTTGGACATGTGGAGCTTGGGCTGTATGTTTGCAGGAATGGTGAGAGTTATGCTGGAATTCCCGGCTTTTTTATCTTGATGATGTTAGTAATTGGAGTTGTATTTTATTATGATCTACAGATTTTTCGAAAGGAACCATTCTTTTATGGTCATGACAACCATGATCAGCTTGTCAAAATTGCCAAGGTAATTATCAGTAGATTTGGTCCTTTTATTATAATTATTGTTATTACGACAAGTCAGTAAATGGTACGTTATTTGGTTGACTTTCACAAACAGTTGTACAGCTACTGTCCCATTCTACATCTCACTTTCAAAACAATGTAAGCAGCATGCATGTTGCTATATGTATAAATTTCAACATATGTATATATACATATATATATATATATACATGTCTATATGTGTAAATTTCAAAATTACATTTCAGATGCTAAGTAATTTTTCTGAAATAAAATCTATATTAGATATAAAATCTAAATGTGACACGTGTCATCCATGTGTCATAATTTCTGTGCCAAAAACACTTTATCACCATACACGTGGAATGGGACCGAGGAAGTACAATTTTCTCTCAACTCACGGGGTTCATTTTTAGCCTAACCCAACTATTTGGGTTAAAAGGCGTTGAGTTGACTGAAGTTGTTAAAATAAAAGGAATAAAGGCGAACGGGAATTAATTGTTTCTTCTTTGATGGTTCACCGGCTCTCACTCACTCTATTTTGATAATAACCTTTGTAATTACCTCATTTCAGTATTTCACCTGGGGATGTGAATAAAGGAATTTAGTTTGACCATACTTAATTACATATAGGACTTTTTGGTTTCAGAAACTTGCCATTAAATTGGAATCCTGTGGGGCCATTCTTTAAAGCTGTTTTTGGTTCTGATCTTTGCTATAACCATTAATTATAGGTCACTCTGCCCATATGTTGAGGCTGCATGGGTTGATTGGTCATTTTCCCCTAAAACCGTTGTCCCTACAATAGTATTTGATGTGACTCTAGAGAGTTTGACATCACAGACCTGATTTTGACTCCCTTAAAAGAAATTTTCACTTAACATAGAATCCTTGGTAACACTATTCATGTTCCCCATCATTTCCACTTTTGCTTCCTTTCATTTCATTCTCATTAGATGAAGGGAAGAGATTCATGCAAAATCCTTGTGGCCTATAATATTTTAACCAAGACAATTTTTATACTAATTTTTTTCTTGCTAAATGGTTTTTATACTAATTTTTGTACTCATATACTCTCTTCGTCCCATAATAAACGTTCTAATTTGACGTTCATGGTCAAATTGACCATTTTTAGAATTATTAATTAAAAATGTTTATATAGAATTTTCAAATTCCGAAACTTGACGCTAGTAGTAAATTCTCCGTAGTTTATTATGATCATAATCACTCCAAGTATATTTAGATTTTTTTAAGATTTATTAATTTAAAAAATGGTTGATTTGACCATGAAAATCAAAGTAGGACGTTTATTATGGGGCGGAGGGGAGGGAGTATATGGGATATGGCTGTTGTTTATCATATTTTGTTTGTTCTTTCGTTTTGACAACCATAGATTATATTTTTCTTTCTTGTTCTATATGTTTTGTATGGAATTTCTTTTTCAAGTTTGAACATTTGGGTATTAGGGGATTCACCGTGTTGAGCATCTCTTGTTGAACTTAAGATTTACGTGTGCGTACTTTGTCTTATAATATTGTATTTTTCCTTGAAAACCGGAATATTTCGTTGTGTGTCGAATTGATTTAGGGGTGTGATTCCCAAATATTTGTTTGAGTGGTACCCCGTCTTCATACCTGGTTGGGCAGTGGGTAGAAGTCTTGTATTGGCCATATTGTTTTTGATTGTGGATGATTAAAAAGAGAGTAATATGTTTCAGGGCCATTGCTTATAGATTTGCCTCAGAAAGCAAATAATTCTTTTGAGAGTGTCTTTTAACACTTTTTTGCTTTGAAGTTAACAACTTATAATCGAGAATTCCCCTGTACATACTTCATCCAAAACCTAGAGATATTAAATGTAAGGTTAGAGTTGCAAAGTGATTTCAGACTATCGACTTGAGGTTAGCTTCAATGTTTTCAGACCCAGAACGTCATCGAATCAGAAAAGTTATCAGGTGGATGGGTCAGGTTCAACCTTGAATCGTTATTGAACCGGTGGCGTCATAAATATATAAAAATGTATATTATTAGTAATTAAGAAAAATTTTAAAAATCTCATTTTTATGAACTACTACCTCCGTCCCACAATAAGTGATTTTTTAGGCTTAATATGTTTTCCCAAAATAAGTGATGTGTTAGAACTCCAATACAATTTTTACAATATTTTCTCATATATGCCCTTATGTATTCAATGGTATTTATTGCATCTTGCAATCACTACAATTAAATGACACTCATTAACTCTTCAACTTCAAAGAAAATATATTAAGGGTATTTTTGCCATTTTAGCTTGTGTATTGGTATGTGTGATTTAAGCTAAAAAATCACTTATTACGGGACGGAGGTAGTAAAACATAATAAAGTTGAGTTATAATATTACTAAAAGTGGTTAATTTAATACTTAAAAAATTTTGGTACAAAAAATACTAAAGAGAAGAAAAAAAGGGTTTATCGGGTCAACTTAACCGGTTCTACCGGTGGTCAATCTATTCAATCCGGGTTTTGACCCAACTGATTCAACCAGCCAAATCGAAGACATAGAACCAGTTCCTGGTTCAACTGGTTGAACTGGCCGGTCCAGTCCGGGTTTTAAAACAGTGGTTAGGTTAATCAGAAATCCTATATCCATGTCCGGACCGTTGAGATTTCAAACTGACTTCAACGGCAGAATGCCCAAAACTTCAATTGGTTTCTAGTTCTTCATTCAAACTTCCACTTAGACCGATCTTGTATTAAGTGTCAACATTATGTTGGTCTAGCATTGTGAGGGTGAGGGTGGGGGTGGAAGAATGACCATTGCTTATCTATCAGCTTGTATTATTCAAAGATCTATAGCTTAACGAAGGCTGCACTGGAACCTGCTTCAATATGAATAACAGGAGTGCAGAATTTTATATTTGCTTAGAAGTAGACCTCTTCCTTGTTGTCTCCATCTTTCTTTGTTTGAAATGAAGCTGGAATGTGTTTATTGGCACATAAGTAATTAAAATTCATCATTATTATATAACTTTATACTTATGTGACTTGTAATTTTCAAGGTTCTTGGGACTGATGAGTTGAATGCATATCTGAACAAATATCATCTAGAGCTAGATCCTCAACTTGATGCTCTCGTTGGAAGGTAAGTAATAGAAAGCATCATTTGTATGCAATATGTGATGCATATTCTTGTAAAATATTTCTTGTTTCAATCTTTCTAAACGAAAGGCTGCAGATATGCCCAATAGTGACTTTGATACCATACCAGCTACAAATTTCTTCTTGTTTTCTTTACGGATCATTTCTTGTCCGCCTGTATTCGACTCCTTTTCTTATCTTCAATTAAATCTTCTTCTTTTATATAAAGAATATGTCATCTACAAGTTTATTTGTGTGCATTACCAATAGTTTTTTTTATAATATTTATGTTTAGTTTTTTAATTTAAAAATGAATAGGAGAACAATGGATCCTCTACTAGATGCTCTTTCATAATTTTTTAATATCTGTTTTTCTGAAACTTTTTTATTCAATGAAAATGAAAAGAAAATTGGCCTCTTTCACTGCATATAGTATCCACTCTTTTAAATGTTCTACAGGCACAGCAGGAAGCCCTGGTCTAGATTTATTAATGCAGACAATCAGCATCTAGTTTCCCCTGAGGTTAGTTACTGTCTTTTAAACTGTTTCACATTACATAAATTAAGAGCTAGGATTAAAAATGGTAATACTCCGTCCGCTAGTTGAACTAGCAGGCGCATAAATCATAATTTTCAGACAGATTTGACCCTCCTGCTGGTCCTGCTGCTTAACGCGCTTTGGCTTTGTTTTAGTCCATCAATCCGCTAGTTCAACTAAGCAACCACCATTAATAACTTTCTCTCTGATCCATCTCCTACTTTTCTGTCTCTCCTTACTTCACCAACCTCTCTCCTCCACTGCAAACATCAACAAAGCAGACATCTTTTCATCACATCTAATCTCTCAACCCAAACCCGCAATCAATAATTCTAAGGCTGATTTGATCTTACCCATTTCGAGAAATTTGCCATTGAATGCTGGGTTGTGGTTTGAAATAGAGAATTCTACGGATGTGTCCAAAGAGTTTAAAATCCCCCAAAATGCATATAAGGCTGTGTTGGAGGCCAGGTGTATGTTTCACCTCACGAAAACGATGAATTTTGGTATACGAATTATCCAAATGAGTACATTGCTGAAAATAACCTTACTGATGTGCCAGAGAATGGACCATTTAGGGAGGTTGTAGTTAGTTTAGATGGTGATGTAGTTGGTGTAGTTTACCGGAGGAATTAATCCCCTTTTATGGAGGCCCATTTCAGCGATTGGGTCATTTGATCTCCCTTCTTATGATATCGAAATAACTCCTCGTTGGGGACATTATTAGATGGGAAGACGCATGCGTTTGCCTATTTGATCTCCCTTCTTATGATATTGAGATAACTCCCTTTAGGGTTAAGCAGCAGGACCAGCAGGAGGGTCAAATATGTCCGAAAATTATGATTTATGTGTCCGCTAGTTCAACTAGCGGACGACGTATTAACATTTTTAATCACAACCCTTAATTTATGTAATGTGTGGTGGAGATGTTATTTGCCCAATTTTCACATTTCCCATATATATATATATATATATATATATATATATATATATATATCGGTTGAAAATCTCTGTGACTGGCAGGCTATTGAATTTCTCGATAAGCTTCTTCGTTATGATCATCAAGATAGACTTGCAGCAAAAGAAGCAATGGTAACCCTTGATGCCTGTGCTTCCATTATCTATTTTCCTTATTAAAGTTATATTCACCTGTAGATGGCGTTCGTTATTTTATTTGATGATTACTCTAGTTTTACATATTTGTATAAGATCCTTCCTCGTGTGTTAAAGTATGTGACTTAATGTAGTGGCCATGTTTTAATTTGAACTGAAAATTAAATCTACACAATCAAGTAACTGAAAAATGTTTGGGCACTTCCAATTACTTTTGTACAGTGTCAGGTCAGTTTCGATCTTTCTCCATAAGAAGTTTGTTGGAGGATGTTCTTGGCTTTGAAAACCGTAATCTTTATCCTCAAATTGTATTCTCCTAAGTTTGGGGGTAACAGTAACCCTCTGAAATTAGCACTTCATTAGTTTCTCAGAAGATTACACAGATTGAGCCAACAAGCTCTTTAATGATTGCCATTGAGCAGTTCCACACAGACTAAAATCTTGATATTTGCTAGAAATGTAGTAGTGATGGTATGATAGTAGTACTCAATCTACCTAAAATATAAGTTATGTCACATTATAGACAGAATATAAATGTACTTTTAATTTTGAAACAAACTAAAAAAAAAATATTGTTTCTCTAATTTTGAAATGGAGTGTTAAAGTTTGGTAACTTAGTCTAGGGGTTGTAAACAAATATTTTCGGATGCGGATACAGTTATATCCATATCTGAAAATAAATTCTAATATCAGTATTCGTATCCGACGGATAATATTTGAATACAGATATTATCCGTATCCGTTTGTTATAATATAATATGGGTAATATGTCAAATATCCGTAAATCTGTATCCATATTTGTATTTGCATATGTTCAAAATTAAAATTTAAAAGTTTCTATATTTTTTTAATTGTTGCACAATGTTAAATTAATAACCAAAAAAATATTCACTTAATCAACTAATAATTAGAAATAATACATAGATTAACCAAATAAAATAATAAAGCTAGAAATAATATCCATATGAAACTATTTTTTATATCATATATCATAAAATAGCCATAAAAGATGTCTAAAAAATTGATAATATTTTCCTATATTATATATCAATATTAAATGACAGATTTATGCATGTATATGTATGCTCAGAACTGATTAGGTCATCAAAAACGGACCATTTTTTATTTTTCTTAAACAACTAAAAAAAATACTTAATATTTTATGGAACTAAATTTTTTCCATAATACAATATTTTGGGTGTGATTTGTATACATATACAAAAAAATGTATGTACAGTCTGCACAGACTGTACATACATGTTTTGTTATATGTATCCAAATTACACCCAAAACACTGTATTATGTAAAAATTCAAGTTTCATAATTTTTTTTATTTTTTTTAAAAAAAAAAGCAAAAAAAAAAAGTTTCGGATTTTGGTCCGGTCCGGGAGTCCGGACCTGATCCGGCCTCTATGTATGCATATGTATATATGTGCATATAGTTAGCTATATATATATATATATTACGGATACAAATATGCATATATTATGCTTTTAACGAATACGGATAATATCCTCTTTGACGTGAATACGGATACGAATTTTCGGAGCGAATGTCGGATATTTCGAACTTCATTTACAGCCCTAACTTAGTTTGTTTATTTTCATTTTTATTTATTCAAAGTTACTTAACGATGGATTATTTGATTTGTTTGTATTATTGGCTGAAAACTTTTGGTTAATTTTGTTATTTTTGTGGGATATTTATATTAAGTTGATTAAATGTATTGTCATTTAGTTTGTAATATTTTTTATAATTTTATAATAGTTAAAAGTTTGTCCACCCATAATTGAATTCCGAAATCCGTCACTGGGCTCTTGCTATGGCAACATTAGCCACTAAACTAAATACTTCCAGCCAACTTTATCTGCTTATAAAGCATCATCCTTTATTCTCAATCTCTTCCCCCTCCCTTTTCTTCCTCTCTATTTATTTTCAGTTTTTATAAAGCTGTTGTAAAACTACTCGTTTCAAGTTCAAAATAAAATATAAAATAGACACCATTTTATGTTTGTAATGCCTGGTCTATATTGCGACTTTTCTGAATTATCCACTGTTTAGCTCAAGGCAGAGCCGGCCCTGGGCCAGGTCTACTGGGGCAACCGCCAAGGGCCTAAAGGTGTAGAGGGCCCAATTTTTTAAAAAAATGATGTATATATGTATATAAAAAAATAAAAAATTAATTATAAAATATAATATAAAACCAATCAATAAATATGGAGAATCAAAATAGATTCTTAGCCACAAAAAGAAGAGAAAACCTTCGATCCTCTCAGTTCATAAGGCAACAAAAAATAATTTCCTGATGATTTTTCTCTTTTCCAACAAAGTTGAAAAATAAATCATCCACTAGCTAGACCAATGTCTTTCTTTGAAGATAATTTTTTTTAAAGATACATAAAGAATCTAGATAAGTAAGTTTTATAAATTGTAATATATATTTTTGTTAACTTTTTCTTATTTATTATTTGATTTAACAAAAAACTTGGCTGGGATTCTTGTTCTTCATTTTTAATGCAATGTTTACAATTCGGGGTACTCTTTTTCCTTCGTTTAGGGTTTTGTCCTATTAAATTTTTTCCAAACAAGTTTTTTAACGAGGCCCCAAGGTGTTCTTACTTATCTTTTGTAAATTCTTAGAATTTTAATAAAATTTAATTAGTTGATAATTTATTTATTTTTCTTGTTTTATTTATATAAAGGGGCACACTTGAATTTTTTTGCCTCGGGCCTTACAAAAATTAGGACAGGCTCTGGCTCAAGGTTATAGAGGCTAGTTTCTAAAGAAAATGTTTTCCCCTTTCCCTTGACAGAACATCTTGCACATTTGTATTTGAATGATAAATTGTTCTTGTTCATCACAATTGTTTCTTCTTCAGGCGCATCCATACTTCATGCAAGTTAGAGCTGCCGAAAATAGCAGAATGCGAACACAATAACCTTGAGCTCTCTTGGTGTCCATATATGTAGCTGTGAACTGCATCTTGACTTATCCTGCATGATTACCATTTGTTAAAGCCAGTTTGGGGAATTAGATTCTATGAATTGATGGCATCCTTTACTGCCTCTTCTTTCCTTGAGATTGTATATTCATACACTTATGGTACGACTTCTCTGAATGCAGACTGTCAAAAGTGTTCCTTTCACTCTGTTACTGAAAGTGGAAATCTGCAATGCATCTACTATGTATTTATGCATAACAGGCTTTTCCTCGACCAAGAACAAACGGTGAGACACCTTCTAAAACAGCAATATACTATAATGAATTTGTGCGCTGTTTGTTTGCAAAAATAATAGATGGAATTTACCCTTTTATTTAATTTTGCGGATTCCGAAGTGGATATGTGGTATTATGTAGGAGTAGATGATAACAAAAAGCATTTGCATTTGCTATTTTCTGTTCTTTAGATCCCAAATATCCCGGGATGAAATGCTGTTCCTTAAGAAACCTTTTAGCCTTGAAACCCTTACTTTTTAAGAAGGGAACCAGGCAAGGTATAAATTTACCATGTTTCTTTAGTTGAAAGAACTTGATTTAACTTTCAGGAGTCTCTAATAGCTAGTAGACCTGACCTGACAATTTAGGTTGAAAATTATATAGTTAACTAAAATCATTTCGATTGTTTAGTTCTGGATCTATATTATTAATTACAAATATGGGTTGGAATTAGTTTAACTAGTTTTGATCCAAATTCTATAATACTGATTCTGAAATATGAAAACTTTGATCTATTTGTGTAGATACATCACACTTGTGAATTCATTATATATACTTTCACTACAGACATCAATTCATCAACATTTTATTTAGGGTAATTAAATTCTCTTAAAAAATAATATTTACTAATTATGTACACACTCCAAAAAAATTAATATTTAGTTAATCTAATATAATATTTAGCATATTATTATCAATGTTTTATTAATCTATTTTAGAGATAATTAATTAAAGGAAGATGAGAATTGGAAAGAGTACATAAATCTCGAATAAAATAAAATATGGGTTGACTTGTATTAAAATTATAATCATTTGGGTTCAACCTATACAAATCATATTAAAAATGGATAATATGATTTTAGTTCAAATTTGGACCCATAACCATTTTATGTAAACCAAATCTATATTTTGCCATGTCTAATAGATAGAAAGCCATTTTTATTAGGCTTACAAATTTTCTCTCCGTCTTATCATTTTCACGATCCCTCCAAAAATCTTTTAACAATTCCATATTATCATCAAGCAAAAGTTCAAATGATTTAATAATTTGACAGAAATGGAAATTGAAACAAAAGTAATTTGAGAAGATTTCTTCAGGAAAAACCCTCTATTCCTCTTCAACAAATTCAAATGACACCTCAATAACTATTAAAAAAAAGATGATAAGGACAATTGGAGTAGAAATAAGAGAAGACTTGCACTTAATTAGCTTCTTTATTTGGGAAGATGGAAAGACCTGGTTTCTTGAAAATAATGAGCCTGATTTCTTGAAAATGATCAGCCAATCCCAGTTATCTACCTCTCTTTATTTATTCTTAATGGAACTATATAGAATGAGACATGATTTTAGAACAGCACACAAAACTAAACACAGTAAAAACAGTAGTATTTAGAGTTGATGAAAGAAAAGATATTATAGACATATTCCACAAACACATTTAAGGCAAGTAGCAACAGTTGGAACATCACTCCAGTAACACACTGGAAAAGCTTCAAACTTAATCACATACACAAATTTAAGACAAAGTTGAAACCCATCCTTAAAGTTGATCCACAGCTTCCCATCATTTCTTAAGATGAGGAAAACATGTTTCAACGTCCGATTTGGGGTGCTTTGCTTCGGCATGCTCCCTGCACTTCACTTCGGAAGTGGTGCATATGAATGTCTGCATGCACACCTTGCACTGCAATAAACACCGAACACGGATGAGAAAGCAGCAACCAGAGGAAAATGTCATTATAGCTTATATCAGATAAAATTGTTTTATGGTAGCAAAAGTTGCCATTTATTAACAGCAAACTGAACAGCAAGTTTCACTATTTCACATTCTATAATTCAGTGACATGCATCCAAGTAGCTATATATTTAGTAGAATGAGGTAACTCATTTTGTAATTCCACACTGGAAAATGATCTTGCCATCATCAGCTAACATTTTTCTTTATAATTTTTGAAATCTAATTAGGTAAATAAGACGCCTGAATGTAGAGCAATAGAGGAAGTTAAAATTCTTTTGTACTTGATTTATTTCCCCCTTCAAATTGAACAAGTGAAAAATATAAAAACAATAACAACATATCCGACTAAACAAAGAAATGTGGTTGAATAACCAAAACACCATCAGGCATCAGTATAACTCTATCGAAATTGGAATGGCATGAAGAATTCCAAAACACATCATTTAAATTACGATGGCCAGATTATCATTTTGTACTTCAACTTAGGATTATCGATCAGAAAGAGTCCAAAATATTAAAAAAAAAGTTTGTTCCACGAAAAGAGTATCTTTTTATTAATATGGATGATAATATAAAATGGAATAATGTTATAACACCACCATTTCATTACCATGTCTCCACAAATAAGCTAAATAATCATTGTATTTAGGGATAAACATGGGAAAAAAAATCCTTTCTGCAAATTTTGAAATGGGACTCTTTGGTGGAAGAGACGAGTATAAAGTAGGAAGAAAAACACAAACTGCTACATGTGTAAGCCTCATGAACTCTAGAATAACAGTGTCAAATCAATATGTTAGGAGAATTGATCAGATTTTTCAACTTCGTTAAATACTCTTTCTAAATGTTCATAATTACTATAAATACTGTTAGAAAACATTATATTAGGTAATTCAAGTCACTCCAAGCCTTTGTTATCTTACATTATACCACAAGCTGACAAGTAACTAGTTGCAAATGTAATGGAGAATATAAATTGTGAATTTCATAGTTATAAAATCTAACAAGTTGAAATCAGATGATAATCTAAAAAAATATGCTTATACTTCACAGATCATAATTATTTTAAAAAATAGATATCAAATTAATTATATATAGAAAAAAACTTAAAAATCCAACCAACCTGAATTGACATGGCTTTCTTGTTGGTTTCAAGCTGACTTCCTGCATATAGATCGGATCAAATCTGATTAAAAATCATCATAATCCAGCTAAATAGATCGATTGACTACAAGAAGAAATGAGGATAAAATTGTGCCTTAAGGGAGAGAGAAAAATAGAATAAAATTATACCTTTGGAGGCCCTATTTTTCTCCAGGTTCTTCTCTCGAGCCATCTTCGCCTTCTGGCCGTTGCCTCCCCCCATGGCTGCTGTTGCTGCTTCGAGGATTCAGAAACCCTAGCTTTTCTTTGATTTTCTGCCTTCTGGGGCTTTCTCTTTTGTATATATATCGTTATATAGCGATGAAGGAAAGAATATACGGGAAATGAATTAAAATAAGAGTCATGATAAATTTATGATCGACTCATAATTTTGAAATTTATTAATATATAAAATTAATAAAAATAATTATTATATATATATATTATTTTAAAAATTGTTGTTAATATTTATTCATGTTAAAATTATAAAAGAATTGAGTCTAACTAACTATTGAGTTATTTAAATTTGGTTTATAAAATTTATCAAATTTAAAATAAAATTTGATCGAGATTCGTTTGGCTATCTAGTCAGCACGATTTCGAATCGACTCCGAACGATTTAAACTTTTTAATCGAATATAATCCGAATATTAATAAAAAAATATAATTTAAAAGACAAAATAATGTATAGAATTTTAAAATTTGCACATATTTAAATAGTTTATATTTGGAGCATAGTTTGAATTTAATTTTTAATCGAGCGAGTATTAATCAAATTTGAACTTTTTAAATTCATTTCACAACTTTACATGTAATTAACAGTCAAATAATCAACGTAAACTTTCACTATATATCATAATTAATATCTCATATTTTTAAAAAATAATTAAATATTAATAATAGTTTCATTAGACTCGTGGGGAGAGAGAATATAAGATAGACCCTATACAAGGAAGCCCACAGGAAACAATATTCACTATTTTATTTTATGTTTTTTTAACAAAGTATCTGTTTATAATATTCAGTGGCGGATCTAGTAAGGGGCAATATAGACAGTGACCCTGTTGGAATTTTTTTATATAATTATAAGGGTAGGACAAATATATAAATTAATAAATTTAAGAGGATAAATTAATGGAAGAGTTAAATTTGGAGGGGCAAAAAATTATAAACTAATTCTAAATACAAGTAAAACTTATTTGAAACCTATAAAAAGATACTAAAATTAGTTTATACTTTGAAATTAATTCATGATTTTGTTTGAATATAGAAATAAAATTTGGTTTGAGACTTTGAATATTTGGAAAATCATTCAAATTGAACTATGACAAATAACCGAAATAAGTTTCTAAATTGTATCTAAATTATTTTTTATTTGAAATTCTTTTTTTAGTTTAAATTATGAATATTTATTATAATTACTTAATATTATAATTAGTTCAATTTTTTTATTTAATTTAAACAAAAATAATTAATTAAAATCCCTCCTGTTTGGCAAAATTTCTATATCCACCCCTGATAACATTTACTCAATTTTTTTTGCAAGTTGTTTTAACTGTAAATCAAATAATATCATAATTATAAGGAAAAATTTATTCATATGAACAAAACATTTATTTCTCATGAAGTTTTAAATATCTATTATCCTTGAATTAGTTAAAAAACACAAAATAAACATGCCCCTGAAAACTTGAAAGTCTTACAAAAAAGAAAACTTAAAAACTCATATTAACTAACAGGAAACTCAATTATAGTTGTCAATAAATAGGAATGTTTTTTTTTGAAAATTTATTGATGAAACATTATTTGGAATAGCTCTTACAAAAACACCAAAATTAATTACTAAGATATATTTTTGAAATTTACTGCACAAAAAATACAACAATTGTGAAACCCAAGATTTTATGAATAAAGAATTAATTTTCTCGAAATAATTTTTTTTATATGGTGTGAATTTGAGATAATGTTATAGTTGTGGGTAATATTTATAAATTTTGCAAAGTATGCAAGTTGTCATATTATATTCAATTGGTCGGAGAATATTCGTTTTAAACAGGAAATATTCGTACGACGGCACAATCATTAGTGGACCCCACAACGGAATTATTGTCGGATTGAGAAAACGACAAAAATATTTTATTAAAAATAACGGCGGAAGTTTTACCGTTGATACTGTTGAACTACTCGGTAGTAAAAGTACAGTAATACGCGTTGTTACATAGTAGCACACGGTATTGATTATTGATATTTATGTGAGAAGTCACTCAATTTTGTTCAATTATTACTACAATAGTTGCTGCATAGTATCTCACATTATTTGATTCAATTATTGTTGATTTAGAAGTTTTGTTTTATTCATGTAATAAAATAGAAACAACTTTTTATATAAAACAGAATACTTTATTAAAGTTATCCTATAAATAGAATATATTATATTCTATTATGTATAGTGTATACCGATCTAATGATGTGGATTATTAGTGCAGGGATAATTTAATGATGTCGATTATTTATTGAGCTGAGTCTCAGCGATAAAAGTTATGAAAATTTTTTAAATCATAAAAGATAATAGATTATATTATCTACTTGACTCTTTTAATGGATTGCTTGTTCCGCTGCAGTTAAACTTGATGTCTATTATATTTTATCAGTTTAACATTGTTGGAGGCTAGTGATAATTTATTCTGCATTATCTTAGTCATAATATTTTTTACTGGGCTAGTTGAGCTCACCCTTTCTTTCATTGTTCTCTTCAGGAAATGAGAATATAGATGGGACGAGTCGGGGAACGGAGTGATGGTCCAGATGATAACATTAGTAGTCCTCACTATTTTGTGAAATAGTGTGATAATAATTGTAATGAGGACTCCTTTTGAGTTTGTATAATCTCTAGTAGACAATAATTGTATTCAAACTCACAGTTTATGTTTTGTCGTATTATACACGACAGTTGTATTATTAAGTTGTATTTGAATTCTGTACCATGTATCTGGCGACCCAAGATGGGTGATGTTTACCTATTTTTGGGGGCGTCACAACAATTATATAGAAAATGCAATGATATTATTAAAAAATACAACTTCACAACAGGGTAAAGATGCACAAAAGTTTCGAGGCCTACCAGTCTGGTCAAAGTCTGACCTGGTCAAGACTTGGTCCGGAAGACTTGAAAAGGTCGCTATTTTTAAACAAATATATGGTCTAGTCTGATCTGGTCTGGCCTACAAAAAAGCCTGGCCTTACATGTTTTTTATCTAATTATTTGTAATTTTTGAACTTTAAAGTTATATTTATTCATTAATAAAGTATAAATTTTTACTTATTCATTATTGTAATTTATAAATTATAATACATTAGTTTTAATTAATACATCAATAAAGTTTAAAGTTTTAATCATTCATTCTTGATTTTTTGTAGATACATTTAATTAATATATATCTTCAATAAATAGAACTAGTTAGTATATTTAATATTAATAATAAGTTACTTAGTTGATTAAATATTAATAATAAGTTAGTTTTTTGTAAACACTAAATTACTAATATTTAACAATTAATTTTTATTAATATTCCTTACTATTTTTAATGTCAAATATTAACGTTAATTAATACATCAATAAACTAACTTTTAATATTAAATATTAATAATAAATTAATTTCTTGTAAATACTCAAGATTTTCATTAATTTATATTTTTAATATTTTATATTTAACATAAAAAAAATTAGACCAGCCCAAGGCCTTGGACTCTGTCTGACTGGCTAGGCCTGACCTAACCTGGTCAAAGCTCAAAGCCTAGCAGTAGACTCACACCAGGTCAACCTATTGTGCATGCCTACAATACGATAGGTAAGACTGAAACTGAAGTAAATGTTCATCGCTCAAGAGGCATCAAAAGAAGCTCGAGCTCATGACCTAGACGAATATCATGTGCCAATGAACCAACTCTTATGGTACAATCTCAACACTTGGGCTTTAGGACAAATGTGGATTAAATAGTTTTGTTAATTGTTAGGAAATTAATATTTTTATATATTAAAATAATATTTCTATACGAATCTCTCTTGTATTAAAAGTGAGATTTATTTATTATTCATGTGAAAATATTAATTTTTTATCTGAAAATATAAGTTGAGTATAGTTAGGTCTGTGTGTAGACAATAAAATACATAAAGTTGGAGGTCAGTCGGAGACGGAAGTGGTTAGTATGAAGTTTATTTTTGGGTAAGTTGATCAATTGGCCAATAGATTGTTGACATACAGACAAAATTATGTGTGTCAATATTCTATTGGTCAATTGATAAACTTACCAAATGTGGTGGATATTCAAGTCTTTCACATACATCATAAATAAACATAAATGGTGGGCCATGTTAACCGTCAAAATACTACTCCCATAAATATGGACTAGTATTATTATGATCATCAATCGTGGCCAATTAAATGCCACAGGGAACTAAAGGTCCTACACTAATGGGTTGGGAGTTGGTAGCTCTGGTATTAAATTCTTTATTAAAATTATGCACAATAATTAAAAAAATAATTATATAATATTAAATATAATATCAATTATCTATAATAATTCTAATACTTATCTCATATTCTTTCTCTTATATGTAATATTTCCCATGAGTGATAAAACGACAAATAATTTAAAATAAATAAAAGGAAATTAATATTTTTACAAGACTTTTTTATATTTTCATATGAAAGTGTCGCTATATATGTATAGTGACGGTAAAAATCGTAGCTCATGTGAAAATATCAAAAAATTATATAAAAATATTAATTTTCTAAATAAAATAATTTAAAATGTAAATGAAGAGAGTAATTAGTAACTACATTTATTCGTACTTTCTGTACCGATATTAATATATTAACGAGTTGAATTTTTAAAGTCTTGTAGATAGTTGGCAGTTGGATGCTATGATAATAAATTACAGTCGTACTCGCAATAAATACTAATAATCCACCATGAGTTTTTCATTAAAAAGATGACTATTAAGTTATTTAAATTTAGAGTTTTATTATGAATTAAATTTATAATTGTAGTAAATTGATAAGAATTATAAAATGACCTCACTCGGGGACAAAGCTTTATTTAATTTTTTATTTCTTTGTTTATTTTATGAAACTTGATATTTTAATTTTTTAAAATTTAATGAGTGATCATAATATTGTAATATTGTATATGTTAATTCCAATTGCATATTCAATTTGTTTTTTCGGTAACCAACTAAAACCTTTACTTATTTGGACCAGGATCCTCTCCATTTCAAATGAAATGGAGAGTCTCTATTCTTTGTATATTTCTCATCATCATCTCTCTCTTGTTGTAAGACCCCAATTTATTATAAATAAAATTGAGTTTTCTCTATTTATTATTTTGAAATAGTAAGGTGATAATTTGATATAATGCTTTGGTTATGGGTGAAATGTGCAAATTTTGCAAAATAAGCAAGTGGTTATTAAATAATCATTGTTGTAATGAAATATTCGTTTGGTCGTGAAATATTCTTCTTGTCGGGAATATCTGTACGACGACGCAGTCATTTGTGGGCCACATAACAGAATAACTGTCGGATGAAGAAAACGACAAAGTTTGAGTTTTTATAAATAACGGCGTAGTTGTTACCGTTAACACTGTTGAATTACCTGATGGTTAAAATACAGTAATACGCGTGGTTGCACAGTAGCACACGGTATTGCACAATATTTTTGGAATTATTGATTCTTACGTAAGAAGACACTACTCAATAATTGTTACAGTAATTACTGTTCAATATTTTATTTTATTGATTCAATAATTGATGCGTTAATATTTTATATTATTGTTATTTCAATAATTGTCACTGCACAGTATTTCCCATTATCAGATCAATAATTCATATTTGAATAATATTATTAGATAACATTATTGGCAATGTCTAGAAAGTTCTGTCAAGGAGAGGTTTGGTCACCTAATTGCGCGTCAGTAAAGAGAAATCCTTATTAGAAAGACCACTCTTTCCTAGGAACGGTCTGGTTGTCATAATTGTGATTCTGTAATATTATTTGTGAATAATTAATTATTAATTTATACGATAAGGAAATATTTATTTTATGTGGATTAATGATAAATTTATTTATTTTATGTGGATATAAATGAAGAAATTTTTAGCATGAAATAATTATTAAAAGTTTGGCATATTTTATGCGGAATTACAATTATTTCTTCGATAAAATATTCATTTAAAATATATATTATGATTGTTTAAATAATAATATTATAATATATATACATATGATTAAATGGACGAATATGTGTATTCTTTCTTGATGGCTTGAAAAATGTCAGCAAGTGTGGTTTGCCTAACTTTTGTAGGCCCTCATAGATGGATAACAAGAATTGGCAGGAGGAAATAATTGTTAGTCCATTTGGTGGGTGAAGAAGAAAATGTCTGCAAATTGGTTTCAAGGGGTGGCCCCCACCCATATTGAAATTTAGATGTTTAGCATGTTGTCCATTTTGATAGATGTTTTAGTAACTCATGTTGCCACTATGTTGATATAAATATTAAGTTGAAAGTGATGGGATTTCTTTTAGTGACAAAAAGATAAAGTAGTAAATGTTATTGTCATTTTCATTCCTATTTGGGTTATTACAAAAGGGTCAAAAGTGGCATGCCTTAGCCACCTACCGCACACCCACCATTTATTTTTCAAACCTGGCATGCGCTTTCAGTACCTTGTCAAATTTGGCGTACCTCTTTAACTCTATAAATAGAGTGCTCAATTGAGCGATGAAAATCACACCTTCAAATTCAGAAATTCTTATTCTAAAGTATTGTGAGTATTTTTCTTGAGTATAAGAATACTTTGAGCGTAGTTTTTCTGCAAGATTTTCTCAGGATAATATCCGATATTCCAGTCAAATCCAACTTCTACTAAGGTAAAGGATATTATTTTATTGCTTCTATAATTCCTGAAATGATTAAAAATTTTGCTTTATCTAATATCATTTCATAGGAATATTGGTCTGAACTTTTTATCAAATTTAGAACTTTTCATGACTGGGTACTATTCACGAGTACTGTTCACAGCTACTGTTCACGGGTACTGTTTATAGTTACTATTCACGGGTACTATTCACAAAAGGAAAAATACATTATTTTTCTTCTTCTAAGTTATCTGTTGTGACCCTTATTCTTGAAATTAAATCCATGTTTTGATCTTCATTCTTGAATTTTACTCCACTATAGTTTGTTATGGGGTATTATTGAACTTGGATAAATTGAAATATAAATTCCTAATATTTGTCCTTCCGTCTCACTGAATTCGTTCTTTAAAATATTTTTCATCATCCTCCGTCCTAAATGATGATATTACTAAATATCTTTGGCCCGTAGTGCAAAGATGAATTATTAAAGGATGAATATCTTTGGCCCGTAGTGCAAAGATGAACAGGTGTTGAGATGAACATGACCAACTGGTGATACAAATGAATATATTTGGCCTGTAGTGCAAAGATGAATATTTGATTCAAGATGTATATTGATTGATGTTACATGGATAAATTATTGATGATGGACTTTTAAATCTTAGAAGATAGTAGAATTCTTTCTCTACTTGACTCTTCTAATGGATTGCTGTTTCTGCTGCAGTTGTTGATCTAAAACTTGTTGTCTATTATATTTTATAAGATTTTTTCTTTGTTGAAGACTAATGATAAATTGTTGTATATTATCTTAGTCATAATATTCTTTACTGGGCTAGTTGAGCTTACCCTTTTCCTTTTTGTTCCATTTTTCTTCTTAGGAGGTGAGAACATAGCAGGAACTAGCTGGGGTATGGAGTGATGGTTCAGGATAGATGTATTAGTAGTCCTCACTATTTTGTAAAATAGTGTATTAATAATTGTAATGAGGCCTCCTTTTGAGTTTGTATATCCTCTATTAGACTATATTTGTATTCAAACTCACAGTATATGTGTTGTCGTATTTTGCACGACAATTGTATTACTTAAGTTGTATTTGTTTTTGTACCATGTATTTGAAGACTCAGAATGGGTGATGTATACCTATTTTGGGGACGTCACAGTTGGTATCAGAGCTTAGGGATATGGTCTCTGGCGGAGATCGGGGAATAAAACTAGGAGGGGAGAGATGAGTAAATCTTTTGCTAGTATGTCCTACCTAAGCTTATTTGTTGTTCGGTCATAATATAGAGATATTATGTGATATGTTAATTTATTTAATTAACCCTTGTTTTATTACAATATTTAAGAATGACTGCTGAGAATGTTAACAATGGAGTGTATGAGACTGTGGAACAACCTTTAGTCATAAACCAGGAGAACGTACAACAGGAAGGCAATATTCTTCCTATAAAGAACACTACCGAGCAAACGATGAATGATGAAATGTTTAGGAGCTTTTTGCAGTTCATGCAAAATCAGATGAGGGAGACTCGTGTACAAAATATGGGTGGAAGTGATAGCAACGCGCGGTCTATCACAGCCAATCAGTTCAAGGAGTTGGGACCACCAGAATTTATTGAAAAGCTGAATCCGATCAAGGTGGAAACATGGGTCAAGCAAATTACCAAGATATTCGATGTATTGGGATGCACGGAGGAACAGAAGGTTCCATTCGCCACCTTTATGTTCCGCGGTGAGGCAGACTACTGGTGTGAGTCTGTGAAGCGTACCCAGCCTGCTGCACTCAACATGTCTTGGGAAACGTTTCAGAAACTATTCAATGACAAGTACTTTCCTGAAAGTATTCGTCATATGAAGGAGGTAGAGTTTACCAAACTGGAACAAAACAACATGACGGTGTCCCAGTATGAGGCGAAGTTCGCTGAGTTATCCAGGTTTGCACCTCATTTGGTAGAGAATGAGGAACGAATGACAAGGATGTTTCTGAGAGGTCTAAAACCCAAGATTCGGCAATATCTT